>OX328129.1:77015460-77079390 GCA_946811695.1 Gonocerus acuteangulatus | reverse complement strand
TTTAGACAATCTTATAGTCTATAGGGAAACCTACAGCTAATAATCTCGCCGAGTTGTATTTTCTGCTAAAGATAAAAAGCCGAGGAAGTCCATTTAGATATTGCCTAGATGCCTCCATTGAATCAATCAATCTTGAACACTCAGCCAATTAGAACCTGCAATGCAGTGGCTTTTAGACAATCTTATAGTCTATAGGGAAACCTACAGCTAATAATCTCGCCGAGTTGTATTTTCTGCTAAAGATAAAAAGCCGAGGAAGTCCATCTAGATATTGCCTAGATGCCTCCATTGAATCAATCAATCTTGAACACTCAGCCAATTAGAACCTGCAATGCAGTGGCTTTTAGACAATCTTATAGTCTATAGGGAAACCTACAGCTAATAATCTCGCCGAGTTGTATTTTCTGCTAAAGATAAAAAGCCGAGGAAGTCCATTTAGATATTGCCTAGATGCCTCCATTGAATCAATCAATCTTGAACACTCAGCCAATTAGAACCTGCAATGCAGTGGCTTTTAGACAATCTTATAGTCTATAGGGAAACCTACAGCTAATAATCTCGCCGAGTTGTATTTTCTGCTAAAGATAAAAAGCCGAGGAAGTCCATCTAGATATTGCCTAGATGCCTCCATTGAATCAATCAATCTTGAACACTCAGCCAATTAGAACCTGCAATGCAGTGGCTTTTAGACAATCTTATAGTCTATAGGGAAACCTACAGCTAATAATCTCGCCGAGTTGTATTTTCTGCTAAAGATAAAAAGCCGAGGAAGTCCATCTAGATATTGCCTAGATGCCTCCATTGAATCAATCAATCTTGAACACTCAGCCAATTAGAACCTGCAATGCAGTGGCTTTTAGACAATTTTATAGTCTAAAGGGTAACCTACAGCTAATAATCTCGCCGAGTTGTATTTTCTGCTAAAGATAAAAAGCCGAGGAAGTCCATCTAGATATTGCCTAGATGCCTCCATTGAATCAATCAATCTTGAACACTCAGCCAATTAGAACCTGCAATGCAGTGGCTTTTAGACAATCTTATAGTCTATAGGGAAACCTACAGGTAATAATCTCGCCGAGTTGTATTTTCTGCTAAAGATAAAAAGCCGAGGAAGTCCATCTAGATATTGCCTGGATGCCTCCATTGAATCAACCAATCTTGAACACTCAGCCAATTAGAACCTGCAATGCAGTGGCTTTTAGACAATCTTATAGTCTATAGGGAAACCTACAGCTAATAATCTCGCCGAGTTGTATTTTCTGCTAAAGATAAAAAGCCGAGGAAGTCCATCTAGATATTGCCTGGATGCCTCCATTGAATCAATCAATCTTGAACACTCAGCCAATTAGAACCTGCAATGCAGTGGCTTTTAGACAATCTTATGGTCTATAGGGAAACCTACAGCTAATAATCTCGCCGAGTTGTGTTTTCTGCTAAAGATAAAAAGCCGAGGAAGTCCATCTAGATATTGCCTTGATGCCTCCATTGAATCAATCAATCTTGAACACTCAGCCAATTAGAACCTGCAATGCAGTGGCTTTTAGACAATCTTATAGTCTATAGGGAAACCTACAGCTAATAATCTCGCCGAGTTGTATTTTCTGCTAAAGATAAAAAGCCGAGGAAGTCCATCTAGATATTGCCTGGATGCCTCCATTGAATCAATCAATCTTGAACACTCAGCCAATTAGAACCTGCAATGCAGTGGCTTTTAGACAATCTTATAGTCTATAGGGAAACCTACAGCTAATAATCTCGCCGAGTTGTATTTTCTGCTAAAGATAAAAAGCCGAGGAAGTCCATTTAGATATTGCCTAGATGCCTCCATTGAATCAATCAATCTTGAACACTCAGCCAATTAGAACCTGCAATGCAGTGGCTTTTAGACAATCTTATAGTCTAAAGGGTAACCTACAGCTAATAATCTCGCCGAGTTGTATTTTCTGCTAAAGATAAAAAGCCGAGGAAGTCCATCTAGATATTGCCTGGATGCCTCCATTGAATCAATCAATCTTGAACACTCAGCCAATTAGAACCTGCAATGCAGTGGCTTTTAGACAATCTTATAGTCTATAGGGAAACCTACAGCTAATAATCTCGCCGAGTTGTATTTTCTGCTAAAGATAAAAAGCCGAGGAAGTCCATCTAGATATTGCCTGGATGCCTCCATTGAATCAATCAATCTTGAACACTCAGCCAATTAGAACCTGCAATGCAGTGGCTTTTAGACAATCTTATGGTCTATAGGGAAACCTACAGCTAATAATCTCGCCGAGTTGTGTTTTCTGCTAAAGATAAAAAGCCGAGGAAGTCCATCTAGATATTGCCTTGATGCCTCCATTGAATCAATCAATCTTGAACACTCAGCCAATTAGAACCTGCAATGCAGTGGCTTTTAGACAATCTTATAGTCTATAGGGAAACCTACAGCTAATAATCTCGCCGAGTTGTATTTTCTGCTAAAGATAAAAAGCCGAGGAAGTCCATCTAGATATGGCCTAGATGCCTCCATTGAATCAATCAATCTTGAACACTCAGCCAATTAGAACCTGCAATGCAGTGGCTTTTAGACAATCTTATAGTCTATAGGGAAACCTACAGCTAATAATCTCGCCGAGTTGTGTTTTCTGCTAAAGATAAAAAGCCGAGGAAGTCCATCTAGATATGGCCTAGATGCCTCCATTGAATCAATCAATCTTGAACACTCAGCCAATTAGAACCTGCAATGCAGTGGCTTTTAGACAATCTTATAGTCTATAGGGAAACCTACAGCTAATAATCTCGCCGAGTTGTATTTTCTGCTAAAGATAAAAAGCCGAGGAAGTCCATCTAGATATTGCCTAGATGCCTCCATTGAATCAATCAATCTTGAACACTCAGCCAATTAGAACCTGCAATGCAGTGGCTTTTAGACAATCTTATAGTCTATAGGGAAACCTACAGCTAATAATCTCGCCGAGTTGTATTTTCTGCTAAAGATAAAAAGCCGAGGAAGTCCATCTAGATATGGCCTAGATGCCTCCATTGAATCAATCAATCTTGAACACTCAGCCAATTAGAACCTGCAATGCAGTGGCTTTTAGACAATCTTATAGTCTAAAGGGTAACCTACAGCTAATAATCTCGCCGAGTTGTATTTTCTGCTAAAGATAAAAAGCCGAGGAAGTCCATCTAGATATTGCCTAGATGCCTCCATTGAATCAATCAATCTTGAACACTCAGCCAATTAGAACCTGCAATGCAGTGGCTTTTACACAATCTTATAGTCTTTAGGGAAAACTAACAGCTAATAAATACATCTCTCAGGAGCAGGAGGCCAGAGATATATAGTTAAAAATATACACTTTTTTGCGTTTTCCAAAGGAATAGCTACTGAAAGAATTATTGACAAACTTTTCCATCTCTTGAACGATACTACCACTAGATAGCAAAAATCACACAAACTTAATGTTTTGAGGGAAATGGAGTCAAAGTTGAACATATGGGGTAATAGGAAAAACTAGATTTTTACAGTTCCTATCATACTAGACGAATCCTCAGGTCCTTAGCTGATTATTATCCATAATACATAATAGGTACATCATCCGGTTTATGATTAATATGCAAAAGTATTGGAGAATTTAAATCAACATTAAATAAATTACCTTTAAGGCTAAAGCATTTTCAATGTTTATATAAGTCCTTTTCCAAACCGCAATAACTCTTGAATCTACTATATATTTGTCAAATACCACTCACTCACTCACTCACTCACTCACTCACTCACTCATCTATCAACGCTCAGCCCAAACCGCTCGACAGAAAATTTTGAAATTTTGCATGGACACTCCCTATATAACGTAGGCGCTCGCTAAGAAAGGATTGTTTGATATTCGTATTTTTAAGCATTTTTAGGGGGGTTTAAAGTTTGAGTTGGTTAGAGAAGGCAAGCCTAGGCAGCCTGCGTTGCTAGGACGATAAAGAACAGCTGTTACCGTACATTATCTATCTCATAGTTTTATTTCTAATTGAGGTTAATTTCAACTATGATGGCCGACCTTGAATTACTAGAAATTAACTGTCCCTCAGAGAGTTTTAATTGCGTTTCTTTTCTGCCTGTTCCCATCAGATAGGCTTGCCATATTTTTGGAGAGTTATGGATGGTTGGTGAGTTTTAAGCCTAGCAACTAACGGGAAGGGGAATCCTAAACTGTTAGTCTACCCAAACCTTAAAAATAAGAACGGAACTTTTTTTGCTACTTGATTTTCTTAAAACAATCTCTCAGCCAAATAGTAGTGTCTGGCAGCTGGCAGCGCTGAGCAGGTAGTTCCAGCGTTTTACAGTTAGATTACTTCTCATTTCTTTGAGACTGTGAGCAGTAGTAAAAATGTTAATTGTAGAAAAGTAACCGATTTAAAAAAGATTCTTATAAACATGAATTCATTACTTTTTACATCTTACAGCCTTTTCCGGGACATTGATAAAACTGGGCGGGACACCGAAACAATTGCAAAATACCGGGACAGTCCCGGTCAAACCGTGATGTATGGCATATCCTTAGGTTTTCCAGGCGAGGTAATAATATCCGGAACCCTTGCACAGCCTCCTCGCCTATAACCTTGGTAATACTCGTAAATATATTGGGTGTTACCATATGACTTCTTGGAAACATAAACTTTTAAATTTTAACGCCCATTGAATAAAATATAGTATGACGGGAACCGTGCTGTAATAAACTGCACAGAATTGTATAGTAACGTAATTTTAATGAAACATTATTTAACGCAATAAAATAACTACTTATCTGCCGTGACGAAGCACGGGTATTCAGCTAGTAAGTTTATATTATCAGGCTGTACCGTATGAAAAGTCAGTTTTGTTTACTTTGCGATTTAATCCTTTCCCTTTTTTATATCGTTATTACAAACATCATTGTTCACATAGAATATAGAACATGTTGTATTCATATAGAATTAAAGCTCTTTTATTCCTATTATTTAATCAGTAACTTGCGTACTGTGTTGTGAGAACGATCCTCTGAGAAAAAAATAAAACTTAAATTATGACTTCAACGGAAATCCGTATTATTTTTCGTTATGAATTTAAGCTCGGTCATAGCGCTGCTGAGGCGTGTATGAACATTAACACGGCGTTCGGGGAGGGAACGGTGAATGAACGAACTGTTTACCGGTGGTTTTTGCAGGTTTCCAAGTGGAAATTTTGACCTTGACAACGAGGAGCGAGGAAGGCCAGAAACCAAGTTTGACAATGACCACCTGAAAGAAAGAGTTGAAGCTTGTCCCTTAAAAAGCACTAGGGAATATGCCAAAGAACTCGGAGTTGGAGCCACGACAGACATTTGAAGGAAATCGGCCTGAGTCCAAAACTGACATTTCATACGGTACAGCCTGATAGTACCAAGTATTTTGGTCAACATTTAATGTGAGTATTATTGTAACCATTAAATATCAATCGAGATCAAAAAAATAAACATGATATTAGTTTTATTTATCAGTTGTTTTTCCCACCTAAATTTACAATTACATTATGAAATTGAGAAATAATCTCAGTTCTGAGGATACCGTTAGAAAGTTAATTCGATTTTACAACTTTTGTGTGTTTCGGTAGGTTGCAGAATTTTTTTTTGGAGGAGTAGTGATTCTCGAAAATTCGTTTCATAAAATCGAAACGATTCTGTCGCTTAACCGAACAGGATTAAATCCCAATATATATATATATATATATATATATATATATATATATAGAGAGAGAGAGAGAGAGAGAGAGATATTGGAGAAGGGAGAGAGGAGAGAGAGAGAGAGAGAGAGAAGCGCGCTACTTACCCAAGAACCGTTCTGCGCAATCTATAGACCAGAACAATAACTCACCTGGAACAGAGAGAAAGAACAGAACAATTAATAATAAACCAACAAGTATTATTAACTAATACAATTATAAATATATCTAACACTAATTATACAATAATCTACTTATACATTTACAACAATTAGATTTTATCTGACGTAAGATTTTTTTATTCGAGCATCATCATCCTTGTACCGTGAAATATTATCCTATTACTATGTTATATTGTTATGAATGTATATATTATGATAATAAGTGAGCTGCACAATGTTATATATAAATGATTAATTATACAGGTGGTCACGAATTTAAATCGCAAAACTAAAGAACCCTATAGGAAACCGAAAAACTAAGACTGTGAGAAATTAGTAGGGTCTATTAGAGGGACATATATATCCCACTCTATTTCTTGGAACCAGATTTTTTTCAATACAACAATTACAGATTAGCAGGTAATGCCCTAAAGTAAAAAAAAAAAAAAAAAAAAAAAAAAAAAGTTATAAAAAAACACGTTTTGAGCATTGAAGGGTTAAGAACAAAAAGAACCAATTACAAAAAGTGGGAGTTACGATCGAAAATCATTTGAAAATGGCGGTAGAACAATTCAATTAATCTTTTATCCAACTGAGAACTGTTTACTTACTACTTTCTAAATGCTGTTTACTTTCCAACTACCGTATTTTCATTGTTTAAAAATAAGATTGGTTAAAATTTATTGTATTGATGTATATACTACGCTCATTTCTGCCTGTTTTTTACTTACAAGTTGTATATTTATTTTTTTTTACTTATAAGTTGCATTTTTTAGCTGAAGAAGGCTGCCAATGTGCAGCCGAAACGTCCAAATACAGATTTCTTCCTGAAAGTCTGACGTTTTTCTCCTAGCCGAATCCCAACTATACCTTGTCTTCGTTTTATCCAACTGGCTGGAAGAAAACACATTTATGAGAGAAAGACATCCTCTGCACTCAATCAAAAATGCAGCGAAATTTCGTATCGGGTCAAAGGATTTGTATTTCCTTAAACCGTTTTCACCTAGTAATAAAAATCTAAGGTGGTTTTGTAGATTTTCTCTCGACAAATCTACTGAAAAACCAAACCTGGGCTTTGCGAGTTCGTTCAATCAGTTTAAAATAGTTCCAGATCATCTTCTATTCTATTCATTTTTCGACACACAGACTCATCAATAAAATGCTATTGGAACCATTTGCAGTTTAATAAGCATAGAAAGGCTTTCTCTCGTGAAGAAATCAAAACGAATCTAGACTGAAAACATGAATCTGATTGGCTGTTTCAATAACTTCGTTTATTCCATCAGCTGAAAATAGAACAACATAAACTTCTAATCTATGCACTTTTCGACACATCACTAAATTCCCGTTGGCACAATCTCTAGATTATTTATTTCAGAGCCTCCGCGATTCAACGAGTTCGTTAAGGTACCTTGTAACATTTTAGCGCGATTACACCCTATCTCCATAGGGAGAACCCGCTTATGAGGTTGACCTCATGACGCAATCCAGAAGTGCCGACTAGAAACTTTCACGTTTCAGACCCTATAGATCACAAAAATATAGGTGGCCCAAATTTGTATGTATATATATATATATATATATATATATATATATATATATATATATATATATATATATATATATATATGCTTGTCTGTTCGCGCTCCAGCAAGCTCAAAAATGGTCCGATTTTAACGACATTTGGCACAAAAATCTGTCGTCTAATTTGAAAGGTCAAGTTCGTTAACCAGCAGAATCCGCCCACTAGAAGATAGTTTTGGGGGCGAAATTCGCGCAAAAAAAAAAAATCGTAACGCTCACGTGTTTAAGTTTATATGCCTGCACGTACTTCTTTTATAGGTTTCTTAACGAATGAGACCATTTTTAAGGCGATACCTGTAACCGTTCCTGAGAAAAGTGGAATCAATGTTTTTGTAATTCATTATATTTTTGTGAGTACTTAGAATCGCGGGATTCAATTGAAATATGTTCTACAACTTGGAAATTAATCCCAACTAAGATGTTTAAGTTTTGGTTATATTTGGAGTTAAGGAAGAACGCGAAAAAAATTATTTTATTAATAGACATGAAAAGTTTTCGGATCTTCATACATTTTTCGTAAATATCTCGATGACGATTGGGAAATCGTAGTAAGTGGAAGGTGGCCATTCGAATGCTTACTAAATTCTCTGCAAAAAAGGTTCCGAAGCAATATTCGATGGGCCAACGTCAATCAGAGATATAAGTGCTTAAAACTTAAAAAGTGTTTGTTTTGTTGTTTTGAAAGGGATTTTCTCTTTGTTTATCTCAATTTTTAATTGGTTGTTTCTTGTTTTAAATTGCATTTATCAGTAAAATTAGTATAGTAGTAAAATAAGCTAAGAAACGGTGAAAGGTATTGGTAATAATAAGTTTGGAGTGGTGGAAATCATGATGACGTAGTTTGTTTTGAATTCTCCTGCCTATATAACCTTCCTCATAGCCTCCAACTGAAGTTATCGTTATTTCTTATTTTATAGAAAGATTTAACCCACGACAGAATGGAATTTTAGTAGCCATGAAGCACATATTTACAGTTGATTATAACAGTAAAACGAATTTGCTAGTACAACAAGATACTTAAAATGACAACGATTTTTTGGTTGTTTAGAATAGAGCCTTCTCAGCGGTGTCGAAGAGTAAGTACGTTTTCAGTACATAATTGTATTGACTTATACAGATTAAGAATTATCAGCTTCTGTGTAAGTTGGCTACTGTCAGTTTCCTGTGATTTGTGATGCTAATCTATTCCATTTCTTCGAGATGTTTGTAACCGCGCTAAGATAACGCAGTTCCTGAGAGTCGGACTTTTTTTTACCATTTTTTTAATGGTCTAAAATTCTTCCTTAACTAATCAAAAATGATATCCAAGAGTGTTTATGTGATTTTTGACAGGCCAAAAATACGATTTTCCGCGTGAAATCCCGATGCCGAGTGAATGCGATGGTGATTTGAAGATAATTTTTTGTGCTTCGATTGGTCCCTTTTAGCACTTTCCTCCGAAGGAAAGCAGCTATTGAGGTTGGACTCATGACGGAATTATTGAAAAATGTCTTCAAATCTTTATCGATCCTACCTAGTAGACACCGAAAATGACCCCCGTTAAAATTTATATATATATATATGTATATATATATATATATATATATATATATATATATATATATTTATATGCATATATATATATATATATATATATATATATATATATATATATATATATATATATATATATATATATGTCTGTTAACACGATAGCGGCCAGAGTTTTTGTTTCTTCGCCACGAAACTTGGTATATAGCATTCAATTAGCAAACGATTGAACGAGTTCGTTAACCACCGAAGTCGGTCCACCGGAAGGGGGGGTTTACCCCGAACCCAAAACACTAATTTGACTATGTCAGCCGTAATATTTGTTATATTTCAACGAAACTTGGTATTCGTAGTGGTAATATAGAGAGAAAAGTGAGATATAAAAATGAACTTAATCGGTTCATTAGAAGGGGGGGTTTACTCAGGACCCACAATACCAATTCGCCACTACCAGCCGTGATTTTTGGTATATTTCGACGAAACTCGGTATTCGTAGTAGTAATCCACAGATAAATATGTGTTGTAAAAATAAACTAAATCGGTTCATTAGGAGGGGGGGGGGGGGGTTTACTCCGGACCCACAATACCAATTCGCCACTACCAGCCGTGATTTTTGGTATATTTCGACGAAACTCGGTATTCGTAGTGGTAATCTACAGGTAAATATGTGTTGTAAAAATAAACTAAATCGGTTCATTAGAAGGGGGGGTTTACTCCGGACCCAAATTCCTAATATACTCATACCGGTCGTCATTTCTGCTGTATTGTAACGAAACGCGGTATACGTCGTGGGTAACTCATGAGAAAGAAGTTTGTAAAAATGAGCTGAATCGGTCAATCGGAAAGCGGGGGTTTAATTTGTAATATATTTCAATAGAAAAGCCCGCCAGACGTAGGTTCACAAAGCCGCCGCAAGGAGCGCTTTCTACCACTAGAGTGACTGTATATTAGGTTTTTTGTATTTATTACGTAGTGTAGTAGGTACCATGTGTAAACATAACTCTGGAAGCAAATTAATAATTGATCAGTTACTCATTACAAATTTAAAAGAGAACTATTCATGTTTTTATTTTATTTATGTAGGGTATTTTAAGCAAATTGTTCTAGAAAGCAGTCTACACTACCCAAATTCTGAGGAAAGTGCTTAGTTATGCAGCTCCTGCGTGAAGGACTTTTTAATTGTTAAGAGTTTTTTCGCTTCTCCTTTAATGCATTTCAAAATTGAAACCCATTTTTTTAAATATTTATTACAAGAATGTATGAAAAAATTAAATAGGGGGAAAATGTACATTTAGAACATTAAAGTTTAAAGTCGTTTTCTCGTTTTTCAAATCGGGCGATACTCTGGTGTCTTTTTTTTTCCCGATCAACTTCAAATTTAAACTGAAGCTTCCTAATGATATTTGCTACTAAAGTACAATTTTTGAAAAAATTAATATTTCTTAAAAATCATACGTACATTACTAGATTTAACCTTCTTCTTTCGGAATAATTTTGGATTTTCGTTCTAGATTAAAAATTGCCACCTGCAGACTATCGCCCGTGAAAAACAGAGGGTTTACGTTTGCCAGACCTTCTTTTTTTGGAAGAATTGAAACTTAATTTTTTTTTTTGGATACTTTAACATCCCATATAAAACGTTAGATATAAAGAATTGAAAAATATTGATTTTTTTGTTATTTATAAATTGAAGAAAATGACTTTGATTTTGATCATAAGAGGTAGTATTAGCCTTTAATTCTATCAGCTGTAAATAGAACCAGATCGGCTGGTCTATGCGCTTCTCGACGCACAATAAATCGCCATTAGAACGATTTCAAAGGTTCCACCATGTTCCCAAGAGATGGGTTCATGAAAACGAAACGTGCCAACGGTCCTTTACTGTCAGCCGAGGAATGAAGGACGCTCGTCCCCGTTTCGGGCCAATAAAAACGTACCGTTAACATAAAACAGGCTTATACTTTATTAGCTCATTCAATCTTATCGGGTTCGACGATATCGCCAATAAAATCGACGATGAGCAATAACCGAACGAAAGTAGGATACGATGATTGTCCCACTAGGGTTGGAGAAATTAAATATTGGATACAAAGTTTCTCCTACAGCCAGAAACGCTCAAGCCAGCAATATCGCACAGATTGGGTAGTTCCTGAATCAGCAATATCACACAGATTGGGTAGTTCCTGAATCAGCAATATCGCACAGATTGGGTAGTTCCTGAATCAGCAATATCGCACAGAGTGGGTAGTTCCAGAATCAGCAATATCGCACAGATTGGGTAGTTCCTGAACCAGCAATATCGCACAGATTGGGTAGTTCCTGAACCAGCAATATCGCACAGATTGGGTAATTCCTGAATCAGCAATATCGCACAGATTGGGTAGTTCCTGAATCAGCAATATCGCACAGAGTGGGTAGTTCCAGAATCAGCAATATCGCACAGAGTGGGTAGTTCCTGAACCAGCAATATCGCACAGAGTGGGTAGTTCCTGAACCAGCAATATCGCACAGAGTGGGTAGTTCCTGAACCAGCAATATCGCACAGATTGGGTAGTTCCTGAATCAGAAATATCGCACAGATTGGGTAGTTCCTGACCGAGCAATATCGCACAGATTGGGTAGTTCCTGAACCAGCAATATCGCACAGAGTGGGTAGTTCCTGAATCAGCAATATCGCACAGATTGGGTAGTTCCTGAACCAGCAATATCGCACAGAGTGGGTAGTTCCTGAACCAGCAATATCGCACAGAGTGGGTAGTTCCTGAACCAGCAATATCGCACAGAGTGGGTAGTTCCTGAATCAGCAATATCGCACAGATTGGGTAGTTCCTGAACCAGCAATATCGCACAGAGTGGGTAGTTCCTGAACCAGCAATATCGCACAGATTGGGTAGTTCCTGAACCAGCAATATCGCACAGATTGGGTAGTTCCTGAACCAGCAATATCGCACAGATTGGGTAGTTCCTGAACCAGCAATATCGCACAGATTGGGTAGTTCCTGAACCAGCAATATCGCACAGAGTGGGTAGTTCCAGAATCAGCAATATCGCACAGATTGGGTAGTTCCTGAACCAGCAATATCGCACAGATTGGGTAGTTCCTGAACCAGCAATATCGCACAGATTGGGTAGTTCCTGAATCAGCAATATCGCACAGATTGGGTAGTTCCTGAATCAGCAATATCGCACAGAGTGGGTAGTTCCAGAATCAGCAATATCGCACAGAGTGGGTAGTTCCTGAACCAGCAATATCGCACAGAGTGGGTAGTTCCTGAACCAGCAATATCGCACAGAGTGGGTAGTTCCTGAACCAGCAATATCGCACAGATTGGGTAGTTCCTGAATCAGAAATATCGCACAGATTGGGTAGTTCCTGACCGAGCAATATCGCACAGATTGGGTAGTTCCTGAACCAGCAATATCGCACAGAGTGGGTAGTTCCTGAACCAGCAATATCGCACAGAGTGGGTAGTTCCTGAATCAGCAATATCGCACAGATTGGGTAGTTCCTGAACCAGCAATATCGCACAGAGTGGGTAGTTCCTGAACCAGCAATATCGCACAGATTGGGTAGTTCCTGAACCAGCAATATCGCACAGATTGGGTAGTTCCTGAACCAGCAATATCGCACAGATTGGGTAGTTCCTGAACCAGCAATATCGCACAGATTGGGTAGTTCCTGAACCAGCAATATCGCACAGATTGGGTAGTTCCTGAACCAGCAATATCGCACAGAGTGGGTAGTTCCTGAATCAGCAATATCGCACAGATTGGGTAGTTCCTGAACCAGCAATATCGCACAGAGTGGGTAGTTCCTGAACCAGCAATATCGCACAGATTGGGTAGTTCCTGAACCAGCAATATCGCACAGATTGGGTAGTTCCTGAACCAGCAATATCGCACAGAGTGGGTAGTTCCTGAATCAGCAATATCGCACAGATTGGGTAGTTCCTGAACCAGCAATATCGCACAGAGTGGGTAGTTCCTGAACCAGCAATATCGCACAGAGTGGGTAGTTCCTGAATCAGCAATATCGCACAGAGTGGGTAGTTCCTGAACCAGCAATATCGCACAGATTGGGTAGTTCCTGAACCAGCAATATCGAACAGATTGGGTAGTTCCTGAACCAGCAATATCGCACAGATTGGGTAGTTCCTGAACCAGCAATATCGCACAGATTGGGTAGTTCCTGAACCAGCAATATCGCACAGATTGGGTAAATAAATTAGAAGCCAAATAAGTAATATTACGCAAATATGTAACTGTTAAAGTTCACAGTTTCGAGGTCACGGGTCCTAGACTATTTTGACCTACCTGTGTCCCAAGTTTGGTCAAAATCGGTTAGACGGTGCGGATAAGGAAAAAATATACAGACAGACAGCTGGTAGACGTTTTTTAGTTAGCCTACGACACTCCCCGGATCAAGACCTACATGTGTGGCATGTTTGGTCAAAATCGGTCGAACGGTGTTGATTTGTATAAGGAACAAACATACAGACAGACAGCTGGTAGACGTTTTTGAGTTAGCCTACGACACTCCCCGGATCAATAGCTACCTCTGTGCCAAGTTTGGTCAAAATCGGTTCAACGGTGTGGATTTGTATAAGGAACCCCACAAACAGATAACCAGGCAGACATGTGATATATATATATAATAAAGTAGTCATCTGAATCACGGTTATCTCATGCAAAAGACAGAGCAAGATGCAGACATTGCAACGAGTATCTTACAGTGAAACACATCCTCATAGACTATAGACTGAGTGCAAACTTTGAAATCCCACATTAGGGTGGGTTTACACTTGCTAGTTATTGCAGGAAATTTATATCAGACAGAAATTGCGACTAGTGTAAACCATGAACAATTTATGTCTGAGATATATATTTCTATCACGAACTATAAGTGTCGACACTTCTATACCACGAGGTGTAAACACAGATTTTTACGAGAAGTATTTAATTTCAGAGATAAATATCTTGGCTACTAGCTCTATTGTCGACACTTCTATACCAACAGATGTAAACACTGATTATTTGTGCTTTTGGTGAATTTAGTCCGGATGGACCGATTTTGTTGGTTCCATGTGGATGGAATGGTACTCGTTCAATCGTTTGTTGGAAGAATACTACATTCCAAGTTTCGTGGCGAAAAAACAAAAACTCTGGCCTGTATCGTGTTAACGGACACATATATAACTATATATGCATATGCATATGTATGTGTGTGTATATATATATATATATATATATATATATATATACTATATATAAATTTGAACGGGAGTCACTTTCGGTGTCTAATAGGTAGGATCGATAAAGATTCGAAGAAATTTTTCAAAAATTCCGTGATGAGTGCAACCTCAATAGCTACTTTCCTTCGAAGGAAAGTGCTAAAAATAGATAAGGTGCAAATTAGTTCTTATTTGTTGACCTCCTCCATATTTAATTTATTAATTTCCAGTTATCTTACTGCAGGCTTCCTCAAGAGATAATTGTATACTTCCCTACAAATGGCGGAATGCAAACAGCTGAGATGTAAGTAGGCCTGAGTGTGCTCCAGTTGTAGCGGGCGAGGGCATGAAGAAGAGAGAGGTCCCGTTGTTGCGGTACCTCCTTCACTCCTAACTGTTCATATACAGGCTCTTTCAACTCCCTCGCCTGGATTAAATCTCTACTGGTTGGGTGTAGGATAGGATATCGAGGCTTCGTATTTAATTACACACACACACAGACACTCAGGGGTCAATGTATCCGTGAAAGAATAACCTAAATATTACTATCAATATTATCGCGAGAAATATGGTGTTGTACAAGGTTGAATTGATGACCCACTTTTGTTCACAATTTTTGAAGATTTTTAGGCCAGAGCTTCCTTCCAGTATTGCCTTTGGGTGCTTAACTGGCTTTGAATCAATTCAATCCAAGAAAGAGAACTTATTCTGAGCTTTAAAAGACAGTACTATCGTCTGATTTAAGATAAATTCAACTTTAAGCCGTCTATATAGAACATTAACTGCATTTAATGAACTTATTTAAACTTTAGGATGAACTTATACATAACAAAGATTTTTGAGAAGGGTTCTCTACATATTACCAGCAATACACAATGGATAATTGTATTTCGTGTCAATTTTACTTGTATAGCCGAAAGCAATTGTGTTAGTTGAGTGTCTAACAGACAGCAGACATAGAGAAGACAATTCTAAAAATCATTGTTTTGGGTCCATTGCATTCATAATGGCCCCAATAGTATTTTTCCCATATATCTTCTATGTACAGACAGCGATGGGTTAGAATTTTTTTTCTATGTATAGATTCGCTGCACATTGAGGTCCACGTATGTATGTACTGGCGCAAAAAGAGTTCAATTAGCTGTTTCGTGCCAATTGACTTAATACTTACCAAAAACAAAAAAACATGTACCAGAGTAAACTTAAAGTAAAGTTTTTTTTGTTTTTTTTTTTTTGTTTTTTCTATTTACGCGTAGTTAAGTCGAAGTATGATTTCAATGAATCGATGTTGGGTAAGTCGTCGAAAAATGAAGATAGATGTATCGTGAGTTGTCTCTCTCCATCTCCCTCTCACTCACTCACTCACTCACTCACTCACTCACTCACTCTCTCTCTCTCTCTCTCTCTCTCTCTCTCTCTCTCTCTCTCTCTCTCTCTCTCTCTCTCTCTATATATATATATATATATATATATATATATATATATATATATATATAAAAATCAGTCCCTTAACAGGCCACAAGGGCCCAGAGGGGCAGCTACTTTAGAGGACTTGACCATACGGCACACTAGGGAGATAGTGTGGTCAACACTATGCTCCGGCCGCCTGATTTTCCCCTTGGCTGCTTCGACTGCTAGAGTCATTAGCACCCAAGGTTCCCATTATTAATTAAATTAATTAAAGGCTGGGTGAGCCTAGAGACGATTTGGGACCCCAAATCCAACCCTCGAACGACGGCACTAGAAGAAAAAATCTTTAGTGCGCGCTCGGGTTTTGAACCTGGTCCTTCAGTTCATTAGTCGAGTGCTGTACCACTGAGCTAACCTCGCCCCCCTCCTCTATATATATATATATATACTATTCATTCTAGCGGATCTTGACAGACACCGACCCAGACTGATTTAGCCCGGATACATCATCTTCTCGTACAGATCCATTAGCAAGTCTTCACTGGATTACTGGTCTTTCAAAAAAAGCTAATCTTCCTAAGACGATGAATTGAAAGATTACGCCACTGACCTCGAATTAATTTTAGAACAAATGTTTCACCATTTAAGAGGCTATTGTTGTCAATTTATCAACAATCAGAGCCAATCTCTCGAATCCTTCGGCTGTTTGCAAGAGCAGCAGAATCTCGCTAAGGCCAAGGTGTTGTCTTTCTTGTGGTTTTCAAAAGGAGAACAATGTCTTCTCTTCTACTCCCTGCTCAAAATGTTTGAAAACAATTCTTAAATTAAACCGTGTTCTTACAAAATAATTCCGTAAACAATTATATTGCAATACCACTTGTAACTGCTTTGGTTTTGAGCGAAAAGTTGTAACCAGAGTTGGACAAAATTTATTTGTCCAAAACTACTAACAACTAATTTAAAATAACGGACTAGTTACACATCACAACTAGTTATACTAGTTACACATCAGTGCAGTGGTATTAGGAAGGATATAGAAGGCGGTATTAGGAAGGACATGCAAAGCGATATTAGGAAGGGTATTGAAGGTGGTATTAGGAAGGGTATTGAAGGTGGTATTAGGAAGGATATAGAAGGCGATATTAGGAAGGATATAGAAAGCGGTATTAGGAAGGATATAGAAAGCGATATTAGGAAGGATATAGAAAGCGATATTAGGAAGGATATAGAAAGCGGTATTAGGAAGGATATAGAAAGCGATATTAGGAAGGATATAGAAAGCGGTATTAGGAAGGATATAGAAAGCGATATTAGGAAGGATATTGAAGGCGGTATTAGGAAGGGTATTGAAGGCGGTATTAGGAAGGATATAGAAAGCGATATTAGGAAGGGTATTGAAGGTAGTATTAGGAAGGATATAGAAGTCGGTATTATGAATGATATTGAAGGCGGTATTAGGAAGGATAAAGAAGGCTGTATTAGGAAGGATACAGGAGGTGGAATCAGGAAGGATATAGAAGGCGGTATCAGGAAGGACATGCAAAGCGATATTAGGAAGGGTATTGAAGGTGGTATTAGGAAGGGTATTGAAGGTGGTATTAGGAAGGATATAGAAGGCGATATTAGGAAGGATATAGAAAGCGGTATTAGGAAGGATATAGAAAGCGATATTAGGAAGGATATAGAAAGCGATATTAGGAAGGATATAGAAAGCGGTATTAGGAAGGATATAGAAAGCGATATTAGGAAGGATATAGAAAGCGGTATTAGGAAGGATATAGAAAGCGATATTAGGAAGGATATTGAAGGTGGTATTAGGAAGGGTATTGAAGGCGGTATTAGGAAGGATATAGAAAGCGATATTAGGAAGGGTATTGAAGGTAGTATTAGGAAGGATATAGAAGTCGGTATTATGAATGATATTGAAGGCGGTATTAGGAAGGATAAAGAAGGCTGTATTAGGAAGGATATAGGAGGTGGAATCAGGAAGGATATAGAAGGCGGTATCAGGAAGGATATAGAAGGCTGCATAAGGAAGGATATAGAAGGTGGTATAAAGAAATACATATATAGAAGGAGGTATTAGGAAGGATATAGAAGGCGGTATTACGTTCGGCTGGAGTTTCAAACCATCATCAGGGGAAAAGTAAGAACCGATCCGTATGGAGGTGTATTCAAAATCAGTTGTTATGTTCTAATGAAATTAAAAAATAAAATAAAAATTAAGGCTCATATTAATGAACAGAAAATAACATTCTGGCTTGACTTCCTAAACTATTTTTTATTTTATTTATTTTTTTTTTTTTTTTTGAAAACTATCTTGTACGATAATACTAAAAGAATTCCCTTAAAATATTTCCTCTCTAAATAATTTGTTTATAAGATTTATAAAATTGTGCAGATGCAGAATATGACTGTTGTCCCACTATAGTCCGACCGAAGACAAAACAACCAGAAGGGGCGTGGCCAGAGGGGAGCTAGGCATTCTCCATATGGGATGGAGGCAGCGCGTGCGCACTACCTGATTCTTTTCTTCGCGGTACGCCTATAGATTGCCTGTTTTTTCCCACAGAACCTCAGAAAAGATTAGAAATCTTGTAAATCCTTCTTCTTGTTAAGTGAATGTTATTAAGGATATTTAGGTTAGAAATAGCCGGGAATATCGCGTGCCGAAGGTCGGTCTAATACAGAAACCATTACAGCTATTACTAAGAGTTAGGGAGATGCCAGAACTACTAGTGAAGTAGTTCACAATCTCATGGTGTTATTTATTACGAATATAATGGAAATAATATTCTTTGACTTACATACTGTGACTTCATCGGACTTCTACGAAACATTACTGACTTAAATTCAGTACGAATGGGAAAGTGAGTGGTATCAAGCAGAAACAAAGTTACGAGAAATTAAAAATACAACGAAAGCCTGGTCAAAGGAACACTTCTCTCGACTTTTAACCAGGCTTCGAATTGGACACATTCTACTTACCCATTCCTACTTACTAGAAAGAAAGGACAGACCAACTTGTAAATACTCCAATGAGACTCTGACAGTTAAACATATACTTACAAACTGCAGACAACTCATTAACTTAAATATGCCCCACGACTTACTGACAGAAGGTAGCCCACACATCCATACACTACTCAAACAATTGAAAAACACAAATTTATATAACAAGCTCTAAATAGTTCACTTAACTTTCACATCCACTATTTCAAAATTTTATGTTTACATCTAATTATTACTTTAGTGTTACTATTTGTTCTGTTTTTATTTTATTTATTTTTTTTTTATTTTTTTTTTGTTTACTTTATCTTTTTTTTCACGTTTTGTTAACATTTAAGTTCTTTAATTATTCATTTACCTTTTCTTTTTTTTTTTTCTTGACGTAACAAACATAAAATGAGTTTGTCGCCAAAGTTGCGATGCTCAACAATGAAATAAAATAAATAAAAAAAAATAATGGAAATAATTTCGAGAGGAGGGGGTTGGGAACACGAGGTGATTTGGAATACTCAAAACGTATAACTTGGAATAGAAAGCTAACTAAAACGCTATTACACCCCAAAAAAATATATTTCTGAACTAAATGATTTTATTTTTGAGATTTTCTGACACATTTTTACTGATTGAATAAAAATGTCGGGGAGGGGGGGGGGCTGCCTCTCCCTCAGCTTTCCCCCATTCACGCCCACGCTTGAATAAAAGGATGAACTTTAAAATATAATAGGTACAATTTTTTTATTGAAAATATATTTAAACTACAATACTTATATTTAAAATATTCCACAGTTTTTTTTATTCATTTGATCCAATTTACTGATAAGAAAATGAAGTTCAAACCCTCGAGAGATTATGCTTTATATTCCTCTACTAACACAAAACACCCCCCCACGTACACAAAATACCCCCACATACACCCCCCCCCCACGTACACAACACCCCCCCTAGGCTCACCCAGCCTTTAATTAATTTAATTAATAATGGGTACCTTGGGTGCTAATGACTCTAGCAGTCGAAGCAGCCAAGGGGAAAATCAGGCGGCCGGAGCATAGTATTGACCACACTATCTCCCTAGTGTGCCGTATGGTCAAGAATCAGATACCTCTACAGTATCTGCCCCTCTGGGCCCTTGTGGCCTGTTACGGGACTGATTTTTTTTTTGTATCAATAATAATAATAGTAATAAATGCGCTCAAATTGAAAAACGCGCTTTCTGCATATTTTGTTTATTATTTTTAACGTCCATTATTATTACCAACAAATTTTAGGACGGGTTATCTACAGGTTACCACTCTTTTCTACCCAGGATAGGGCTGATTACTTTTCTTTTATCGAAAGAAAAAACACCACCCCTATTGGGAAACGAACCCACGACCTTAGGAAAGGAGAGCATAAGCCTTAACACTCACGGCCACGGGGCCTCCGAATTTATATTTTGATTCAAGTAACAGTTGGAAGTAATAGCCAATACCATCATGTGATAATTACATGATTGATTTTGGCATCTTATTTGATTTTTTTTTCAAATAAAATACGACAGGTATTTGGTAGCGTAGAGGTACAAAAATCAAATGGATGGAGGATTTCGAGAAGTCGATAGAGTCTTTAGCTAAAAACCAAAGGTTTCCTCGAAGGAATTATCAAATTAGGAAAACACTCGTTATTCAGGTCTAGAGGTTGATGCGTATATACTTGTCCACAGGATCTCTTGGACTTGTGATAAGGACTTGATAAGGGATCGTTGACCGATAAGAGATATTATAACATTTTTCCTCCCTACCTCCATAGGGAAGAAACCAGCTTATGATGTCGGCCTTATGAAGCAATCCAGGGGTGCCGATAAGAAATATCTACGTTTCAGATCTTGCAGTTCACGAAAACGCGGGTGGTTAAAATTAGTATTTATATATACGCTTCGACATCTTAAATCAACAACACGGAGGACTGCAATGTACACCAGAAATTAGAAGTACAAACAATACAACAGATCTATATAGGCACTGACTGACTTATAACTGAATAAGAAATGAAGATGGGACGGATGATGGGAGGGAATTCTTGGATAAAATGACAGGATGGTGTATGTAACTACAACCCCTGGAAGGGAGGAAGCGCGACCCACCACTTTCCAGAACTCCTAGAGTCCAAGAACTAGACTATGAGACCACCGCACGTCTTGTCCCAGAACCCCTACATCCGAATCTTACTATCCTTCTTACCCGAGGGGAGAAGATTTTCACAAGATTTAATCATGATGATTAGATAGTTAGCCGTCGAAGTGATAAGTAAAGATGGAATGGTTGGGATTCGGCTAAATAAACCTCAATATGATTTTGTTTTAAAAAATCTATATTTCGGGATCTGTATCTCGGAATGTGTACACATAAACTTAAACAAAAACAATATAAACTACAAAACTGACCAACAAGGCATTTCTCCTATGTACGCTAATAATTTTCCAAATACTCTCCCGACCTCCCACCTAGAATTTTACCATGCCCCTTGGGTATCCTTCCATTAACACCTTTTTCTCCTTTCCTGTCATAAAAATGTCATAAACATGCCTTTTGATCCTTACCGCCCTTTCTCCCACCACCTGCTGTTTTCAGTTACTTAAACCCCAGTAGATTCCTTTTTCCTTAGACACTTTCACAATGGTTACTTAATTGCCAACCTTGGTCTTCCTCTGCCGCTCGGCATTTCCATTGGTATGTAGTATCTTATTTCTTTGTAAAATTAATTAATGTTACTATTAGCTACTATATTTGTCATTGGTCTGTAGTTTCTTATTTCTTTGTAAAATCAATTAATGTTACTAATTACTATTAAAATCAATTATTGTACCTATTTACTTTTTCATTCTACTCATTCTAAGAATTTAAGACGATATGTTCTTTTATAAGTTAATTGTATCTATAGTTCTGTTACCTATCACAATTATACATTTCTTTTGTTTCTGTATTAATTTATTTTTTTTTGTCACTTTAGCTGACGAAGGCTACCAATGAGTAGACGAAACGTCCGAAATATAGATTTTTTAAAACAAAATCATATTGAGGTTTATTTAGCCGAATCCCAACCATTCCATCTTTACTTATCACAAGATTTAAGATCGGCCGCCTCTCTGTCCACTTCCCAGTGGAGGCACAAACTCGTAAAAATTCGAATTATCCAAAAAGTTATTCGAATTAACCACGATTGTTTATGCCCTAAATTCTAGGGACCGAGAGAAATATTCGAATTAAAGACGAATTATCGAAGTTCGAATTATCCATGTTCAACTGTGTATATATATATATATATATATATATATATATATATATATATATATATATATATATAAAGGGTGTATCGCAAGTTAATGACAATCCTTCAGGGGGTAAAACTAGACGAAAAATGTAGTCCAACACTACCAACCACACATTTCTATCTCACTCCGTTCCAGAAATATGCCCTTCTAAAGGTTATTTAGAAAACCCCGTGTTTTTTGTTGTACAACTCCAATTTTCTCTGCTTGTGCACATTTTGTTCAACGTTTTATTAAATTTTGTAAATCATTATTAAATTTTCTTTAAGGATAATGCACATTCAATGTTCACAATTGTTTCATTTAAACCGTAATATCAATTTAAAAATTAGAATTTAATAAGAGCTTCTGGTTAACGAAAGCTTTTTGAAAATCACTACTCTTCTAAAAACAAATTTCCTACAGCCTGCCGAATCTCACAAAAGTTGTAAAATTTAATCAGCTTCTCAACGTTATACTCTGAAGTGAGATTATCTGTAAATTGCATAATGTAATTGGAATTATAGAGCGAAAAAAAAAAATAAAAGTAATATTATGTTTATTTTCGTGATTTTATCAGAAATAAAATAAAAATTATGCTTGATGATTTTAGAAAGTCCTACATTAAAGTTCATTGAAAAAGAATACATCGACAATTATAAACGTTCTTATAAACGCGCCAAGATAACGCAGCTCTTGCGATTATAACCTTTTTTTCTCTTTCTCACAGGTTAAATATTATTGGATTCATCATGAAGATTAGATCGTTAGCCGTCGAGTTGATAAGCAATCAAGGATTAGTTGAGATTCGCCTAAGGAAACATCCAATACGATTTTTGTAAAATCTGTATTAAGGACATTTCGGCTACTCTTTGGTAGTCTTCCTCAGCAAAAAAGACAAAAAAAAAGTCCGACTCGCAGGAACTCCAAAATCTTAGCGCGGTTCCTGTTCAATTTTTTTTTCTTCTTTTTTCTTTTTTTTACGGCGCATCTACATCTAGGTCATTAGCGCCGACATCCAGGGTGCAGCGAGTAATTTTACCAGCGAGTTGTGAGATGATAAAATTCCTGCCGGAGGTTGGGAATCGAACCCACCATCTCCCGCTTAAGAATCCAAGGCGCTAGCCATTAGACCACGGGAGAGCCCGGTTCCTGTTCATATCCCTATTGTCATTTGAAAAGCTTAGACTAGAAACAGATAATATTTTCCTCGGCCTTTGAAAGGCCGGGTTGAAAGGGTTTTATGGCTATACCTGGGGTCGGGTCCGCAAGACCCTAGAAACCTCTTCTACCGATACTTCATTTCATACGATTCAATGAATTGGAAAATGTCAACATTTTTCACATATTCCTGTGTTCTTTTACTATAGTAATAATTCTACAGATAAAATCAATTCAAAAATAAAATAAAAAAAACCAACAGCATAAAGGAAATTGAAAATATTCAAAAGACGTCAACGAATCTTTTTCTCTTGGCAAGCTATATTTCTAACAATGAATTGTTTTTCTTATTTTGCCTAATCTGTTTTATTGTCAAATACATTATCCAACTATAAGCAATTAAAAAATAACAAGGAATAAAAACAGACAAAAAGAACAGTTCGAATAAGCAAAATCAATTACTTTAAAGTTTTAAGCACTTATTTCTCCGATTGACATCGCCTAATCCAAACTTTCATCAGAACCTTTTTTGTAGAACATTAGTAAGCTTTCTACTGGTATTCTTCCGTTTACTAAGATTCTCAACCTTTTTCGACATATTAAGGAAAGTACACAAAGTTACTAAAACTTTTTATGTCTGTTAATAAAATATTTTATTCTAATCCTTCCTTAACTCCAAACGTAACACAAATTTCAACATATTAGTTTTAATGAAAGTAGAACATACAGAAAATGTTTCAACTTAATCCAATGATTCTAAGTACCCAAACCAAAAACGGTATTCAAAAACTATTTTTCCAATTTTCTCGAAAACGGTTAAAGCTATCGCCTTGAAAATGGTTTCATTCGTTTTCCTAGCCCAAGAAGCCTATAAAACGAGTACTTAAAAGCTTATGAACTCAAAAACGTAGGCGGTACGATTTTTTGCGCGCATATTTCGCCCCAAACGCTATCTTCCAGTGGGCGGATTTTGTTGGTTAACGAACTTGACCTTTCAAATTGGACGACGGATTTTTGTACCAAATTACATCAAAATCGGACCTTTCGTCTTCTACCTAGAGAGCGAACAGACAAATATATATATATATATATATATATATATATATATATATATATATGTATATATATATATATATATATATATATATATATATATATATATATATATGTATATATATATATATATACAAATTTGAACCACCATCATTTTTGGTCTCTAGGGGTTCTGAAACGCAAAATTTTCTAGTCGGCACTTCTGGATTGCGTCATGAGATCAACCTTATAAGCGGGGTTCCTCCCTATGGGGGAGGGAGGAACCGCGCTAAAATCTTTAGTGCGCGCTCGAGTTTTGAACCTGGTCCTCCAGTTCATTGGTCGAGTGCTCTACCACTGAGCTAACCTCGTCCCATTCTAAATGTAAAGTCTGCCTAAATCTGGTATTATCAGAGAATGATTGAATACTTGATGCGCAAATATATTGTCCTGATTGAACTGAGGAGTGGAGTACTATACTTGTGAAATTCCACTTCTCAATGACGCCCAGTTAACGCCACCACAGCCAATCACATTCAAGGATTATTTATAGATTCTTCTTATAGCTTTCAACCTTATTTCAAGCTTTTTGTAGTTTCTTCATTTAATTATTCCATTGATTGAAGGTATGTATGCAAGTATATGTGACGTCACTATAATGAACGTATTATATGGTAAGTAACTTATCGTGAAATTCGAAGCAATTGAAAAGTCCGTCACGAAGGAGCTGCTTAACTAAGCGCATTTCTTAGAAAAGGTAAGATGGGTTATGTAACCTAATCCCTCAAGTATTTACATTTTTTTTTTTTTTTAAACACGAGTGGCCGGAGTTTTTCTTCTTTCGTCTACAGAGAAAAATCTGTTGTAAAAATAAACTAAATCAGTTCATTAGGAGGGGGGGGGGTCTACTGCGGACCCAAATTACTCATACCGGTAGTAATTTCTGCTGTATTGTTACGAAACGCGGTATACGTCGTTGGTAACTCATGAGAAAGAAGTGTTGTAAAAATAATCAAAATAGGTCAATCAGAAAGGGGGGTTTACTTTGTACTATATTTCAATAAAATTAACCCGCCAGACGTAGGTTCGCAATGTTGCCGCAAGGAGCGGAAAGTTCCTGCCTTCCTGGAAGGTTCCTGCGTCACATCAAAAGACGAAAATATGAAGTTTTTTTGTATTTATTAAGTAGTGTAGTACCATGTATAAACATAACTCTGGAAGCAAATTAATTACAATAGGTTAGAGCGGGGTCTCCCGTGGTCTAGTGGCTAGCGCGCTAGATTCATAAGCGGGAGATGGTGGGTTCGATCCCCACCGGCTTCAGAAATTTTCTCATTTCAGGGTTCGCTGAGAGAATTCCTGGCTGCACCCTGAACGTCCGGCGCTAATATCCAAGATTTGATAAAGCGCCGTAAAAAAAAAAAAAAAAAAGAAAAAAAAAGGTTAGAGCCTTCAGGCCTGTTATATATAGCATATATAAACAGATTCCTAAATTCAGGAACATAAATATGCTTTAGATCCACCCGACAAACCTATGTATTTCATTTTTGTCAATGGCCACTTTTTTGTAACACATTTTTGTAATTTTTTGTTCAGTTTAGTCATCGCTAAAGCATATTTATGCTAAAATTAAGAATTATTAATAAGCAACTGTTCAATTATAATTACAAAAGTAAAACAATCATGCTTTTATTTTATTTACATAGGTCCTTTAAAACAAATTATTCAGGAATACAGTGACTTATATATTTATAATGATGATTATATTTTATTTTGCTCATTTATATTCCTCAGCTGTTCATTAGAAATATTTAAATAATAATTCTACTGACCAGCTGACAAAATCATGACTAGAATCCAGAATCGTTAGCTACTGATTGTATTAAGAAAACCCTGGTTTGGCTGGAATCTTCGAATTCCCTATTGGTGATATGAATGATATTCAACCCTCCCCCCCTACAGCCTTGATAAGATGAGCGATGGGAAGGAGCCTAATCAATGAGCCATGATAGAGATTGATGGAATCCATCAAGGTATATATATATATACCAATCATAATTAGCCTATTTATTTCCTTATTACTATAAATATAACTTTATTTCATTGAAAAAAGAGGAAAATCTCACAGCGGCCTATAAAATCACAAATAACATTCTCAGAGGATGGTTCAGTTTCAATTATTTACACACACACACACACACACACACACACATATATATATATATATATATATATATATATATATATATATATGAATATTGGGGCTTTATAATATTTATTAAATCAAAATTACAGTTATAGATGATACGTCAAATGAAAGAGTTTTGTTTTTTGGCACCAGTGCGCATGTGCACGCAATCATTTCCAACCATCAGTTAGAAAGCGCTAATGTCCAAAGACGACGACTGGTAAATAGATGATTACATTTTGGAAGTTGCGGTAGAAACAGAGATGAATAAAAAAAAAAACAAAAATCGTTGGCCGACATGTTCTGTCGTTTGTTTGCACATCATCAGGAGCGAGAGGACTTTCCTTGCAAGGAAGTCCTCTCGTCGTGTTATCTCTTTATAGTCATGCATAATGCAGAGAGGAATACCTAACAAGGAAAGCCCCTGAAGAGGTGCGAACAAAACACGAAACATGTCGGGGGCAAAGATTTCAAATACAGTAGTTGAACAGAACGATATATATATATACATACTGTAATATTATTATTTTTTTTTTTTTTTTTGTATGTGTGTTTAACGGCGTATCAACACTTGGTCTGTTAACGCCGGGCTATCTAGTGGTTGCCACGCTTTTATAATGCCAACAGCACGTGGTCGGTCACCCATTCAGGTACTGACCACGCCCGACGTTGCTTAAATTCGGTGATCAACGGGAACCGGTGCATTCAACGTGGCTATGGCCGTTGGCGTTGTAATACTGTACATTCTTTTTAGGAGCTATTTTGAGTTCTTAAAAGAAACTTATTTTCCGCTTACTTAACTTTATTACTCTCCACCTTAATACTTGTTCATAATAAAGCTGAACTATGTAGAAAAAGAAAAAAAAGAGTTACTTTGCTCTCCATTCAAACCTTGACGACTTACGCTTGTACACATACAACAATATTTACCATGTTGGTACCATGAAAGTCAGTACCTATTTATTTTAGTATTTATTTCGCAATATCAGGAAAATAAAATAATGTACTAAAATTAGTAAAGCGGAGCCCCATTGATTCTTCTGCGACTAAAATATATATTGCGAAATGTGTATGAAGAATAATAGCTCGGATGCGACGTTCAAATTTCCTATTCTATTGAGTGAAAATAAAAAAAATGATGATTTCCTATTTGTAAGTAGATAGAGGAGGCTGTAAGTCGGCCATGATGCAAGGAGATATAAAAAGAAGTAAACAAACACGGGTTGACCTATTCAGCCTAGTGACGTCATCAAGTACTTTCTCTCTACTCGAGTCGAGGAGGGGAAAGCACTGTTCTACATTCGCCCACAAACTCTTCTTCAAATCCTTCAGGAACTATTCGCTCATTCTTTTGCGAGAATGATCCGTTTTGTCTCAGGCAGTTACTATAGCCTGCTCAGATAGTCGGAAACAATTTAGGGACACTAAATACAATATCTACTAAATTGACTGCAATGGCTGTGATAAATCATATATAGGGGAATCGGAACAGTTACTTAGAAAACTAATTAAACAGCATGCGCAAAGTATTGATAAAGGAGAGAGTAAGACAGCGTTGGCTTATCATGCTATAAAATATAAACATAGTTTCGATTTTGAAAATATTAGTACATTAGGTAAAGAGAGAAATAGAATGAAAAGAAGAATTAAGGAAAATATCCATATCATAAAAAATAGGAAAAAAGTGGTAAATAAAAAAAACTAATATTTCAGTTTTTTTTATTTACCACTTTTTTCCTATTTTTTATGATATGGATATTTTCCTTAATTCTTCTTTTCATTCTATTTGTCTCTTTACCTAATGTACTAATATTTTCAAAATCGAAACTATGTTTATATTTTATAGCATGATAAGCCAACGCTGTCTTACGATCTTGAATACGATTTTTATTAATTTATTTAACAAAAGGTAAAAGTATGTTTTAATTAGAAGGTGGGAAGATGGTTTTAATTTTTAAGACTATATTTCTTCTGGAAATTAATTTTAAATTTTAAATGTTTGACAAATCGATTATGGATCAGCTGATTATATTTCGCCATTTTGGATTCTTTCAGACCATGATCATTCTAGACGTGGCCGTACTGGTGGAAGGTTATCCTCCTCAGATTGAGGCTGTAAGTTTTATATATGTAATTTTTCCCCTGAAGAGGCACCAATAAAGGTGTGAAACATGTAGGGACGGAATAAAGTTGGTGATACTGTATAGTGAAGTTTTTATTAATTGACCTTCCGCCTACCACGAAAATAAGAAGATTGTAAAAAATTTAAATAAGACTAAAATCGTTTTAAACCTCCTAGTCATAAAGTTATAAAAAGAAACAATTTTTACCGCCAATTTCTTGCACGGGGAATATAGGCCACGCCCTTTTCCCTCCAACTAAACCATTTATTTGAACAGGTTATACTCTAAATCGTTTTTAGCCTTAGCTTTGGCTAAGTATTGATAAATATTAAACACTATCTCTCTTGCCTGACCTCTCGAAGCCTTGCCTGGTCCTAAACGAGGCATAATCAGTTTTTATTGAGTTTAAAGTACCATGTTTTTCATTCTAATGGAAATACAAATAACAGAACCGTCTGGAATATTTCTCTCGCAATTTCGCGCATGCGTGAATAGAACTAATCCATCTAACTGAACGGGCTGTAACATGTCTTTCCAACTTTGTACGTTTAAGGACAGTTTAAGTTTAAAAGGGCTCCTAAAGAACATTTTCTATCTCGTTATCTTTAAAATCTTCGATGAAATCTCGGATCCAAGCAGAAACCAATGTGTCGTTTTTTTGGAAAACCAAAAAGCGATGGATAAGAATACTGCATGGAGCGTTAATAATATTAAAATAAATGCAAAGAGTTAATAGCACTGTTTAAACATCATCTGAAAATAAGAGCAGAGGAATTTAATTATTTCTTATCGCATTCGATAACGAATAATTGATGAGTTTTTATAAAATTAAGGGAACAGATCGGTTTGAGATCAAATTCAAAAAGTACGCACAACAAAGATAAGTCGTCCTACGGTAATAAAAATATGCAAATTACCACAAGACGTTTAATCTAACCATAATTCTGGAGATTTAGAATATACTCCTGAAATAATAGGTTATTTAGATATACAACAACAACAATACAAGCAACAGAAGTAACAGTCAAAAACATTGTGTTCAAGTCCTAATGTATGGCATAAATACAAAGCAAAAAAGTCCGTCACGCAGGAGCTGCATAACTAAACACTTTCCTCAGAATTTGGGTAGTGTAGACTGCTTTCCAGAACAATTTGCTTAAAATATCCTAAATAAATAAAATAAAAACATGAATAGTTCTCTTTTAAATTTGTAATGAGTAACTGATCAATTATTAATTTGCTTCCAGAGTTATGTTTACACATAGTACCTACTACACTACGTAATAAATACAAAAAACTTCATATTATCGTATTTTGATCTAACGCAGGAACAGGATACAGTCACTCTAGTGGTAGAAAGCGCTCCTTGCGGCGGCTTTGTGAACCTACGTCTGGCGGGCTTTTCTATTGAAATATATTACAAAGTAAACCCCCGCTTTCCGATTGACCGATTCAGCTCATTTTTACAACACTTCTTTCTCATGAGTTAGCCACGACGTGTACCGCGTTTCGTTACAATACAGCAAAAATTACGAACGGTATGAGTATATTAGGAATTTGGGTCCGGAGTAAACCCCCCTTCTAATGAACCGATTTAGTTTATTTTTACAACACATATTTACCTGTAGATTACCACTACGAATACCGAGTTTCGTCGAAATATACCAAAAATCACGGCTGGTAGTGACGAATTGGTATTGTGGGTCCGGAGTAAACCCCCCTTCCTAATGAACCGATTTAGTTTATTTTTACAACACATATTTACCTGTGGATTACCACTACGAATACCGAGTTTCGTCGAAATATACCAAAAATCACGGCTGGTAGTGGCGAATTGGTATTGTGGGTCCGGAGTAAACCCCCCCCCCCCCCCTTCTAATGAACCGATTTAGTTCATTTTTATATCTCACTTTTCTCTCTATATTACCACTACGAATACCAAGTTTCGTTGAAATATAACAAATATTACGGCTGACATAGTCAAATTAGTGTTTTGGGTTCGGGGTAAACCCCCCCTTCCGGTGGACCGACTTTGGTGGTTAACGAACTCTTTCAATCGTTTGCTAATTGAATGCTATATACCAAGTTTCGTGACGCAAAAACAAAAACTCTGGCCGCTATCGTGTTAACAGACACACACACACACACACACACACACACACACATATATATATATATATATATATATATATATATATATATATATATAAAAAAATCTTAACGGGGGTCATTTTCAGTGTCTACTAGGTAGGATCGATAATGATTTGAAGAAATTATTCAAAAATTCCGTCATGAGTCCAACCTCAATAGCTACTTTCCTTAGGAGGAAAGTGCTAATTGATGATGGAAATTGTATAAAAACACTTTGATCAGCCAGCTTCATGAAATCTTATATATGTGTGTGTTTACACATAGATATGTCTTTATTTAGACTAGAAAAATGTAAAAATATATTTTTTGAAAATCGTTGAAACGTACATTTGCGCGTCAACAGAGTTTCTAGTAAGTCGACCCACGTCCATCGCGAGGTGATAGGTTTGGTCAACCCTAGTAAGTCGACCCAGGTGATAGGTTTGGTCAAAACAAACAATTCTAAGTCAACATCCAAAATTTACTCATTTTTAAGGTTTTTTTTTGGTTGAATTTAAGGCGTGTCAACCGTTGGGGTCATTAACGCCAATTTAAGATGTTTAATACTTTAGGTTTTTTTTTTTTTTTTTTTTAAGTCATTGTAGCTTAGGTTTTGAGTATTTCTTTTTATTTCTAGAGTTTGGGCTAAAAGTTTTTATAAAGTGAATAGATGGTTAGGGTTCGATTAGGATAAAGAAAACGTCAGATCTTTAGGGAGAAATCTATATTGGACTATTCGGCTGCACTCTGACTGGGCTGGAGGTGTAGGATAAGTCCTAGTTAATATAGATATGGAAGTGTGGATTTCCTTTCCAGGTATTGTAAACCAACCAACTCCTAAAATTCTCGAATAAAATACTTAAAGTTTCAAGAATAACTTCATAAAAGTTTTTTTTTTAAACTTATTTTTTAACTTATAAAATAAACGGTTTTTTTTAAAACAGTTAAATTTTAACTGGGTTTTGGCCAAAACTATCACCTTGCGATATATGTGGGTCAACTTACAAGTAACCCTATATACAAGAGTCGATTAGATGTTTTCAGGTTTAACATAGTCGTAAATGTATGAATAAAATTCTATGGAATGGTTAAGGAGTAAGTTGAGTGTGTTTGTAGGTAAGTCAGACTTGACTGTAAGTTTCGTAGCTTTGTGCTCCGAACGAATCAGACGTATCTTCTGCAGTACATTCTATCAAACACATCCTCCGCTAAGAAATCAACGTGACTATAACCCAGAGATGGGCTTTATTTTATTTATAAATAAAAATACGAATTTATTCGTACTTCATATATTTGTGAATACGAATATAAATAAATTCGTACTTCATATATTTGTGAATACGAATATAAATAAATTCGTATTTATAAGTGTGAATACGAATTTATTTTTATTCACATATATTAAATATAAAAATAGAAATAAAATTTTATTCGCAAATTTATCTGTGAATAAAAATAAATTCACAGAAAAAATTGTAAATAATCACAAAAAATGTGAATATTTACAAAAAATCAAGTGATTACAAAAAAAAAAATCACATTAAAATATACGAATACAAATTTATTCACATTATAATTTGTGAATAAAAATTTATTCACAATAAAATTCGCAAATAAATTATGAATTTACTCGTATTAAGATGATATTACGAAAGTTATTGAAGGTGATTTTTTTTTTTTTTTTTTTTTTTTTGATGGAGGTACAGATGACAAACTGTGTCCCTGCAGCATGGGTGGTGGTCCCGCGGCGGACTCGGGGTAAACAAAGAATATAGGCGCTAATAACCTAGACGTTAAACGCCTTATAAAAAAAACTCACCTTCAATAACTTTCGTAATATCATCTTAATACGAATAAATTCATGATTTATTTGCGAATTTTATTTTGAATAAATTTTTATTCACAAATTATAATGTGAATAAACTTGTATTCGTATATTTTAATGTGATATTTTTTGTAATCACTTGATATTTTGTAAATATTCACATGTTTTGTGATTATTTACAATTTTTTCTGTGAATTTATTTCTATTCGCAGAAAAATTTGCGAATAAAATTTTATTTGTATTTATATATTTAATATATGTGAAAAAAAATTAATTCTTATTCACACTTATGAATACGAATTTATTTATATTCGTATTCACAAATATATGAAGTACGATTTTATTTATATTTGTAGTCACAAATATATGAAGTACGAATAAATACGTATTTTTATTTATAAATAAAATTATGCCCATCTCTGCTATAACCTACTCATCAGAAACATAACCCAAACAGATTTCTTGGTCTGGATTCCGGTTGGTTTCTTCAATTAGTGGATTTCATCAGATAGATAGAAAGCTGAACCAGATCCAACTTCCATTCCAAGGGTTTTATTGATGTTTAATTTCGTTGAATTGGTGATTCTGCCATTCAATTTTAGTAAACATAAGAGCTGAAACAGGGGGCGAGGTTAGCTCAGTGGTAGAGCACTGGACTAATAAGCTGGAGGACCTGAGTTCAAAACCCGAGCAAGCACTAAAGATTTTTTCTTCTAGTCTCTTCGTTCATTGGTTGAATTCGGCCTCCCTGACAGTCCCTAGGCCGACCCAGCCTTAAATTAATTTAATAATTGGTACCTTGGATGCTAATGACTCTAGCAGTCGAAGCAGCCAAGGGGAAAATCAGGCGGCCGGAGCATAGTACTGACCACACTATCTCCCTAGTGTGCCGTATGGTCAGGAATCAGATACCTCTATAGTATCTGCCCCTCAGGGCCCTCGTGGCCTCTTACGGGACTGATTTTTTTTTTTTTAAGAGCTGAAACAATATTAATATCTCGACTATTAGATTCATTTCAGTAAACTATATCTTGAGAAGTAGATGGATTAATGCCAGAAGATCTTATCTATACGAACCTTATATTGGAGGGATCAAGAAAAACAATACTCGTCAAAATTAATTACACTCATTAATTACACAGAAAAATTGTTCGACTTAACGATCATCGCTTCATCAAGGTTATACTTCGACTTATCTACATGTAAATGAGTAAAAATAACGAAATAATATTAGTTGAAATCATCTACGCGAAGTTTACTCAAATTCATGTTATTTGTACTTAAATTTACAATAATTGGCAAGAAACGGATAACTGTACTATTATTAAGATACTACATAAACATATTCCCCTCATAATAACTTTTGAAATGTTATTTAGATGTGTTTGGCTGTGCCCCCCCCCCCCGAAATTGTAATTTAATCCGTTAAATATGCCATAAAACCTTAAAAATAAATAAGATCACTTAGTTCAGAAAAAAAATAAAATATATTTTTGGGCATAATAGCGTTTCAGTCTTGACATTGTTTTAGAGAGATCGATTTTGATCGTATTTTAAACCTGAAATTTTATTATTATATAACTTAACAAAAAATACATAAATGTTTTAAACTATTTTTAGAAAAAAAAAAAAAAAAAACAATAAATGAATTTTACCGTCAGATAGGAGTGTTCTTCGACTTTTGAATGCCTTGTAACACATGGGGAACATACCTGCAAAAAAACAAAACAGAAATTTTACTAAGTTCCATGATAAAAAAATCCTCTCAACTAAAATATACCGATTAATAAATAGTAACAATATAGGGTATTGGCTGTTACCCAGTGTGCCATGCTACACCTACATTCTGCCTATGACTCTCCCCGTATCAAGATCTACCTGTATACCCAGTTACGTCAAAATCGGTCCAACTGCGTGAATTTGTATACATCTGTCAAGTAATTCATAAAGCAGCCAGCAGAGGCCAGCACTACAGTCGTTCATAAAACAGCCGACAGAGGCCAGCACCTCAGTCTGTGAATAGATAGCTCTTATCGAAAAAAGGCCAGCGCTCCTGAGTTAGACAGTGAATGTTGATATAAAATGCATTACATGATTATATAATGATGTAAAGTCATCAATGAGTTCGAGTTATTCTAATTATCAAAAGTCCGTCACGCAGGAGCTGCATAACTAAGCACTTTCCTCAGAATTTGGGTAGTGTAAACTGCTTTCCAGAACAATTTGCTTAAAATATCCTACATAAATAAAATAAAAACATGAATAGTTCTCTTTTAAATTTGTAATGAGTAACTGATCAATTATTAATTTGCTTCCAGAGTTATGTTTACACATGGTACCTATTACACTACGTAATAAATACAAAAAACCTCATATTATCGTATTTTGATCTAACGCAGGAACCGGATACAGTCCCTCTAGCGCTCCTTGCGGCGCCTTTGTGGATCTATGTCTGGCTGGCTTTTCTATTGAAATATATTACAAAGTAAACCCCCCTTTCCGATTTACCGATTCAGCTCATTTTTATAACACTTCTTTCTCATGAGTTACCCACGACGTATACCGCGTTTCGTTAGAATACAGCAGAAATTACGACCAGTATGAGTATATTAGGAATTTGGGTCCGGAGTAAACCCCCCTCCTAATGAACCGATTTAGTTTATTTTTACATCACATATTTACCTGTAGATTACCACTACGAATACCGAGTTTCGTCGAAATATACCTAAAATCACGGCTGGTAGTGGCGAATTGGTATTGTCGGTCCGGAGTAAACCCCCCCTCCTTATGAACCGATTTAGTTCATTTTTATATCTCACTTTTCTCTCTATATTACCACTACGAATACCAAGTTTCGTTGAAATATAACAAATATTACGGCTGAAATGGTCAAATTAGTGTTTTGGGTTCGGGGTAAACCCCCCCTTCCGGTGGACCGATTTTGGTGGTTAACGAACTCGTTCAATCGTTTGCTAATTGAATGCTATATACCAAGTTTCGTGACGAAAAAACAGAAACTCTGACCGCTATCGTGTTAACAGACACACACATATATATATATATATATATATATATATATATATATATATATATATATTTTAACGGGGGTCATTTTCGGTGTCTACTAGGTAGGATCGATAACGATTTGAAGAAATTTTTCAAAAATTCCGTCATGAGTCCAACCTCAATAGCTACTTTCCTTCGGAGGAAAGTGCTAAAATGGATGGATGGATTGGGTGTTTAAGGATAGAAAACATCTAGGTCTTCACCGCCCTGAAGTGTAATGTTAGAGAGTCGTGTATATGTCGTGAAAGGGTTAGTAATTTGTGTTTAGGACAGTGCATGACAATGAACTGTTATTTTTATAACTTGTATTCAATTTTCTTTTTTAACTAATATCATTGCTTACTACTAACTTACTAGGTAATGGAACTATTTCTACTAAAAGTAATACTAATATACACTATAGCACTATCAATACAAATAATAGACTACATAACAAATAATAGACTACATAACCATATTAATATTTACTTATTTATTTTTCCCCCTCTTGTATAGTTTTTTATTTATTTATTTTTTGTTTTTTATTTTTTTAATTTATTTATTTATTTATTTTTATTATTTTATTTTTATTTTTGTTTATTTTTTTCCCTGTATGTATAATTTTATTTGTTATCTTTTTTAATACATAAATTTTTTTTATGTATATATTTTTTCCCCTCTTTTTGTAATTATTTATATACCAATTTAATTTTTTTACTAATACACTAACTAACTAATACAAACTAAGTAACTAATAAAAACTAAACATAACTAATACAACTATTTGTACTAAAAATAATGCTAATGTAAGCAATATTAATACTAAAACTATACTACATTACAAAATTTATAATAATGCCAATACTAAATGAAACTAGCACACGTATTCTAACACAAAGGCCCACGTTCATACAATCATACACCCACATATATACTATATATAATTATCAAGAATATCAACAAATAAATTTGAGACATTATACAAAATGGCCGTCAGAATTTGAATGGTTCAGTGTAGCCAATTTTTCTTCAACAAAACTTTTGACCAAATTTTGAAATTTGACTATTTCGACCTGGCCTAGGAGATTTGCCGTATGAAGACCTACCTGTGTGCCAAGTTTGGTCAAAATCAGTCAAACGGTGAAGAAAGGAACAACCAGACAGACTATATATATATATATATATATATATATATATATATATATATATATATATATATATGTATATATATATATATATATATATATATATATATATATATGTATATATATATATATATATATATATGTATATATATATATATATATATATGTATATATATATGTATATATATATATATATATATATATATATATATATATATTATATTCTCATATTGACTATTGTATCATCATTGCTCCAATCCAATTATAATTCATGTACATATTTACTTATGTTTTATTTTATTATTTAAGACTTCACTAATAACATTTGTATTCGTTTTTTCTGCTTCTGTTTTTCTTTATTCATAGTCATATTTTAGGTTAAATTTGTTTATCCAACCGTATGTATTTATTTTATTCCCAATAAAAGTGTGAAGTCCCAGAGTAAAGTGTTTTCTTCATTCATTCATTCATATATATATATGATTTGTTTGTGAGACGGCTTCTCTCTCCAGCGGTGTTCTTCCTCTCCTTTGCGCAATATTTCGTCTGGTTCATCTCCGACTTCTTCAGGCTGCAGCCCTATTACGCTGGAATAGCAACATTGCAACCCCAACTTCTAACATACTCAGTAATTTGTTGCTAATTTGTTACACTATTTTCAAATTTGTTGCTCCGGCCGTTTCCGAGAAAACGTGGCTGTGCTACCGTAATATTACGCCAGCACAGCCACCCCCGTAACTTTTGATCTAATTGTCTGACGAAATTCAGATTGGTACCTGAATTTGTTGCTAATTTGTTGCTCTAGAATGACACCAACCACGAATTTGTCGCTCCAGCCGTTTCCGAGAAAACGTGGCTGTGCTAGCGTAATATTACGCCAGCACAGCCACCCCCGTAACTTTTGATCTAATTGTCTGACGAAATTCAGATTGGTACCTGAATTTGTTGCTCTAGAATGACACCAATCACGAATTTGTCGCTCCAGCCGTTTCCGAGAAAACGTGGCTGTGCTAGCGTAATATTACGCCAGCACAGCCACCCCCGTAACTTTTGATCTAATTGTCTGACGAAATTCAGATTGGTACCTGAATTTGTTGCTAATTTGTTGCTCTAGAATGACACCAATCACGAATTTGTCGCTCCAGCCGTTTCCGAGAAAACGTGGCTGTGCTAGCGTAATATTACGCCAGCACAGCCACCCCCGTAACTTTTGATCTAATTGTCTGACGAAATTCAGATTGGTACCTGAATTTGTTGCTAATTTGTTGCTCTAGAATGACACCAATCACGAATTTGTCGCTCCAGCCGTTTCCGAGAAAACGTGGCTGTGCTAGCGTAATATTACGCCAGCACAGCCACCCCCGTAACTTTTGATCTAATTGTCTGACGAAATTCAGATTGGTACCTGAATTTGTTGCTAATTTGTTGCTCTAGAATGACACCAATCACGAATTTGTCGCTCCAGCCGTTTCCGAGAAAACGTGGCTGTGCTAGCGTAATATTACGCCAGCACAGCCACCCCCGTAACTTTTGATCTAATTGTCTGACGAAATTCAGATTGGTACCTGAATTTGTTGCTAATTTGTTGCTCTAGAATGACACCAATCACGAATTTGTCGCTCCAGCCGTTTCCGAGAAAACGTGGCTGTGCTACCGTAATATTACGCCAGCACAGCCACCCTCGTAACTTTTGATCTAATTGTCTGACGAAATTCAGATTGGTACCTGAATTTGTTGCTCTAGAATGACACCAATCACGAATTTGTCGCTCCAGCCGTTTCCGAGAAAACGTGGCTGTGCTACCGTAATATTACGCCAGCACAGCCACCCCCGTAACTTTTGATCTAATTGTCCGACGAAATTTTGACTGGTGCCATAATTTGTTGCTCTGGATTGAGAACAATCGCGAATTTTTTGCTCCAGTCGTTTCCAAAAATCGTTGCTACAATAGCCTCAAGATACTACATAAGTTTAGTTTTTTTTTTTTTTTTTTTTTTTTTTTTTTTTTTTTTTTTTTTTTTTTTTTTTTTTTTAAATATTCTTACCTACGTAGAACTGATGAAATATTGATATCTTACAAATGAAGGTCTCTAGGTATTTGCCTTCACGTTTGCGGATTAAACTATATAGCACGACGGATTAACCTTTTAAAATTCAAACTAACGCAAAACTGATGTTTCTACCATTTTTTACGTTTTAGGTATTTTTCTGATATTATTTTACGGCCTGTGTATTATTATGATGTGTCTTTTAGCACTTTTATAAGGAACGTTTTAATTAAGATTCTTCTCGTGAAAGACGTTTTTAAAAAGTTCTTCAAATCTGCATCGATTCTTTCTACCAGATAATAAAAATAAACCCGGTCCGATTAATTTTTTTTTTATCACACATCTGTCTTTTTATGCAGGGTGTCCCGCATTGAGACGTCACAACTTTAGGGGTTTATTCTGCACCCCATTTGTAGTTCTGAGGAGCAGAAATGAACGTTCTATCTGAACATTTTGTCTATCTTAAAAAAAAAACAAAAAAAAAAAAAAATACGGATTTCTGGTTATCTTATCGTAAATAAAAACCACATTTTTAGGATTTAAATTATATTTCCCTAATAAGAAACGCCCGTTAGTGAAATATTGACTTGTAAATTAGAAGCTATACTAAGAGCCATATAGATGTGAACTATTGATTTTAGTGTTTTCTTCAATTATTCAATATTTTCTTGATCAGCTATTAGCCTTATTTAATAATCTTAAATGTGCTATCTCGTTATTTCAGAAAAAAAGTTATTTGAATCTAATTTTTACTGATTCGTAAGTCAAAACCAGTAAATGTGCTTTAGCATGAAGGAGCCATTCTAAGCACATTCTCTAATTTTACACGATAATTGTGGTGTCTCATCCTTCCCACACTACGTTCACATTCTTTTTGCTCTGATTAAGGGTGGAGGAATATTATAGAAGAACATAGTGAAAATAATTACAATAATTGTTCTAAACATAATTGAACTCATCAATAGGATCCATAAGCAGCGCCAGCTCATGAAGACCCAGAGACAAGACGTCCTCCGTATAGCCCTGGATTCTCATAGTCGTCGAGCTTATATTTGTAGGCAACAGAAAGGAGGACATTTTGAAAATCCTAATTTACATGGCAATATTTCAAGAACGGGTGTTTCTAATCGGAAATTTAATGTAGATTTTAGAATCATATTTAGATTTGTCCAAAAAAAACAATCGACGTCGGTCGATATATATATATATATATATATATTGTTAATATACAAATGCAAGTGGTATGCTATTTATTGCATAAGACTTGCAGACAAAAATAAACTCCCTTCTTGCAGGGTTACTGTAAGGAGGAAACAAATATATATATATATATATATATATATATATATATATATATATATATATATATATATATATAAGCTTGGACAACTGTCTGACGAAGCTGAATGGGATTTATGCGAAATAGCACCCAATCGATCGTTAATTCTCCCCAGCGAAGAACTCTAAAAAATAATATATATATATATATATATATATATATATATATATATATATATATATATGTTTGATGTTATTTTTCGTCGCTGGGATAGTATTTTTAGATGGAACGGCATTTTTCTCCAGCGGTGGTACTCCTCCTCACTTCTTCCCGGAATATTTCGATGGATTCATCTCCATCTTCTACCACCATATTCATCTCCCTTGGCTACCACCGAGGAAGAAACAAGTACCTGGCTGAAGAAGATGGAGATGAATCCATCGAAATATTCCGGGAAGAAGTGAGGAGGAGTACCACCGCTGGAGAAAAATGCCGTTCCATCTAAAAATATATATATATATATATATATATATATATATATATATATATATATTTATATATATATATATATATATATATATATATATATATATATATATGTATTTTCCACTTGTTCTTTTTTCTTTATTTGGCAGAGGGTCGATGAAGCAGAACACCATTTGTTTTTGTTCAACTATTTTATTTCATCTATTTTGCCCGACATGTTTCGTGCCTTAATTCGCACCTCTCCAGGGGCTTTCCTTATCGGGAAGTCCTCTCGTCATGTGTATTGGCTTGAGTCAGGCGTAGTATTACGGTCATATTCAGAAGAATTAATATATATATATATATATATATATATATATATATATATGTATATATTGATTTGCATACTTCAACTACCTATCTTCATATTAGGTATTTACATTACCTCATGTATAACAGACCTGTGTATATATGGTATATATATATATATATATATATATATATATATATATACCATATATACACAGGTCTGTTATACATGAGGTAATGTAAATACCTAATATGAAGATAGGTAGTTGAAGTATGCAAATCCCTGAATGTATGAATTCCCTTACCAGCTTTGAAACTAAACCTCCGGGTATCATTTGCTTTTCTGTCCGACCAACTCGGACGAAGCCTACTGTAGCTTTGTTTGTAAAAAAATAAGCAATCTTTAAGAAAACAGAAAAAGTATAATATCTCCCTTACTGAGAATCGAACCATACTTTATATAAACTTCCCTGTTCCTTTTGAAGTGTACTATCCATTCTCAAAATTTGATTACACATTTACGGGACATCCCTTAATATTTTTCTCGAATACGTAACTCAAAATGTAACCGAAATTTAAACATCTTAGGTTTAGGTGAATTTCAAAGTTGTAGAAAATATTTAAATTAAATCCCATGATTCTAAGTACCCGCCAAAGAAATGAGTTACAGAAACATTTGTTCCACTTTTCTCAAAAACGGTTACAGATATTGTCTTAAAAATGGTTTCATTCGTTTTCTATTTTAAGAAACCTATTAAACGAGTAAGTACCTGCAAGAAAATGAGCTCAAAAATGTAAGCTTTGCGATTTTTTTCGCGCGAATTTCGCTTGAAAAAAAGCTTTGCCTTCACTAAATTTCCCTTATCAATAATAATAATAATAGCCGAGGATTCATTGGGTTAATCTCCAGACCACTTTCCTTGAATATTCTGATACCGACATTTATTACTCCAACTACAGAATCCACATCTGGAAAAGTAACCACTTCATCATCCGCAAAATCAGTAAACAAATTTTAACAATTCTTACATTATTTATGCAGCACTTATTCATATTTTAATTAAATAAATATAAAGGCTGTGATTTGTATTTATTTATAAGTCATTCATAGATTATTACTAGGGACCGGAGTTTTAGGATAAAATAAGCACCCAATTAGGTTTTTGCAACAGGCATAAGAGGTCTTTTTAGGTTTTTATTTAAAATTGCATTTTAGGGTTTTTAGGTGATAAAAATGTTTTCAATAGGTAGGTTCAAAAAATAGGCCTTTGTAGGTTTTTATTTAAAAATCCATTTTAGGTTTTTTTAGGTGATAAAATTATTTCAATAGGTACGAAGAATAAGTTTAACCTATTATATTATTATCATTAATAATTTGGTTAATTTATAATTCATCAATAAATATGTATATATAGTGACATAAAAATAAACAGTAAATAACATTCGAAACGAAAAAAAAAAGATGAGCAAATAAAAATGATGAAACATGAGTTATTATTTAAAAAAAAAGAATAAGTAGGCCAAATATTCAACAAAATATTTATTTATAAAAAACAAAGTGAATGAAATTTATTTAAATTAAATACATTTTATAAATAAAACGATGTTTAAAATAAAGAAAGAAAAATAAATTAAATTATACAATAAAACATACATTAATAAAAAACATAAGTAAGAACATAATATAACAGAGAAATGTATTTAATTGTTTCTATTCTAATAACGTTGACAATGTTAGTTAACGTATTGAGTCTGCGAGAGGTGTTGTTACCAGGTATGTAAACAAAGCATCACGTGGACAAGTTAAGACAGTTAAGAATGAGGGAGGAAGCGGTGAATTTCCTGTAGCTACTAGGTACTGTCAGATTCCTGTGAAGGCTGATTCTTATAATCTCCCGTTCTCCGGGATGTCACTGTTTAGATGTTTGTTTCTTAAAATATAAAAATAAATGTTTGTATTCCAATCTTTACAGATGACACTAGGGGTAAGAACGGAACCGGGCTAAGATGACGCAGTTCCTGCGAGTCGGACTTTTTTTAGTTTCCTTGTGAATGTTTTCATAGCAGTCATAAGGGGAAAAAAGATTTGTACTAAAAGTTATTAAAAAATAGAAAACAATTTTTTTAAGCGCTTAAAAACTTTAACTTTCAGAAATGTCATATAATTTTTCACATTATTATAAAAAGGTAATGGTTAATTTATTAGAAAAATCAGTCGCTCGTTTGGTAATATTACAAAAAGTTTTATTTCGCCTAACCGGATCCGAACATCTAGAGCCTTCAGTTGTAAGATTTTCAATTTGTTCATCACTTATACGTAGATGAGGGATTTTATTTTTTTATAAGCTACTTTAACATGGATTGCACTTTCCATAAGGCATTTATTTTTGTCTGTTACATTGTTATGTTGCTATGAAGCACATTCATAAATTCAACAATGTTATCAGCACAATTTGTTCGCATTCTGATTGCTTTTCAGCTCTATATACACAAAGCTACATTAAAACATTTAAGGTATAACTGCTATTTGTGTAAAAAAGGTACGTGGTAGAAAAAAAAAACAAAAAACGATTACAGTTTTGGAATAAGCAAACCAAATTTAGTACATTAGATCTATTTAGTACATTAGCCACGTTTTCTCGGAAACGGCTGGAGCAACAAATTCGTGGTTGGTGTCATTCTAGAGCAACAAATTAGCAACAAATTCAGGTACCAATCTGAATTTCGTCAGACAATTAGATCAAAAGTTACGGGGGTGGCTGTGCTGGTGTAATATTACGGTAGCACAGCCACGTTTTCTCGGAAACGGCTGGAGCGACAAATTCGTGGTTGGTGTCATTCTAGAGCAACAAATTAGCAACAAATTCAGGTACCAATCTGAATTTCGTCAGACAATTAGATCAAAAGTTACGGGGGTGGCTGTGCTGGCGTAATATTACGCTAGCACAGCCACGTTTTCTCGGAAACGGCTGGAGCGACAAATTCGTGATTGGTGTCATTCTAGAGCAACAAATTAGCAACAAATTCAGGTACCAATCTGAATTTCGTCAGACAATTAGATCAAAAGTTACGGGGGTGGCTGTGCTGGCGTAATATTACGCTAGCACAGCCACGTTTTCTCGGAAACGGCTGGAGCGACAAATTCGTGATTGGTGTCATTCTAGAGCAACAAATTAGCAACAAATTCAGGTACCAATCTGAATTTCGTCAGACAATTAGATCAAAAGTTACGGGGGTGGCTGTGCTGGCGTAATATTACGCTAGCACAGCCACGTTTTCTCGGAAACGGCTGGAGCGACAAATTCGTGATTGGTGTCATTCTAGAGCAACAAATTAGCAACAAATTCAGGTACCAATCTGAATTTCGTCAGACAATTAGATCAAAAGTTACGGGGGTGGCTGTGCTGGCGTAATATTACGCTAGCACAGCCACGTTTTCTCGGAAACGGCTGGAGCGACAAATTCGTGGTTGGTGTCATTCTAGAGCAACAAATTAGCAACAAATTCAGGTACCAATCTGAATTTCGTCAGACAAATAGATCAAAAGTTACGGGGGTGGCTGTGCTGGCGTAATATTACGGTAGCACAGCCACGTTTTCTCGGAAACGGCCGGAGCAACAAATTTGAAAATAGTGTAACAAATTAGCAACAAATTAGCAACAAATTACTGAGTATGTTAGAAGTTGGGGTTGCAATGTTGCTGTTCCAGCGTAATAGGGCTTCAGGCTGCTATGTGTCGTCCTCGGTGGTTGTCAAGGGAATAGACTACATAACAAATAATAGACTACATAACCATATTAATATTTACTTATTTATTTTTCCGGGCCATTCCCTTGACAACCACCTAGGACGACACATAGCAGCATGAAGAAGTCGGAGATGAACCCGACGAAATATTGCGCAAAGGAGAGGAAGAACACCGCTGGAGAGAGAAGCCGTCTCACGAACAAATCATATCAACCCCAGCGAAGAAACTTAAAACAAAACATATATATATAGGGTGTTATTTTCCTCCGAAGATGGCTTAATGAAATGTTTCAAAACTTCTCTCAAGAGTGTGACCTCAATAACTACATTCCTTCGCTAAAAGTTCTAGATATTTCGAAAATATTCTTCCACTAAATGCGAAATATATACAGCGATTCAGCCTTACCTTTTGAAATCACACCAGGCCTAAATGTTTTAACGAAACACGCCAAGATTACAGAGTTCCTTCGATTTAGGCTTAGAGGATAGGCGAACAACAGGAGCACTTTCTAAGCCTCTTACTTGAAACAACAGGCTACTGTATTCTTACTTAGAATGCAATAGTGAAACGGAAATTATGTTATTTAAATTTTAACCTCCATTTATTATTAACTACGAATTTTAGGACGGGTTATCTATAGGTTACCAGGGTCTTTTGTACAATAAGCATACACTTTTCAAGAACTAGTAACAGGTACTCATTTTATTATTATTTGGAACATATGATTCACCTCTAACCTAATTCTGTATTTAAACGCATTCATTTATCAGATTTACATGAAAAACACTAACAATGAATTTGCTTAAGTTAAGCCAGTTAATATCTAATGTGAAAGTTTCAGTCCGGTTTCTTCAGAAGAAGGGATTAATCCATTCTGAGAAAATGTGAAAAACACTAACAATGGGCTAGTTTGAAGCGAAGGAACAAGATTGAATGCGGAACAAGTAGGGCATTATTGGATTCATATTTGTGTGAATTTGTGTGGAGAAGAAGATATGAGAAGGAAGACCTATTTCATAAAATATTGCATTCAATGTTTGAATATTGGCCACCTTCAGCATGATTTATTTTGTTCAGTATTAAATAAAGTTATTTTCTTTTTTATAAACAAGCATTTATCTTGTTTTGTAAACATAACCTAGAGTTTAGTAAAGTAACAGTAGAGTAACTGTTACTAGTTCTTGAAAAGTGTATGCTTATTATACAAAAGACCCGGTTACCACCCTTTTCTAGCCAGGATAGGGGTGATGCCTTTTCTTTTTTCGAAAGAAAAGCCACCACCCCTAGTGGGAATCGAACCCACGACCTTTGGCACGGAGTGTTAAGTGCTCACGCCTTAACCTTCCACGGCAATTATGTTATAAAACATCTGGAATAGAAATTAGAATAAACTAATGGAAAAATCCACTTGGAGGAAAATGGAACTAGCTCAGAACTGCATAATTTACAGGAAGTCTAGGAACAATTTACAAGGTCGGTGTATTAGATAGAAATATCTATAATAAATAGTCTTTTCTAATTATATCATAAACCTCATCGTATTCACAAAATACTTAACTACCATAAAATGGGGTTACAGGGTCTTTTCGCGAAAACTACATCCAGTTACTTTGAAGTATCTGTCGTGATTTCGGTACTTACAGGTTCCTTGCAGGTTATCTATTACTTCTTTAGAGCAGAGTAGGGAAAACTGTGATTAATTTAATGACTAATGATTGAATAAGTAATCGGAATATGACTAACGATTGATGATTGGTCAATCATATTTCTCCACGACTAATCAGTGACGACAAACTGCTTTCTAGCATATGATTGATGATTAATGATTAAAACAGGCTTTGACTAATGATTGATGATTAATGACTAACGTTACTCAGACTAATGATTAAAGACTAAAAAAAGGCTTTGATTTATGATTAACTGGTTCATGAAGGAATTCGAATGCCCAATGTACAGTATGTGTGAACAAGTTAGAATTAGAATACAACGTCAGTCATGTCAATCATTAGTACAGACTATCAATGATTGGCGAATGACTAACTTCACATATGATTAACATGACCTATGATTAATGATTAACTCGGGTTGTGATTAACTTATTTCATCCCATGATTGATTAATCATCATAAGTAAAATTTAGTCGATTTGTCAATCATTTAGTTGATTTGTGCCCTACTCTGCGTTACAGATTATCTAAGGTTTGAGACCATATTATATAAATCAAAAGTTAATATAGTAACGAAAAGTATTTAAAATGACAGCAATCACTTCTAAAAGTAACTTTTTTTGACTACTGTACTTATATAATATGGTTTCTAAGTAACCGTTAGATAACCTGTATTTGTAAGTAATACTTTTAGGCTAGTAAAGCCTAAATGAAAATAAGCAAGATATATTTATTAATAAAAAGGTTAATGTTATAAAAATCAATGGTAATTGTGAAGTTTATGGGCCTCCTCAACGTTTTTTTTGTCCGATGGTTCTATAACATATTTATATTTTACATTATTTTCCCATTATGGGCATACCCCCTATGCGTTTCCGCTCGCTTCGCTTGCTCAAGAAGATATCAAAACTCTAGTCAAACCAACTCGCTAAAATTAATAGAATTCTTTTAATTTTTGCGAGATGGATTGACTAGAATGTGGAAGGTTACTTTAGTACCAGCAACAACCAATAGAATTGTCCATAGGAATAGGCCAATAGAAATGGTAATGAGTTATGCGCATGTGCTGAATCACTGTTAAAATCACTGAAGTTAATTCACAAGTAACTGGATGTTGTCTTCACAAAGAGACCCAGGTCACATTAATACAGTGTGGTGAAATTGTGCAAACCGTTACTAGTTATAGCCAAGTATAGAGAGGCTTCACTAACATTAACAGGAACTACCCCATCATAAGGTTTTTTATTTAATATCCTTAGTTATGCTGTGAGTATGCTGAAACAGAAGTTTTCGACCTCGAAAGCCGGGTGGAGACCTTTTAGCAGGGAAAACCGCGACATTTTAGCACATTTTTAAAGATTTTCTTCATTAACTTGTAAACCGTTGATTTTAGGTAAAACCCCTTCGAATAGGGAGTAACGAACATTAAATTCTGCTCAAATGAACTGACCAAAGTCCAAATTCGACCGGGTGAAAAGTCAAAATTACTAGCCAAAAAAACAAAAATTTTCCGAAAAACTGCGGTGATCATCAATTCTTTCGATACACCCCCTCTCCCTAAAAGTTGAACAGCATCAATAACTGTGTCCAAAAAGCACAAAAACATAATTTTGACGATTTTTTAAATTTTTAAGTAAACTATAGAGACAAAATGAGAAAAAGTGAAATTTTCATGTGATTGAATTTTGCAAACTTTTGGTTCCTATTAGAAACAATTATTTATTCTGATTCAATTCTAAATGTATCAACTGACAGTGTATGCAGTTGTTGAGGGGATATGGTGAGAAATTTAGGATTCCCTTTTTAATATATATATATATATATATATATATATATATATATATATTTAAGTAAAGATGGAATGGTTGGGATTCGGCTAAATAAACCTCAATATGATTTTGTTTTAAAAAATCTATATTTCGGACGTTTCGGCTACTCATTGGTAGCCTTCGTCAGCTAAAATGACAACAAAAAAAAAGAAATTAATACAAAAACAAAAAAAATTATAATTGTGATAGGTACCAGAACTATAGATACAATTAAATTATAAAAGAACATATCGTCTTAAATTCTTAGAATGAGTAGAATGAAAAAGTAAATAGGTACAATAATTGATTTTAATAGTAATTAGTAACATTAATTGATTTGACAAAGAAATGTATATATATATATATATATATATATATATATATATATATATATATATATATATATAAGACATAGATGAGAGACAGCATGTTATGGAATACCATCATAGTTCCTAGACTATTTTTAGAACCGGTTTTGTAAATACTTTCCTACACTGAATCTACATTCCTCATTAATTTCAAGTCTTATATATATGTATATATATATATATATATATATATATATATATATATATATATATATATATATATTACTCCATATAAAAACATACTGAAAAAGAAGGTTATAGCAAAGTAAACAAACTGAAGTGATAACCTCCCAGTGATAAGGTGATAACAGAGGGACTTTCTCCCGCGAATTAACACACGGGGATTATAGGCCATGCCCCTTTTTCCTTCAACGACAACATCTGAAGGCCAAGGGGGGGGGGGAACGATGACTGTCACTAAAGGGTAATTTTGAGAAAAATGAAAAAAACAAGTTTTGTTTCGAATTTCGTATGTTTACAATCCTAACGGAGTTTTTTTTTTTTATTAATAGACTCCCACAGGTGTTCGTAATAAAATGAAATATTTTTTTTTTTTTTGGGGCAGTTCAAGGAACTGAAGAAATACTTCAAATTAAGCAAGCAAGTTTCGAAAAATGCGCGTATTTGACAAATCAAGAGAAATTTTCATTAATAAAATTTACAAGAGTATTTTTTCTTCAGATAGCACATTATTATATCGTCGATACAAAAGCAAACTAACGAATATGAAAATCACCACTTTTCAGAGTGGAAAAGTATTTATTCATAACTTTTTTTTTGGACAGTCAAATATTCGGCAGATTTGACCTTTTGATAGTGGAATACTTTCCCTTTAATAGAGTGAAGTCAGATTGAATAATTTGCCGTAAATAAGTCCAGCAGGAATTATTAAAGATGGACAATGAAAGATGCATTTTTTCATATTCGTTAGTTTGCATTTGTATCGACGATATGTTTACCTTCAAGGTCTAATCTTCTTCATCTAGAATGTCATCCAGGTATGAACGTTCGACGTTATTTTTAGTGGGAGATGTTCGTGCCAATTTTTCATAGAATGGTTTTGAATCTGGTTTCAACAAAAACTGTTTAAGTTGTTGCAAGTCATTGAAGTTTGACTCAGGAATTGTAACTGGCCCGCTGTAAGGATTTTTAAGAATCTCTCTAGGTCACACGTACTCCAAGTATCATTCCTGGGGTATCGAAAAGAAATATTGAAATAATTGTTGAAAATCTACCTGAAAGTGTCATAATGTTTAACGGTTTTAGGGTTATTCTCGTTGTTTTCCCCTTTAAGATTTTGCAGTACTCTGCTAGGGCTAGTAGATGGCACAGAAATATCCATTTCATAAAAAAAGTCATAGTTTTTTCCCCTGGCTCTTCATATATTTGAGCAGTCTATAATACTTACACGCAGACAATTTATAAGCTACCTGCTGAGTAGATAGAAGGTAAATTCATCAAGTCCAACAAAAGGATCAATTGACATTTTTGTTGAGCAAAAGCAAATAATTTGATTAATGACTATATATGAAGGCAGTGGCAACGAATGCTTAAAAACAGCATTTCACAAAATGACTTTCAAGAGCGGATATTTCGAAAACTAAAGATATCTCGAAAAAGTTTATAAAACAGAACTGGTAGGAAATTTAATCATCTTTCATTTGTTATAGAATAGTCATGCCGCAAGGACGCAGGGTTTCCGAGATATAAGAGAAACCCCGAAGAATGGGACCTTCTAAACCCCCCTCCCCCCGGCACAAAGGCTACGGGCGGGGACTTTTGATATGTTCACTTTCTATCCAGCCCAAACAAAGCTACGAAGTCCAAAATTTTGTTCTAAAAATTTCCATCTACAGCTGTTCGTTGACTGGACTGAAACTGTGGAGCGGGATATGTATAGTAAGAGAGGATGTTAACTTTTCATTTGTAGTGGATGAAAGATAACGAAGCAGCTGATAACAAGATAAACAATGTTATCAGTAAAAGCCTACCCAGCAACTGCTACGATATTGTCATTTTTCACAAAATACAATAACCAATTTGAAAAAAAAACGATAAAAATTGTTTCATACTATTTTTCAAAGGAAATAAGATCTATTTAGGCTGAGGGTTTTTTTCACGAGCGTTTTTGAGAAAAATGTGCTCAAGTATGTTTTAAATGGTATTTAAGAATTTAATTAACCTTTTTCATTTATTGTCTTTAACAACACCCATACAGCTATGCTTATCTGTATTTTATGAAGGACTTTCGATATTGAGGTTGCACTAATTAAAGAGTTTTCGAAATGTCTTCAAATGTTCATCGACTTACCAATATGTCAAAAATGACGCAAAGCAAAGTATTTCTACTATTTTGGCGCGGTTCCTCCCTCCCTTCATAGGGAGGAACCGCGCTTATAAGGTTGACTTTATGACACAATCCGGAAGTTCCGAGTAGAAAATTTTATGTTTCAGAACCTATATATCTCGAAAATCGTGCGTCTAATTTGAAAGGTCAAGTTCGTTACCCAGCAACGGAACATCCGTCCACCGGAACATTCACGCGAAAAAAATCGTTACGCTTATATCACATGCGTGCAAGTAGGCGCTCGTTTTATAGGATTCTTCCTAGAAAAACGAACGAAACAATTTTTAAGATATCTTTAACCGTTTTTGAGGATAGTGGAAAAATTATATTTGTTAAATGAAGTTTTTGGTTTTGGTACTTATAATCATGGGATTCAGTTAAAATATTTTCTGCACGTTTGAAATTCTTATAAACAAACATGTTTTAAGTTTGGATACGTTTGGAGTTAAGGAATGATTAGAATAAAATATTTTATTAATAGACATTTTCCTTAATGTCCCGAAAACGGTCAGGAAATCGTGGTACGTGGGAGGTAATCATTCGAACGCTCACGACATTTTCCTTAATGTCCCGAAAACGGTCAGGAAATCGTGGTACGTGGGAGGTAATCATTCGAACGCTCACGACATTTTCCTTAATGTCCCGAAAACGGTCAGGAAATCGTGGTACGTGGGAGGTAATCATTCGAACGCTCACGACATTTTCCTTAATGTCCCGAAAACGGTCAGGAAATCGTGGTACGTGGGAGGTAATCATTCGAACGCTCACGACATTTTCCTTAATGTCCCGAAAACGGTCAGGAAATCGTGGTTCGTGGGAGGTAATCATTCGAACGCTCACGACATTTTCCTTAATGTCCCGAAAACGGTCAGGAAATCGTGGTTCGTGGGAGGTAATCATTCGAACGCTCACAACATTTTCCTTAATGTCCCGAAAACGGTCAGGAAATCGTGGTTCGTGGGAGGTAATCATTCGAACGATCACGACATTTTCCTTAATGTCCCGAAAACGGTCAGGAAATCGTGGTACGTGGGAGGTAATCATTCGAACGATCACGACATTTTCCTTAATGTCCCGAAAACGGTCAGGAAATCGTGGTTCGTGGGAGGTAATCATTCGAACGATCACGACATTTTCCTTAATGTCCCGAAAACGGTAAGGAAATCGTGGTTCGTGGGAGGTAATCATTCGAACGATCACGACATTTTCCTTAATGTCCGGAAAACGGTCAGGAAATCGTGGTTCGTGGGAGGTAATCATTCGAACGATCACGACATTTTCCTTAATGTCCCGAAAACGGTCAGGAAATCGTGGTTCGTGGGAGGTAATCATCCGAACGATCACGACATTTTCCTTAATGTCCCGAAAACGGTCAGGAAATCGTGGTACGTGGGAGGTAATCATTCGAACGATCACGACATTTTCCTTAATGTCCCGAAAACGGTCAGGAAATCGTGGTTCGTGGGAGGTAATCATTCGAACGCTCACGACATTTTCTACTAAATAGGTTCTGAAGCAAAGATCTAAGACCTACCTATGTGCAGGGATTGCTAAAAATCTGTCATTCGGTGTGGATTTGTATAAGGAAGAAAGAGGCAGACGGACAGCTGATAGACGATGTTGACCTAGCCTATGACACTCCCCGGATCAAGGCCTACCTGTGTGCCAAGATTGGTCAAAATAGGTCATATCGTCGATACAAATGCAAACTAACGAATATGAAAAAATGCATCTTTCATTGTCCATCTTTAATAATTCCTGCTGGACTTATTTACGGCAAATTCTTCAATCTGACTTCACTCTATTAAAGGAAAAGTATTCCACTATCAAAAGGTCAAATCTGCCGAATATTTGACTGTCCAAAAAAAAGTTATGAATAAATACTTTTCCACTCTGAAAAGTATCGATTTTCATATTCGTTAGTTTGCTTTTGTATCGACGATATGTTGAGGATTTGTATAAGGAACAAACAGTTTGTGCGTCGTAGAAGGTAGGAAAGGACGAGAAACGTACCTGCGCCTTTCGACCTCAACTCATCTCTCACCTATCCAGCCCTCCAGCCGACACAAAGATGCGGTGCCCCCGCACATACGACCTCCCTCGTATGTCGCAAGCTTGCGGACGCATCCCCGGAAAGGGATACCTACTTCTCTAGCTTACACCCCGAGAAAGTTAGTCACCAGAGACCTGGGCAGACTGGCCGAGAGCTTCTAACACAAGCCACTACGTCTGTACCCGGCGAAGCTTGAAGGGCCCCCGGCCACCACCCGCCCGTAGATTTTAGGAAACAATCCCTTCAGCCTTGAATGGTCGCAGGCCCCTTTCAAGCAAGCTTTCCTACGGTTCCCCTATCCCCGGGTATCAGGGGTGGACTTATTCCGATACATCAGAGAGAGGGGGGGGGCTCCGTACCCTAATAAAGGGTACCACCACTAAAAGGATGGTAGCCTATAAATAGCTCTCTCTCTAAAACAAATCTGCGTTATTAAATTGTTTTATAAGGAACAAACAGACATATTTTTATATAGACAGATATACTATACAAATAAAATCAAAACTGAAAATACCAAGAAAGGACTCTTACAACAGGGCAATGGCCGATGTTCACCCCGCACAGCGTGGGTATGGGTTATGACAAATCTAATCTAATCTTCTACATACAGCGTTCGGTCCCAGCAATTAGATTCTCCGGTCCACGGCTAGATACGGTGATGGTAGATGTATCAGCTGGTAAGAGGTTTAGTCCACCACTTGAAGGGTTTCGTCTCTCTCTCGTCATCTATTAATATTCACGAGGCAAAGTTACCAATCCAGGGGTCATACGTCGTGTTGGTATCTTATAGTTATCCTAGCCAGATATGTCGGCAAGAAGCTATCTTATAGTTATCCTAGCCAGATATGTCGGCAAGAAGCTATCTTATAGTTATCCTAGCCAGATATGTCGGCAAGAAGCTATCTTATAGTTATCCTAGCCAGATATGTCGGCAAGAAGCTATCTTATAGTTATCCTAGCCACATGTGTCGGCAAGAAGCTATCTTATAGTTATCCTAGCCAGATATGTCGGCAAGAAGCTATCTTATAGTTATCCTAGCCAGATATGTCGGCAAGAAGCTATCTTATAGTTATCCTAGCCAGATATGTCGGCAAGAAGCTATCTTATAGTTATCCTAGCCAGATATGTCGGCAAGAAGCTATCTTATAGTTATCCTAGCCAGATATGTCGGCAAGAAGCTATCTTATAGTTATCCTAGCCAGATATGTCGGCAAGAAGCTATCTTATAGTTATCCTAGCCAGATATTTTGGCAAGAAGCTATCTTATAGTTATCCTAGCCAGATATGTCGGCAAGAAGCTATCTTAACTCAATAGTGCTCCCAGTGGTTTTTTGGTTTTACCAAGAAACGTAGTACATAGCATCCCCTAACAAGTTTGTTATCCAGGAAAGGGGGGGGGGTCATTAGCACCAAGGTAAATTAATTAAAGGCTGGGTTGGCCTAGGGACGGTCAGGGAGGCCGAATCCATCCCACGACGAAGGCACTGGAACAAAAAAATTTTTAGTACTATGCTTAGGATTTGAACTCAGGTCCTCCAGCCTATTATTCCAGTGCTCTACCACTGAGCCAACCTCGCCCGCCCAATGATTTGAAGGTGAATGTTATTCCAAGAATCCATTTCTTGCCTATTTTCTCGGATAATGTACCAGCCCTATCTGTTTACTGCCTAGGAGAGAGCGACCACTTTGTAAGAGTTGAATATCTCGATAAAGATGAATCGATAGCTGGGAATGCAAAGAGATAGTCTAGAATAGGGTCATGGAGCTACGACCTTGAGATACATCAGACCACGCGCGTAGCTCTCCTTGTGCGTCACATTAGACCGGTAGAATTAGGCAGCAGTTGCTACGGATATTATCGCTATTTTACTCAAGCTTGTTACAGACACTAGTAAAGGCCACAAGTAGAAGAGGATAGTAATGTATTATATTTAGTAAAAGAGAACTAAGCATCCCCAACACACTTATACTACGCGGCCATTTCTTGTCACGTTCGCACAGTGATCAAAACCCGCCCAAAAGCGCTCAAAATTCATAACATTTGATATTGTTAATTTAGAAACCTGAAATTACAATATTTCAACTAGGACCCGATTTTACACTCGACCCACTTCAGACATTTTTTGCAGTCAACACTGACTTGAGTACTGCAAAAAAAATCCATCTTCGATTTGATTCCAATGTTTACATAGAGATAACGCGCGTCTGTCTGTTAGTTATTTACCGAGTTGGTTCACCTCTAATACCGAAGTAGGCAGACTTAAGCAGCTAATTTAAGTCTTTCTATACATGCCCACGGAATATTTAAGCCCGAAATCCGAGAGACGCAAAAGCTATATGACAAAACGAAATTTGATACGTGAAATTTTTTTACTTTTTCGGTATCCCCGTCCATGACGGCGATTCGAAAAATACAAAAATATTTTTTTTGCCCCTTCGAACATCCCATTAAAACAAGAAAAACATGCGTCAACCTTATCGGTCTGAAAAAGTAAAGTTAAAGGAACGATTTTGGTACATGAGGATTTGGGAAATTTTCTTCGTTTCTAGCATTTCAACGGTGGGGGCCTAAAACTCAGGAAATGGCACTCTCACAAGGTATTTAACATATATTTAAGGCGAATGGGTTTGGAGAAAATACTCCAAAAAATCAAGTTTTGAGCGCTTTTTGGCTATTTTTGACCACTGTGCGTCGCAGTGGTGCTAAACGCCGGATTTTGGTAAAGAACTGTAGGTACTTTCGGTATCATTTTTGGAGCATTTTTTCTTGCTAAGTCGAATGAGACCTCAGCCAATTTGGTAGAATTATATATTTAACAAATATCATATTTTACTCAATGGGTGGAGAGATTTATAATTCCAAGTGTATTTTTGACTGCTGAGTCGAATATAAACCAATGAAATACTGTTAACTGTTCTCGACGTATTCCTCTTTATTAAAATTTGCTCTTATTACGAATAAATTTAACAGTTTCAGACAAGATGGTAGAGGGATCTCACTGTTAATGTTCAGTTACTTGCTAGAACAAAGTGTTCAACAACTCTCTGCAGGAAATAATAAAGGTAAATATTCTTCAACTTACCCTTTTCTTAATCTTCGTATTTCGTGCGAATAAAAATATACCCACCAACTTTATAAAACCAGTTTCACCAACTTTATTCCGTCCCTACATGTTTCACACCTTTTTTGGTGCCTCTTCAGGGGACAAAGTTACATATATAAAACTTACAGCCTCAACCTGAGAAGGATAACCTTCCACCAGTAGGGCCACGTCTAGACTGTGTGACACATGGAGGGAGGTAATAAAGTTGGTGATACTGTGTGGTGATCGTTTTTATTATTTCACCTTCCGCCTACCACGAAATAGATAAAAACGAAATCGAGTCGAGTATGTAAAACAATTTTTTATTTAAAAACGGGCGTCAGATTCGTTTTTAGCGCATGGAAAAAACCCTAAATTCAAATTTTGGGAATATCAAAAAAAAAAAAAATGCATTTTAAATTTCGCTAAGGAGGGACCCTTATAGTTTTGGAAAAGATTCAACAATCCGGCCATATTTCAAAAGATATTTACCTGATTCAAACTAAACTTGGATGGTCAATAAAGGACCTAATATGACACATTTCCTTCCAATCGGTGTGTTTCTACGTGTTCTGGGATCGACCTTATATACAAAAACGTTTACATTCTATTTTTATTTTGAAACCCATTTCCTGCAAGTACCTTTTGAGATAATACAATAGTCATTTATATGGTTAGAAAAAGGAGTCTTTCTTCTTTTAAAAGATTTCAATGATGTAAAAATCGGATTATCTCAAGGGGAGATATTGAATTTCAAAACGTCACATTACTTTTTCGCTTACAAATCTTTAGCCTCTTCCAGACTAGGAAAAATCATTTTTTTTTTTTGCAATGATATTCGCCACATTAGGGTTTCTTGTGGTGCTGATTTTAAATCTGCTATTACTTTTGGCGTAAAAAAATGTATACATAATATTAGTTTACTTGAAAACGTAAGCATATTTTTGAATATATTTGACAAAATATAAATTATAGTTTAACGATTATATTTTTCTTTTAATCTACTCTATAAAACAAATGAATTGGTGAAAGAATCATGTCGATATAATTTTCTAAACTCGATATAGGAATAATGGTAAAGTACTTTTTCTTAAAATAATCGCATCGCTAATTCAAACTATCATTTCATTAGGCTGTGCACGAATACAGACGAGTACTTCGATACATTTACAGCACAGCAACTCCAATACATGCATTTTTAGGCGAAACAAAGCGGAGACCATTGCTAAGTACCGTTTTTAGCCTTTCCTCCGAAGGAAAGTAGCTATTGAGGTTGCACTCATGACGGAATTTTTGAAACATTTCTTCAAATCTTTATCGATCCCCCCTAGTAGACACCGAAAATGACCCCCGGTAAATTTATATATATATGCATACATATATATGCGTCTGTTAACACGATAGCGGCCAGAGTTTTTGTTTTTTTCTTCACGAAACTTGGTATATAGCGTTCAATAAGCAAACGATTGAACGAGTTCGTTAACCACCAAAATCGGTCTACCGGGAGGGGGGGGGGGGTTTACCCCGGACCACACCGGTCACTAATTCAAAACTCAAAACACTAATTTGATCATGCGAGCCGTAGTTTTTGTTATATTTCAACGAAACTTGGTATTCGTAGTGGTAATATAGAGAGAAAAGTGAGATATAAAAATGAACTAAATCGGTTCATAAGGAGGTGGGGTTTACTCCGGACCCACAATACCAATTCGCCACTACCAGCCGTAATTTTTGTTACATTTCAACGAAACTCGGTATTCGTGGTGGTAATCAACAGAGAAAAATTGGGTGTAAAAATAAACTAATTCGGGTTATTTGGGGGGGGGGGGTTTACTCCGGACCTAAAGGACTAATATACTCATACCGGTCGTAATTTCTGCTGTATTGTAACGAAACGCGGTATACGTCGTGGGTATCTCATGGGAAAGAAGTGTTGTAAAAATGAAGTAAATCGGTGTATCGGAAAGGAGGGTTTACTTTGTACTATATTTCAATGGAATATCCCGCCAGACGCAGGTTCCCAAAGCCGAGCGCTATCTCCCACTAGGGGACTGTATCCTGTTCCTGCGTCAGATCAAAAGACGGAATATGAAGTTTTTGTGTATTTATTAAGTAGTACAGTATCATGTATTAACATAACTCTGGAAGCAAATTATTTATAAAATTAATAATTGAACAGTTCTCATAAGAAATGTAAATGAGCAGAACTATTCACGTTTTTATTTTATTTATAAAGGCTATTTACGCCAAATCATTCAGTAATGTTGTCTACACTACAAAAATTCTGAGGAAAGTGCTTAGTTATGCAGCTGCTGCGTGACGGACTTTTGTAAAATGTTATTAAAATCAGCCCATTTTTGAACTAGTTAGAGAGAACTCATACACAAATTAGTACCACCTTTATTTTCGGGATCTATAGGTTCTGGATTATAAAACGTGAAATGTTCTAGCCGGTACCTTTGTGTCTATAATTTCGTCATCGGATCGGCGTTATGAGCGTGTTTCCTCCCTATAGAGGGAGGAAACACGCTAAAATCACTGCCTCAAGGAGCACAGGATTACGAGGGGTTCAGGTACATCCATACTCATGAAGGACCGATTTACAGAATGCACTAATTCGAATATAGAAAAACGAAATAGCCTGCAAGAAATAACTGTTGAAATATAATATACATTGTGAAAATGCATGACACACATTGTAGCACGAATTAGAAGCAAACGCTTTGATATCACTTTATCTCACTACCGCTGATAAGGCGACAAGGGAAAGATAATTATCCTTATATTTCAGGATTATTGCTTCAGTAGAAATTTTTATATCAGGGAATCTAGCAAGAATTACACAGGTCCACAAAAAGAAAAAAAAAAAAAGAAAAAGTGGTTTGTGCGGGGTATCGGACACATTCTGACGTATTTTTTACCGCTGAACACGAATCATAATTGGGGGTTAATCAGCAAAAAACGGAGAAAAATTAAAATAAAAATCAAAATCAAAACCTTATTGTTTTATTTGGATGATGATGACCTTATAATTGTTTCCTGACTCTTTTCTCCGCAAATGACCTGTGTAATGGATTTCTGTTACGTTTTTTTCCTCGCTGTTGAGTTTCCCTTTGTAGCATCCAGCAGTAATCTGCAAAACAGCGCGCCTTCGCAAATCACGGGAGTGGACAGTACCTGCAGAAACAAGCAGAAACTGCAAATCACGGGAGTGGACAGTACCTGCACAAACAAGCAGACACTGCAAATCACGGGAGTGGACAGTACCTGCAGAAACAAGCAGAAACTGCAAATCACGGGAGTGGACAGTACCTGCAGAAACAAGAAGAAACTGCAAATCACGGGAGTGGACAGTACCTGCAGAAACTGCAAATCACGGGAGTGGACAGTACCTGCAGAAACAAGCAGAAACTAGATAGATTATTAGATAGTTAAAAAACCATTAAATCTTTATTTTTATCGATTGTTTTCATTTTTCTCCGTTTTTTTGCTGATTAACCCCCAACTATGACTTCAGATTCGTGTTCAGCGGTAAAAAATACGTCAGAATGTGTCCGTAACCCCGCACAAACCACTTTTTTTTTTTGTGGACCTGTGTTATTGAAAATTCCTGAGAATATCATCATTTTTCAAAGAAAATCAGAAAACACCATTTTTATCTGTTTATTCTCGTTTTAGCTACTACAAGGTTTTCCCCGGCGTACATTTACCTTTCTGCCTATGAAACTCCCCGTATCAAGATCTACTCGTGTACCAAGTTACGTCAAAATCGGTCAAACGGTGTGAATTTCTATAAGGAGACATCCTACAGACAGACAGCTGGTAGACGTTTTTGACCTAGCCTACTAAGGCTAAATTAGATACTTCGACCTCCATTTTCATCCTCATCAAGACTATTGAAGTGTAGGCAACACCTTCTTTCTCATGCTACAGACTCAGATATGCTTTCTCATTCAGATAAATATAATAAAAAGTGTCCGCTGACGCGAACGTCAGCGGACACTTTTTTCAGTTTAGTCATCTTCCCCGTATCAATACCTACCTGTCTGCCGAGTTTGACCAAAATCGATGTTGTGGATTTGTTTAAGGAACAAACAGACTCGTGATTTATAAACATATTGAGCCAGGAAACTAACTCAAGAATAGTGAAAAGGTGTCAAGTAAGTCTAGATGAACTAGCCCAAAATAAATAAGTGATCATCCACTGGGTAGCGGGACATCGAGGCATCCTGAGGAACGAGAAGGCAGACAGGTTGGCAAGACTGGGTTCAGAAGCGACATCTATAGGTCCAATGCTAATTGTTGGATTGCAAATGGCCTGAGCTAAAGGAGAAATAGCAGCAAAAGCCATTTTGACAAACTCTTGGAATAACCCACAAGAAGTCCTTCGTAGACATTAGAAATATAGGTAAGAAGGGCCTTTTCTCAGGAATGGCCAGAAATGAATGTCTCGGACCGCTGTACCTTCAACAATCATACGTATACTACAAAGATGAGGTCATCGCCAGTCTGCAGATGGTGCAAACACAAGGATGAGACACCTAAGCATGTTATATCTGAATGAAAAATCATATCTGAGTCTGTAGCATGAGAAAGAAGGGGGTGCCTACACTTCAATAGCCTTGATGAGGATGAAAATGGAGGTCGAAGTATCTGAAGTTCATAAATAGCACAAAACAACAATCGTTTAGAGCCTTCTGCTGTAATTCAGGATCATAAATATGCTTTAGGTCCATACGACAAACCTAGGTAATGTACTGTACAACATAAAGCCTTCTTTTTCGCTAATCCGCATGCGCGAACGTCAGCGGACACTTTTTTTTTTCAGTTTAGTCATCCCTAAAGCATATTAGCGCTAAAAAAAAAAACCTTGGGAGGCATATATACTGTAGGCATCTGATTCCTCAGCATACGGTATACAAGGGCGATTGTGTACTATGCTCCTGGCGCTAGATTTGTCCCATTGCGGGGTACCAATTAAAAACATAATTAAGGTCTGAGTGGGCCTAGGGCCGTTCTGGAACCCCGTATCCAAGCCACTAGAAGATAAAATCTTTAGTGCGCTTGAATTTTGAACTCAGGTACTCCAGCATGTTAGTGAATGCTCTACCATTGAGCTAACTTCGTCCCAGGAGTTTAACACAACATCGGGTCTTTTTTAAGACTCGTAAAATAGGACAATGCTCTATGTGCATCCCGTACTGCGGAGGGTATGAGTAATAACAAATCTAATCTAATGTATTCATATTTTATATATATATATAATTTTAACGTCCATTATTATTAACTACGAATTTTGGGACGGGTTATCTACAGGTTACCGCCCTTTTCTAGCCAGGATAGGGCTGATGCCTTTTCTTTTTTTTTTAAAGAAAAGCCACCACCCCTAGTGGGAATCGAACCCACGACCCTTGGCTCGGATTTTTAAGTGCTCACGCCGTAACCCTCACGGCCATCGGGCCTCCATGCATTCATATTGTCAGCAAAACCTAAAGGATTGTTGCTAATGAGGTTTCACTCCTGAAGGAATTTTTGAAAAGTCTTCAATTATTATTATTTAAAAATACCACATTGAGATCTCAGGCAAATTGGCTATTACACCCCCAGGTTCCTTGACCCAGTACTCTAAGGAGAGTTATTGCTAGTACAAGGAAATGCTTTATCTTACTCCATAATTAGTATTTTTCATACTTCTGAGAGAGAGAGAGAGAGCGAGAGAGAGAGAAAGAGAGAGAGAGAGAGAGAGAGAGAGAGAGAGAGAGAGAGAGAGAGAGAGAGAGAGAGAGAGAGAGAGAGAGATAGATAGATAGATAGATAGAGAGAGAGAGAGAGAGAGAGAGAGAGAGATAGAATGTGTAAGCGAATCCGTACGTAGCAAAATCACTGTTTAAAATCGCGACAGATACTTGAAAGTAACTGGTTGTGGTCTTCGCTAACAGACCCAAATCAAGAACTCAGCTATGAAATATGATTTCAATATATTCTCTAGTACTGCTTCTATGTAGATGGTTCCACCAGCAAGAGGGTATTACACCCGCAGGTTCCTTGACCCAGAACTCTAAGGAGAGTTATTGCTAGTATAAGGAAATGCTTTATCTTACTCTCTAATTAGTATTTTTCATAGTTCTTACCAATATTTCTTAGCTCTTTGGTGAACTCTTACTGCCGGCGTGTTATTTATTCGCATGTTCTTCTTTTCTTCTAACTATTTTTAGACATTTCAATAATTTTTTTTATTCTCCTCTCTCCCTCTCCCCCTGAGAGAGAGAGGGGGGGGGGGGAGAGCGAGAGAGAGAGAGAGAGAGAGAGAGAGAGAGAGAGAGAGAGAGAGGTTTCCGATGCGGCACGGCCGAGGACCCTCGGCGTTCCGGGCAATTAATATCGAGGCTGTTCACCCCGTACTGGGTATGGGCTCAGGGAATCTCTTCACAACCCAACAAATACACTTTACACGGCAAAGCAAATAGGAGGAAATACAACAAATATAGAAGGTATGTATGTGAGAGCTTAGGGCATTTAGGCAGTCAATGCACAGGCCAAGAGCGCTCTTATAATTCCTGTATTTTAGTAATCCTAAGGAATTTAGAAATGGGCACTCGACCCTAATAGCTATCATAAAAAAGGTATAAGTATATATATATGGCAAACGCCAATTTTTGCGAAAAACCTGTAGGTATTTGAATCTTTCTGATTTAGGTGTCATTTTTGAAGTATTTTTTTGTCCTGAGTCGAATGAGAACACTACCAAATCGACAGAATAATTATTTTGGAAGATAAACGGGTTTCATATTAAGAAAAACTTGAAAAAAAGCAAGTATCCAATATAAAAAAAGTCATATTATACTCAATTGGTAGAGATATGTATAATTCAAAATGTTTTTTTTTGAGTGCTGAGTAGAGTAAATTAATAACAAATGTAATTTTGTTAACTGTTCTCGAGGTATTCCTCATTCTTGAAATTTGAGCATATAACGACTAAATTTAGCAGTTTCACAAGAGATATTTGAAGGATCTCACTGGTTATGTTTAGTTACTTGCTAACACAACATTTTTAACAACTCTCTGCAGAAAAAATAATGGTAAAGTCGTTTCTCGTGAAATAATCGCATCGCTAATTGAAACCCTCATTTTATGAGGCTTTGCACACACACGGCCGAGTACGGCGATGAAATTTATAGGAAAGTAACTTCAAAATATGTACTTATAGGTACGGACAGCTCAGCTAAGTACCGCTTTTTTTTTCTACACCTAATAAACTAAGGATAATTGAGTTCCATTACAAAAATGAAAATTCGCTTAAAAGCAGTCTTACAATTCCTGTATTCTAGTAATCCTAAGGCATTTAGAAATGGGCACTGGACCTTAATATCTATCATAAAAAAGTATAGGTATATGTATAGGTATTCGTAAGTATGTATATATATATATATATATATATATATATATATATATATATATATATATAATTATTCTTCAACTGACCCTTTTTTCCAATATTCTTATTTTCGTGGTAGGCGGAAGGTCAATTAATAAAAACTTCACTATACAGTATCACCAACTTTATTCCGTCCCTACATGTTTCACACCTTTATTGGTGCCTCTTCAGGGGAAAAATTACATATATAAAACTTACAGCCTCAATCTGAGGAGGATAACCTTCCAACAGTACGGCCACGTCTACTGGATTCCAGACGTGGCCGTACTGGTGGAAGGTTATCCTCCTCAGATTGAGGCCGTAAGTTTTATTATGTAATTTTTCCCCTGAAGAGGCACCAATAAGGGTATGAAACATGTAGGGACGGAATAAAGTTGGTGATACTGTATAGTGAAGTTTTTATTAATTGACCTTCCGCCTACCACGAAAATAAGTATATATATATATATATATATATATATATATATATATATATATATATGGCAAACGCCAGTTATTGGGAAACATCTGTAGGTACTTGAATAATTCTGTTATCGGTATAAATTATGGAGTATTTTTTTGTTCTTGAGTCGAATGAGACCAATACCAATTCCATAGAATAATTATTTTTGAAGATAAACGGGTTTATATAAAGAAAAACGTGAAAAACAGCAAGTATTCAAAGTGAAGATGGAGATAGTTGCAGAGATACGAAGACAAGGTATGGTTGGGATTCGGCTAGGAGAAAAACGTCAGACTTTCAGGAAG
>OX328129.1:76725460-77012960 GCA_946811695.1 Gonocerus acuteangulatus | reverse complement strand
AGATACGGACTTCTTCGACGACTATTGGGACCTTCATCAAAACTCACAATACAGAACAAACTCACTATATACAAAACCATCATTAGACCTATTTGGACGTACGGACTTGAACTGTGGGGAACAACCAAAAGATCAAATATACAAAGAATACAGGCATTCAAATACAAAGTCCTACGCAAAATAGTTAATGTCCCTTTCTACGCTTCTAATAAAACCCTCCATCATGATCTGAATATCCCCTTCATCCGTGAACTGGCTAAATCCCGATTCCTAACCTTCCACTCTAAACTATCTGCTCATCCCAATCCCAGAGCTCAATCCCTCTCCTCTCAATCCCCCCCCCCCCCCCCCCGAAAACCCTCCTAGGAGGCTAAAGAGATCTTGGCCTCGTGATCAACTCTGTAATTAAAGCGGTCAACTAGGAAGTGTCAATAATGATTGGCTCCTTCCAAACTTCTATTTTATCTTTTGATTTATTTATTTTTTTTTTTTTTTTTTTTTTTTTTTTTTTTTTTACGGCGCATCTACATCTAGGTAATTAGCGCCGACATCCAGGGTGCAGCGAGGAATTTTACCAGCGAACCGTGGGATGATAAAATTCCTGCCGGAGGTTGGGAATCGAACCCACCATCTCCCGCTTATGAATCCAAGGCGCTAGCCATTAGACCACGGGAGACCCCCTTTTGATTTATTATTTTTATTATTATTACTTTTATTTTATTTTCCTTTTAGCTATGATTTATTTATTTATATACTTATTTATTTTTATTATTTTCTTTTCGTTTCTGTAATTCAATTCAGTATGCAATATTTTTTTTTTTTTTTTTTTTTTTTTTTTTTTTTTTTTTTGTGTATTCTCATTATGTGAAATCATAAAAATGGCTTTACTTATCACAATTAACCAATGTGCTATATAATTTGTGCAGATGTTAATAAACGCTTTATTATTAAAAAAAACTCGACTTGTGTTTGACCTTATCAAAAGGTCAGGTTTTCGTTGGAGTATTCTTTAAAAATTAATCATTTTTGTGTAAATAATAAGACATAAACTATCTGCGAATGGTACTTATTTTACCTTCACCATTTGGGATGCTCGGAATATGGCCCTCCGTTTGGAGGGAGGGAGGAACCGCGCTAAAAGCACACATTTATAGAAATAGTCCAGTATACAGGGTGTCTCGTATTGAGATGTCATAACTTTAGGGCTTTATTCTGCACCTCATTTGTAGTTCAGTGGCACAAAAATGAGCGTTCTGTATTTTTTCTTAAACTACGAGGTACCATTTTGAAGCTTATTAAATAATGAAACTTTTGAACCGGAGGCAAACCTCTAAGTCTAATAATAGCTGATTAAGAAAATATTGAATAATTTAGTAAAACACTAAAATTAAACTATATGGCTTTTAATATAGCTCTTAATTTACATGATAATATTTCATTAACGGGTATTTCTTATTGGAAATTTAATGTAGATTCTAAAAATGTGGTCATTATTTACGATACATTGATCACAAATCCCGAAAACACAGATTTTCTTTGAAAAAAAAAAACAGTAGTTTTTAAAATAGACAAAAGATTAAGTAGCTCCTCTACATTTTCAGATAGAACGCTCATTGTTGGGCCACTGAGATATGCAGAATAAAGCCCTGAAGTTATGACATCTCAATGTGGGACACCCTGCATAGAGGCTACAAAATGGGGCCAAGCTAACAATAAAATAAAATTGTGAAAAAAAAATATGTTTTTTTGGTTAGGGATTACCTGGTCGAATTTGGACTTTGGTCAGCTCATTTGACGCAGAATTTAATGCTCTTTAATCTCTATTTGAAGGTTTTTTGGTTAGGGATTACCTGGTCGAATTTGGACTTTGGTCAGCTCATTTGACGCAGAATTTAATGCTCTTTAATCTCTATTTGAAGGTTTTTTGGTTAGGGATTACCTGGTCGAATTTGGACTTTGGTCAGCTCATTTGACGCAGAATTTAATGCTCTTTAATCTCTATTTGAAGGTTTTTTGGTTAGGGATTACCTGGTCGAATTTGGACTTTGGTCAGCTCATTTGACGCAGAATTTAATGCTCTTTAATCTCTATTTGAAGGTTTTTTGGTTAGGGATTACCTGGTCGAATTTGGACTTTGGTCAGCTCATTTGACGCAGAATTTAATGCTCTTTAATCTCTATTTGTAGGTTTTTTGGTTAGGGATTACCTGGTCGATTTTGGACTTTGGTCAGCTCATTTGACGCAGAATTTAATGCTCTTTAATCTCTATTTGAAGGTTTTTTGGTTAGGGATTACCTGGTCGAATTTGGACTTTGGTCAGCTCATTTGACGCAGAATTTAATGCTCTTTAATCTCTATTTGAAGGTTTTTTGGTTAGGGATTACCTGGTCGAATTTGGACTTTGGTCAGCTCATTTGACGCAGAATTTAATGCTCTTTAATCTCTATTTGAAGGTTTTTTGGTTAGGGATTACCTAGTCGAATTTGGACTTTGGTCAGCTCATTTGACGCAGAATTTAATGCTCTTTAATCTCTATTTGAAGGTTTTTTGGTTAGGGATTACCTGGTCGAATTTGGACTTTGGTCAGCTCATTTGACGCAGAATTTAATGCTCTTTAATCTCTATTTGAAGGTTTTTTGGTTAGGGATTACCTGGTCGAATTTGGACTTTGGTCAGCTCATTTGACGCAGAATTTAATGCTCTTTAATCTCTATTTGAAGGTTTTTTGGTTAGGGATTACCTGGTCGATTTTGGACATTGGTCAGCTCATTTGACGCAGAATTTAATGCTCTTTAATCTCTATTTGAAGGTTTTTTGGTTAGGGATTACCTGGTCGAATTTGGACTTTGGTCAGCTCATTTGACGCAGAATTTAATGCTCTTTAATCTCTATTTGAAGGTTTTTTGGTTAGGGATTACCTGGTCGAATTTGGACTTTGGTCAGCTCATTTGACGCAGAATTTAATGGTCTTTAATCTCTATTTGAAGTTTTTTTTACCCAAAATCTACGGTTTACAAGGTAATGAAGGAAAACTGAAAAAAATACGCGGGGTTTCGCCTGCCAAAAGTTCTCCTTTCGGCTTTCCAGTTGGAAAACTAGGTTTCGGCATACTCACACCATACCTAACGATATTAAAAAAAAAACAGAAATCTTGTGGGAGAATTATTGTCAGCTCGACCCCCTCTATCTATTGGGCTAAAAAGAAGAGTAAGGATGCGCAGAGACATAACTATAAAGACAGAAACCTCTATGGAATGGACACAAGATGGCAGCTGACCTTTAAGAGATATATTGCATGAAACATGCCGGGAATTGCAGCAGCTGTCTGCAATTATCAACAGTTATAAGGAGTTGTTATCTAGAATAGAAGCTAAGGGGACCGTCAATGCTTTTCAAGGAATGGCTGCTATTGTACGTAGGGCATATGTTGTCGTAGAAATAACGTTCACAACATCCCTGCAGAAATATTTAGCATTGTCTGGATTGTTGGGAAGCTCTAGACACTAATAACTAGCTTACAAGAGCTTTCTGTACTTGTCCCTCTCACTAGGCAGGCTCTGTGACAAGTGACAAGTTTACACGATGAGGGATTAGAGGTCATGGGCGTATATAGAAAATAATTTCGGAGGGGGCTGGGAAAATTTCGGGGGGGGGGCTGAGACCATTTCCGGTTTATGGAATACTAACAATTTAGATCTTGGAAGAGTTTTAGCCAACTTAAACTCTATTACACCCAAATATAGAATATGTTTTATGAACTAAATGATCTTATTTAATTTATTTTTAAGGGTTTTATGAAATTTTTACCGATCACATCAAAATTTCGGGAAGGGGGACTGCAGCCCTCTCAGCCCCCCCTTATATATGTTAGAGGTACAAAGATGTTCGAATCATAGAGATGGAAGTCCTAGAAGTACCCCCCCAGGATGCCTATTTTCAATTCAACTTATTTATTTAACTTTCCACGACTTCCGCCTGAAACTTACATGCTTCGACTTATTTAAGAATTCGGCAAATGGAGAGTTGACTGTATGTTTATTTAGTTATGTATGTGTGTATATATATCTGTAAATAACACCATGTCCATTATTAAATTGACTTAACAATATGTTCTTTATAAGGATTTCTCGATCCATATAATGGTATAGACCATTATGTCCTGTTCCCATAAATAACCAAGATAAGACAGTGAAAAATAAAATCATGTCTGTTTTCATTAGAGATATAAGACACCATGTGGAGGACTTGGTTTTGGTTCACTATGATCAATACTTACAATTATCTATCGATTCCAATAACAATGGGAAACATTTTCTTTATAATGATTCTATAAGTAACGGAGAATCAAATTTTAATAGTTCAAAGTTATGGAAAATTTGCTCTACTGAACAAATACAAATATGTGACATGGTGTCCTTTACCTCCGGGGTAGATATATATATATATATATATATATATATATATATATATATATATATATATATATAATATATATATATATATAAACATAAACATATGTATGTATATACAACATACAACAGACTACCTCCTCGACCCTAACAACACAACGACCCACGGTGTGACAAACACGTTTCTCGAACGAACCCTTGCACGTTGTACAGACAAACAAACAAATTACCTGGACGACCCTCACAGACGTAAACAATTCATGGGCGTATATAAGGGGGGAGGGGTCTGCAACCCCCCATCATAGAATTCAGTAAAAATGTGTCATAAATAAGATGTGTCCTTAAAAATAAATTAAATAAGATCACTAAGTTAAGAAAAAATAATTTTGTTTTTGGGGGGGGGGGGGTGTAATAGCGCTTTAATTGCCTAACTATTCCAAGTTGTAGACAGTGTTGGGCATTATTCGAATAAATTGTTATTCGAATAATCATTCGAATAAATTTTTAGTGAATGATGAATAATTCACTGAATTATCTTATTCACACGGTACATCATGAAGTATTCACAGAATTATTCGTTATTCATTATTCGTTATTATTTATTTCTAGTTGGTCTACTGAATAATCCTACTCAAACACACATATATATATATACGTATTTCTGGCTGCCAACATTATAATAAATCTATCGTTATTTACTAAAACATGTTTATTCTGAATGATCATTCGAATAATTTGTGAATAAAACATAAACTTCATTCACAGAATAACGAATAATGAATAAAAGTAATTATCCTTCATTCATGAATGAAATAATACATTTATCCATTAATCATTATTCATCATTCTGAATAATTTTTGCCCAACACTGGTTGTAGATCGTTAGTATTCCATACCCCCCAAATACTTTCAGCCCCCCCTGATATTATGTCCTATGTACGCCCATTAAACATATAACTTACTCACCCTAATATAAATACTCTGGCACAAAAAACCTGATTCAGTACTACCTCAACAGTGGCCTGATAATGTCGAAAGCGCTCGCCTAAAGTACTATCACCGATGCCAGTGACGACGGTCTCCACCAACAGGTATGACAACAGTATATTTACTGGCGGGCCTAATCCCTAAGATTACTTACCAAATAATATTTCTTTAATCAGAAATTTCGGGATTTGGTGTTTACATGAGTCCCACATCCATCATTCATAATGCCATTTTTGATGGAATGTGCTTAGGTCACGCAGTGCTTCGGACTTACAGTAATACCTAGTTTCTACAGATGGAGAGAAAAAACGCGGTAGCGGGAAGATATTTAGGACAAAACTAATATAAAAATAAAATATTATACCTATATATAAAATCTAATCTAAACGGCCATTACTCCTTAGAAATGTCAATATCCAAGTAGAGAGTTTGTTTAGTGTGTTGTGACAAGTCGACACATTGATAGATGTGGACAGGAGAGGCCTATATATAAAAGCACGAGGTCGATGCTTCCTAGACAGCGAGGTAGAAGGCCGCCAACAAAAAGGACTTGTAGTTCTAAGTACTGGGAGTAATTCCTCTTTGGATTCAACAACCTGGAAAATAGACATATAGTTCAAGAGCCAGTAACCGCACGTTTCATGAAGTGTTTTATACACCTTGATATTTTGCAATGTGCGTGGTTTACTCTTGTAAACATGTGTTTTAATATAGCCCCCAAAAAATAACACGTGGATAGGTCAGCGGATCATGGAGGCCATAAAACATCACCAAATCTAGAAATGATGTAGTTGGCAGTTTTCCCTTGACCAAAACGGGTATCACATGCCTGATGTAATTTTCCCTACCGAATATTCTCAAATTTAGGAGCGCCTGCCCTCCTGTATTCATTTGCAGCAGTCAACTTCCAGCATCGAATGAACTACGTTACCTGGGACTTCTACTAGACAGAAGAAGGAATTCTCGCCACAATCCTTCCCCCATATATCTCAATACCTTGCCTTTGTGTTCCTGACCTTGACAACTCGGCAAGATTGGCAGCGAATCTGCTAAGCATTTAGGGTGCTTCAAAATGAACTACATGATTATTCATAATAGTCGGAGAGCTGGTAACCGCACTTTTCATGAAGTGTTTTATGCACCCTGAAATTTTGCTGTAATGTACCTCTTAGGTAGATAAGAAGGCATATATGTGTTTCCTGGACATACCTTGGAACACTAGGTACTGCCTAGGGGGAAACGTTCAATAAAATATTTCCCAAAAATAGAGTTGTATTCAGAAGCCAACTATCTTTAATGTAAAATTAAGACAAATTTACAATGAATAATAAATATGGCAGACACTTTTAGGGGTATAACACGTAAAAAAAAAACTAAAAACTTTATTGTTTTAATTCTAAAATTAAATGCGAGTTTTATTCGCGCTGCCATTTAAACCGGAACAGCTGTACAAGATCATGTGAGCAAGAACCAATGAGAGCGCAGAGAATAACTACAACTGCGCGGTGCTCTCATTCACGGTTACGCGCAGCGTATTGGAGTCTATCATAGGAAACATTTATTTTTATGTTTCCTGATAATTAAACCCCACAAAAGTGTCTGCCCTTTTGCAATTATTTTCAAATAAGTTTATTGAAGATGCTGTTTAAATCGCAGCGTGAATAAAGCATTTCATTTAATATTAAAAATAAGAACTAGGTACTTTTTTTTTTTTTTTTTTTTTTTAATTTACGATAAGAAGGTAAGTATGTGTTTCCTGGACATACCTTGGAACACCAGGTACTGCGCATAGGGCAAAGGTGATAGTATAGCGTTTTATTCAGAAGCCAACTATTATTATTGGAAAAAATTGCAAATTAAGGCAATTTTAAAATTAATAATAAATAAGGCAGACACTTTTAAAGGGGTTAGAATGTAAATTAAAAAAAAAAAAAAAAAAAAAAAAAGTACCTAGTTCTTATTTTTAATATTAAATGAAATGCTTTATTCACGCTGCGATTTAAACAGCATCTTCAATAAACTTATTTGAAAATAATTGCAAAAGGGCAGACACTTTTGTGGGGTTTAATTATCAGGAAACATAAAAATAAATGTTTCCTATGATAGACTCCAATACGCTGCGCGTAACCGTGAATGAGAGCACCGCGCAGTTGTAGTTATTCTCTGCGCTCTCATTGGTTCTTGCTCACATGATCTTGTACAGCTGTTCCGGTTTAAATGGCAGCGCGAATAAAACTCGCATTTAATTTTAGAATTAAAACAATAAAGTTTTTAGTTTTTTTTTTACGTGTTATACCCCTAAAAGTGTCTGCCATATTTATTATTCATTGTAAATTTGTCTTAATTTTACATTAAAGATAGTTGGCTTCTGAATACAACTCTATTTTTGGGAAATATTTTATTGAACGTTTCCCCCTAGGCAGTACCTAGTGTTCCAAGGTATGTCCAGGAAACACATATATGCCTTCTTATCTACCTAAGAGGTACATTACAGCAAAATTTCAGGGTGCATAAAACACTTCATGAAAAGTGCGGTTACCAGCTCTCCGACTATTATGAATAATCATGTAGTTCATTTTGAAGCACCCTAAATGCTTAGCAGTTTCGCTGCCAATCTTGCCGAGTTGTCAAGGTCAGGAACACAAAGGCAAGGTATTGAGATATATGGGGGAAGGATTTTGGCGAGAATTCCTTCTTCTGTCTAGTAGAAGTCCCAGGTAACGTAGTTCATTCGATGCTGGAAGTTGACTGCTGCAAATGAATACAGGAGGGCAGGCGTTCCTAAATTTGAGAATATTAGGTAGGGAAAATTACATCAGGCATGTGATACCCGTTTTGATCAAGGGAAAACTGCCAACTACATCATTTCTAGATTTGGTGATGTTTTATGGCCTCCATGATCCGCTGACCTATCCACGTGTTATTTTTTGGGGGCTATATTAAAACACATGTTTACAAGAGTAAACCACGCACATTGCAAGAACTGCAGGCGTCATTCGAACATGAAATCAATGCAGTCCTACTCGAAAGAGTAGATGCCAATTTCCAGGAACTGCTTCAGAAATTCGTTGACCAAAACGGGTATCACGTGCCTGATGTAATGCTCAAATGGTAAATCCTTACGAATATCCTGATAGCAATAAAACTTTTTGTTTTAGCCATTTTAAGGAAGTTATGGTTATTTCTAAAACACCTTATTCCTCTGCCACAACCTGTATCAGATGAAAAGCCATCGCCAACCCCAAGGACTTAACCTAAACCAGCATCAACCAGTGAAGTTTTGTGCAAAGCAGTAACCACATGGTTCTCCTAGAATACTCCTATATCATCACGGTCTATTTTGGTGACCATGTTGATCAAACTTCATCGTTGGTTTTTAGTTCTGATTCAATCATGACTTCTCTTTCAAGAGTCAAACATTTTCGTATGGATTACACGCTGCTTCTTCAGCTGATATCAATATTACTGATAACGGACTACCACTGATAACACAGTATGACCACTATAAACTCCCTAAACATCTAGATACGTCTACTCGCCGTAGAGTTCCGCTAATCATGCTTACGTAAAAGGTTACCACCACCGAGGGGGGAAAGTGGGTTAGCCGACTCCCACTCCAGTCCAAGGCAACGAGGCCTGGTCCAAATCTTCCAGGGAGGAGTAAGAAGCTGCTACGAATATCAAGGCCGTTTTTAGGCTAGCAGAAATACCTCTATTCATAAAGATAGTCTCGGCTGGCTACTGATTCAAAATGTTTACAAAGAATGGAATGCATATTTCGAAGGAACCAGAAAAAGGGCAAAACTTTGCTAATATCCCAAGTATCTCAGGAAACTTAATCTAACGCCTAGTTTAAACGAGCTTAATATTTGTTACTAGTTTTTGACATATCGTCGATACAAAAGCAAACTAACGAATATGAAAATCAACACTTTTCAGAGTGGAAACGTATTTATTTATAACTTTTTTTTGGACAGACAAATATTCGGCAGACTTGACCTTTTGATAGTGGGATACTTTCCCTTTAATAGAGTGAAGTCAGATTGAAGAATTTGCCGTAAATAAGTCCAGCAGAAATTAATAAAGATGGACAATGAAAGATGCAATTTTTCATATTCGTTAGTTTGCTTTTGTATCGACGATATAAGCACATGTACCTACGTGTAAATAGGTTATTTCTTAAAGCTAAGTTACAAGTATTAGTAAACGCAGCAAGTACAAGTGAATAGCAGTGGATTATATTTACTAAGCAAGAAGTAAGCTCCCCATCGCCATTCCACTACGCAGTTGTTCTTTATCGCATAGTGTAAACAACCAAACAAGTGTTTAGTGACACGTTAGTTAGTGGACGGACCGTACTGAACGCGGTTGTCCACTAATGTGTGAACGAGTACTTATCAGAAAGCCTGCTCAGTGAGAGGGACAGACTCTAATCACAAGTAATAAGGTCTTCTAAACTAGGCATAACAGGCTATTGGTCATGGCAATTTTAGAACAGGTGTACTAAGATCATATCCCTCCCTGACCAAAATGAAGAAATTTGTAATTGACGGAGTATGCCGTCCTGAACACTGACAAGGGGAGTATACAGCGAAGGGGTCACCGATCTGGACCAATTTTTTTCTGGTGATTCTACATCGAAAAATAGTCGACACGTGTCCAAGCGTTCCGTCCAATGCGCATTAGAAACCGAAAAACAAAATAAAATAGGTTGAAAGTGCTTTATTTTTTATATCGAGATTAGAAAATGATATCGACATGATTCTTTCACCAATTCATTTGTTTTATAGAGTAGATTAAAAGAAAAATATAATTGTTAAACAATAATTTATATTTCATTGAGAGGAGTTATCGATTATCAAATTTTTTTTTTATAATCGATAACTTTTTAAATGTAGGTATTTGGAATATTTTGGCAGAATAATGACTTCTATAGAGTCGAGTGTGTAAAACAATTTTTTATTTAAAAACGGATGTGAGATTCATTTTTAGCACATTGAAAAACCCCTAAATTCAAATTTTGGGAATATTACAAGAATAAAAAAAAATGTATTTTAAATTTTGTTAAGGGGGGGACCCTTAAGATTTTGTTAAAAATTCAAGAATCCGGCCATATTTCAAAGAATATTTACCCGATTCAAACCAAACTTGGAGGGTCGATAAAGGCCATAATGTGACACATTCCCGTCCAATCAGGGTGTTTCTACGTGTTCTGGAATTTACGTAATATGTAAAAAAGTTTACATTTTATTTTTATTTTGAGAACCATTTTTTGCATGTACCTTTTGAGATAATACAATAGTCATGTATACGGTTAGAAAAAGGAGTCTTTCTTCTTTTGAAAGATTTCAATGACGTAAAAATCGGATAATCTGAAGGGGAGATATTGAATTTCCAAACGTCACATTACTTTTTCGGTTACAAATTTGTAGCCTCTTCCAGACTGGGAAAAATCATTATTTTTTGTTTTCAATGATATTCACCATATTAGGGTTTCTTGGGGTGCTGATTTTAAATCTGCTATTATTTTTGGTGTAAAAAAATGTATAATACTAGTTTACTTGAAAACGTAAGCATATTTTTGAATATATTTGACGAAACGTAAATTATTGTTTAACAATTATATTTTCCTTTAAGCTACTCTATAAAACAAATGAATTTGTGAAAGAATCATGTCGATATCATTTTACAAACTCGATATAAAATAAAGCACTTTCAACCTTTTTTATTTTATTTCTCGGCTCCTAAGGCGCATTGGACGGAACGGTCGGACACGTGTCGACTATTTTTTTATGTAGAATCTGAAAGGAATGTTCGATCCATGATCAACAGGAATCCCATCGGAAATTCCTTTAGCACCGAGACTACTCACAAAAGGATGAGTAACACATGGAAAACGCAAGAGTTAACCGCGTTTATTAGCTTTTAGCATGTGAAATGCTACCACAAAGTAGCACCACCACAGTAGTTGTCAACATATTTTAGCCGGTAAGAGCTATATACTCTGACGGAAGTAATGTCAACTGATAAGAGGTACTTCAGCTGATAAAAGGTGTTTCTCAGGTGATCGGAGGCGTTTCATTGTTTGACGTTATTTGAGCTGATGAAAAGTACATCACCTGAAGTGAGAAATGACCTGACGGGTCATTCAGATGTAATAAATGGAAAAGATACCTCACATCGGCTAAGGTTGTTCTGCAAGGTTTTGTCAACATGAAACAGCACCCAGAATTAGGGTTGTTCCAATAACATCAAAGTATCGGTACTCATATAGGTAGTACTCACACAAATACTCTAATGAAACCTATCGTAACTGACTGCTTAAGACAAGACTTAAACATCCCTTACAACGTGTGAACTTCTCGCTGAAGGAAGCCAGTACATAGACAGTATCTTAACATTTCTACAAACTAAAGGTTTATACCATCTCATAAGAGGGTCTCAAAGACAGGTTAAAGAAACTACATTCTTATTCCATGAATAAGTTCTTATTCATTATAGTTTAAAATTGAAACTTATTTTATTTTTAATAATATTTTAATTGTAATTAAATACAATTTTCACGTTCTCCCTGGTTTCTTGGATGACTTACCTTATTGTCCACGAAACGAGGCACTTAAAATAAAATAATAAAAAAATAAAAAATAAGTTTAATTTATTTTAATTATTAATTTTTTTTTGTTTTTTTAAGGCGCATCGACGTCTTGGCCATTAGCGCCGTTCAGTTTAATTATTATGAAAAACTATACGTAATTTATTTAATTGTTAAATATTGTAAACAAAATATTTGCGATATGCAATGCCATTGTAAATGAACGGCCACACCTCAGGCTTACTCAGTGTTGGGCAAAACTAACGTTAGTAAACTAAACTAACGTTAGTTTCCTCTGACTAAAACTAAACTAATGTTGTATTTTTAGTTTAGTTTTAGATTTGTATAATTATTAATCATATGGACTCCGTTTTTAGTAATGCAATTAGTTTAGTTTAGTAATAGAGACCTAAATTTGTGATTTTAGTATAGTTTTAGTTTTTAGTTTACTAATTTAGTTTATCAAAGAACATATGTTTTCAAATTACGAGAAAAAGCCACAATTTCTTATTCTTAAGCAAGTTCTATTTGTTTTAATAATTTACTTAATTATCGAAATAACATATGATTTATATTAATTCATGTTATTTTAGTAAAAATAAACTAAACTAAAGCTTTAATTTAGTTTTTAGTAAATTCCCAAAGATTTAGTTTAGTTAAAATCCATTAATTAGTAAAATTTTAGTTTTAGTTTTTTTTAGGTTGCAATTTTTAGTTTAGTTTTAGTTTATTCCAAAAAGTGAATTTAGTTTTAATTTTAGTTTTAGATTTTAGTTTTGCCCAACATTGGGCTTACTAAGGTATGGGGGTAAAAAAACACTTGACAAACATTAGCTGCCTTACATAATACGCTCAGCAGTTACATTTACAGAAGGATTTATGCATTACAATAATTTTTTGGGTATTTTACGTCTTAAATTTGTACCATACATAGAACATCATCAACAACAAAAATAAATACATACAAATATTCCGCATCCATTTCCCAATTTTATGAAACATATATGACATATGATATGTCATCACATTTTTGTCATACAAGCGCCCTTTTTGTGAGAGCTGACAATTAAAATTCGAATAATCAATTGATAAGACCTGTGGCAAGTATTTATTCAAGACATCTGAGTTTAAATTACAATTACAAGGACAACAAACATATTTATTAACAAAAATTACAAACCGATGTGTATGTTTATAAAATAAACATCAAGCATAGTAAACCTTACGGCGAGGAAAATACAGGAGAAAAAAAAAAGACGCAATACCATCGGCGCTACTAACGGACAGAATCCCAACTACACCAGGGAGCTTCAACACCATTGGTCCGCCGATACTGGGGCTAGATAGTAGAAAGGGCGCCCAGATCGAGAAAAATTTCATTCCCCCGGAGACCACTGAGGAAGAAACAAGTACTTGGCTGACGAAGATGGAGATGAACCCATCGAAATATCCCAGGAAGAAGTGAGGAGTACCACCGCTGGAGAAAAATGGCGTTCCATCTAAAAATATCATCCCAGCGACGAAAAATAAACATCAAATATATATATATATATATATATATATATATATATATATATATATATATATATATATATATTGAAATAGAACCACTGGCGAACCGTGAAATGTTTTAGTTCAAGTTAGTTAGGCGGGATCGCCGTCATAAGCGGTGTTTCTCTTTATGGAGGGACCTAAAATAAAATAAAATAAAAAAAAATAAAAAAAAAAGTCCCGTAGGAGCTGCATAACTAAGCACAGTTTTTAAATGTCGGATTGTGCACGCTGCATTCCTGAATAATTACGTTACATAGTATAAATACATAAATAATTTTTTTTTTAATGTTTTCCGGTAGTGGGGTTGCTCAGTTTCAGATTTTTAGTGGGAAGACTGAATATTCTTTTACCTTCTGACATAAATAATAATACATAAAAATAAATACTTAATATAATTTTTTGCCCCTTTTTTATAGAAAGGATATTCAGATTAGGGAGGTAAAGCCAAAGGTTAATCCACAAAATACTAGGATGTACAGGGATACTCGTGTAGAGGGTCCTATTCGGGTGTATAAATACTAGGGTGTACAGGGATACATGTGTAGAGGGTCCTATTCGGGTGCATAAATACTAGGGTGTACAGGGATGCCTGTGTAGAGGGTCCAATCCGGGTGTATAAATACTAGGGTGTGCAGGGATACCCGTGTAGAGGGCCCTATTCGGGTTTATAATTACTAGGGGGTACAGGGATACCCGTGTAGAGGGTCCTATCCGGGTGTATAAATACTAGGGTGTACAGGGATACCCGTGTAGAGGGTCCTATCCGGGTGTATAAATACTAGGGTGTACAGGGATACCTGTGTAGAGGGTCCTATCCGGGTGTATAAATACTAGGGTGTACAGGAATACCTGTGTAGAGGGTCCTATCCGGGTGTATAAATACTAGGGTGTACAGGGATACCCGTGCAGAGGGTCCTATCCGGGTGTATAAATACTAGGGTGTACAGGGATACCCGTGTAGAGGGTCCTATTCGGGTGTATAAATACTAGGGTGTACAGGGATACCCGTGTAGAGGGCCCTATTCGGGTGTATAAATACTAGGGTGTACAGGGATACCCGTGTAGAGGGCCCTATTCGGGTGTATAAATACAAGGGTGTACAGGGATACCCGTGTAGAGGGCCCTATTCGGGTGTATAAATACTAGGTTGTACAGGGATACCCGTGTAGAGGGCCCTATTCGGGTGTATAAATACTAGGGTGTACAGGGATACCCGTGTAGAGGGCCCTATTCGGGTATATAAATACTAGGGTGTACAGGGATACCCGTGTAGAGGGTCCTATCCGGGTGTATAAATACTAGGGTGTACAGGGATACCTGTGTAGAGGGTCCTATTCGGGTGTATAAATACTAGGGTGTGTAGGGATACCCGTGTAGAGGGTCCTATCGGGGTGTATAAATACTAGGGTGTACAGGGATACCTGTGTAGAGGGTCCTATCCGGGTGTATAAATACTAGGGTGTACAGGGATACCCGTGTAGAGGGTCCTATTCGGGTGTATAAATAAACATGACTTGTGTTGGTATTTTATATTATTGATGGAAGTATGTGAGCAGATCATCTTGCTGTTGCGGAGCTCCGTAAATAAATAAATAGATATATTATTAATGAACAGCTGGTTAATTATTAATTTTGTTTTTAGCACCTGTACTATGTTTGAATTGAATTCTCCCGCCAAACGTAGGTTCGCGAAACTCCCAGTAGGAGTGCCTCTGTTTTGTTATGACTTTATGTGAGGTGTAGATTCTGGTGGTAAATTCTGAGGAACGTTCTTAGTTATGCAGCCCCTGCGTGACAGAGGTTCTTTTAGATGAGATATACTACAGTACTGAGTGACAACGTCGGGTGTGGTCGGTGCCGGAATGGTGACCGACCACGTGCTGTTGGCATTATAAAAGGGTGGCAACCTGTAGATAGCCCGGCGCTAATAGCCAAATAGTTGATGCGCCGTGTTAAAAAAAAAAAAACACTGAGTGATATGCCAAGTTCATCCTGGACTGTAAACATATGTAGCAAGTCTAGAACATCTGGAAGCTTTGGTTAATTCCTTTAACAGAAAGCTAGCCGTAGCTTGATGCGGCACACCTAGACCCTCAGGGCAGAGAACGGCATTGCACAATCATATAAACACCACCTTCTCCATCCTCTGAAGTTCGGCTCTATCTTATCTATAATACTCTCGTCTTATCCAGTCACAGGAGTCTGAACTCGATGGTTCACAATCTGCAAGCATCGGCCAACTCGTTGATCCACTGGTTCAGGAAATGGCGACTGACCCTCAATTCAAATAAGACTGAGGCCAAAGTATTTTCACTTCGGAGGTTCTCAAACGAAGACATCCGATTGGATGGACTTCCAGTTCCTTGGTGTCCGAAGGACCAGGGTGTGTGTTACCTAGGACTGCACTTCGATACACGACTTACATGGAAACTAAACACTAACATAAAATTACGACATGTTCACACCAGACTTTCGAAACTATATCCACTGATGAACAGAAAAACATCACTTCGACCTTCACTAGTCACACTCCTTTACAAAACCAACTTACGCCTGCCCTGTGTGGTATGGAACAAACACGATGAAGAGACCTTACAGAACAAAGTTCTTTCAGATGGAAGAATTGACCTGCAGATACCATGAAAAACTGGATCTCTCTACTGGTGCCAAGAACTACCATTTGGGAGTACCTACAGCCCGACGCCTCAAGCCGAGGCTGTACCAAGACATTTTATTTTAATTCTTTTTTTTTTGTTTTGTTTTTGTAAATAGCTATTTCTTTATTTTCCATTTGTGTAAAAAAACTAATTGTTTTGCTCCAAAATAAAAATGATATTTGTTTGTTTGTATTACTTTGTTGTTGTCTTTTAATTATGCAAATATAAACATATGGGAGAGTGGCAAACTAACTTAACAGCTGATATAATTCGTCTTAGCTCACCGCGTATGACCAATATGATGTCCTAAATAAACGGTGTGCTCTCTCACATTTTCCTTTATTCTCCTCTAACGGTATCTCTAGCCTACATTTTTTAGTCAAACGAAGTTTAATTTGTTACTGTACTTTTTTACAGCAAAAAGTAGAGTAAGTCTGTACAAAGCATTTCAAACACTAAATATGTATGCAGTTGTAACAAAAGGACAAAGCATAAATAAGTATGCTGACTGTAGAAGGAAGAGAAACTGCCTACTCCATTGAGTGAATTGACAGTTACCACAAAACCACATGATCAGCTGTTCAGCAGTCGGTAAGTGGGTTAGTTCGGGTGTTGGGGTAGTAAGTACCAGCACGCCTTCTATTATAGATATTGGGCTTTCAAGGAGGACGGGGGTGGGGGTCTCGAACAGTTATGGTCTGTTCGGATTTAGTGCAACAATCAGGTTAGTTGATACAGATATATGCTATGTATAAATTGAACAAAACGGTAAAAATAAAATAAAAACCATACAAAATTTGGAAGAAGCCAATCAAATTGTTGGCAATCATTGTTGACACTTCCGGGGCTGTCTAATTAAATATTACAGTGATCAGGTGTGTAAAATGTCTCGGGGCCACTGTCTCATAAGCCGCCTGGAAGGATTGTCTGGATGGGATTGTGAAGATAAGGATAGACCTTCAGGATTAGGATGGTAAGAACATTTGGAGTGGAACGTTTGGAAACGGATTTTAGCGAGATGGGATGTTAAGGTCATTGTGAAGGGTTTTGTTGGATACATAGAAAGGGATGTTAACAATTTTGCACTGGAATGCCTGGCCTGTATTCTGTTGATGTTGGATGGTTTTGGAGATCCCCCAGAGTTCAAGTCCGTATGTCCATATTGGTCGAATGATTGTTTTGTATATCGCTGGTTTGTTCGGATAGGCGGAAAAGTTTCGTCATTTCCCCATTCCCATTTAGAGGAAGAACAAGCACTATAATAATAATCACTATAATAAATAATCCAAGACTTTTAAATTTTAATTTATATACAGGGTGTCCCATATTGAGATGACATAACGTTAGGGTTTATTCCGCACCACATTTGTAGTTCAGGAACCCAGAAATGCGCGTCCTCTCTCAACATGTAGCAGAGCTATTCAAACTTTTATCAATTTTCAACACAATTAGTATTTTTGAAAAATAAAACTGTGTTTTCTGGATTCCTCGTTAATCTGTCGTAAATAACGTCCACATTTATAGAATCTACATTAAATATCCAATAAAAAACACCCAACATTGAAATATTAACATGTAAATTGATAGCTGTACTAAGAGCCATATCGATTTATTATTGTTTTCTTAAATTATTCAATCTTTTCTTAATCAGGTATTTGAATACATAGAGGTTTGTCTCCACATCAAAAGTTGCCTTATTTAATTAATAAGCTTTAAACCTCCATAATGACCTAAATATCCCTTTTGTCCAAGATATTATCCCTAGCCGCTTCTCATCCTTCCATAGCAAATTAATCAATCATCCTAATCCTATAGCCCAATCCTTATCCAGCACAAATCATCCTTCCTCTCCACCAAGACGCCTTAACAGGAAGTGGCCCCGAGACTTACTTAGGCAGTGAAGTGTCGTGGAGTGAACAAAAACAACTATCCGTGGAGTGATCAAAGAAATTATAATTGTATAAATGAGAGTGATATCTGTGGATATTTTCTCTCCTCATGATATCACAGCCCACTTCTCCTTCGCCTCCAATCCTCCTTGCTAGTCGCAGGCTATGGTTGGATGGCGTAAGGTAACTCCAGGTCATCCTAGAATCCTTCCTAACAAGGAAGGCATTCGGTTGACAACTGGAGACACCTGAGGCGTGAGCAAGTAACATGTATCAAATTACATAATACAATTGAATTGTAGATTGTGATATTCTAAAATAAAATAAATTAAAAAAAAAAAAAAAAAAATAAATTAATAAGCTTTAAAATGGTGCCTCGCTGTTTTATGAAAAAAAATTATTGGAGTCTAATTTAGCTAGATATTCTGGATACATACCCCTCGCTCCCGCTTTCGGTAAGATACAAAGCAATTCTCGACAGGTACTCACCTGAAAAAGAAGAAGACAAGAATTAAAATTCAGATGATTCATAGAGATCACACCCTCCAGCATGGAGGGAGAAGTTCAGGGATGACTCGTTCCAAAACACAGTTACCTCTTGTCATTAACATAAGTTTCGGAGCAAATCCATTATTGGGTTGACTTTGCGCATAAAAGTCATATTTTCTTAAAGGTTCAAGTTTAAAAACGTTCACCTACATATCGCCCCTAGCATGTCAAACTATAGAACATGAAAATCTGTACTTTTCAGGAGAGGAAGATAAAGCTTTAATAGTAATTCCAAAATCAGCGCCTTTACAAAAGGACAATTTTACACATTTTTTCTATGTATATTATTAATCATTTTAAGGTGATATTAAGAACAAACTGTTTGCTGTTTTTTAATTACCTAAAAATTATATTCGTGAGTTTGCAACTTGGTGCTAATACGTGATTTTTCTTGGATCGCCGTTCCAAATCGTCGACTGTGGTATTTTCGTTAGTTTCCTGAATCCGATAGACTAACTGTATAAATATTTACGCACTCAAACTAACGAATGTGACGCATTCGACATTCTGCATTGTACTAACTCTATACGTATTAGTGATATCTACAAATCAAACTAACGAATATACCATTTTCGTCAGGTTGCCAAGTCAGTTTTTGGTCTCAAAAGTATGACGAGTAGGAGCAAACTAGCGAACGAACATATTCTATCCATTGACGAAGTAATATATTGAAAAATGATCATATTTAAGGCATTTCCGACAATTCTAAAGGGGTTAGAGCAGGGGTCTCCGAACTTTCCAGCCTTAGGGCCATACTGATTACTCCAGTAGGTACCGAGGGCCAAAACCATATTGGTACTACTTATTTGTGTGAGAAGACCTTCTCCAAAATGAAGTACACAAAAAATGTTTACAGATCTAAATTAACTGATGAGCATCTTAAATCTCTTGGTACAAGTAAAATTAGTCCACAACTACAAACTATTGTCAGTGGAAAATCTCATTAGTATTTCATATGGCATTATGCTTGTTATAAGTTGTTTTTATTTAAAATGTATAAAATGTTAGTTGGATTCATTTCAATAATTTGTTAGTTATTATATACTGAAGTTAAATTTTCTGCATATTATACATGTCTTTACTCATTACAATTCTGTGTTTCTTTATCCATCTTATCACAAAAACAATAACAATAAGCCTACAACAATGTTATGAGTAGTTAGCCCATGAACATAACAATGTAGATGTCATATTAATAATCATTCAACATAAAATTAGAATACTTCAGTAAACTGAATTTAATTTGCTATAAAAAATATGTTCTCTAAAAGGAGTTTTCAAGTATGCTAGCTCTCCGCGGGCCGGACAAAAACTCTCCGCGGGCCGGATGTGGCCCTCGGGCCGTAGTTTGTAGACCCCTGGGTTAGAGTTTCGACAATTTGCCACAACCCGTATCGTCCGCAATGCAAGAGTAAAGTATCAAATTTGAAAAACGAGATTCTTCATATTCGATAGTTCGGCATGGTAGGGACGAGATATTCGGATGTAAATTATACGCGCTTTTTCTGAAAATACCACAAGGGCATGGTGAGAGGCTTAAGTTGAAACGAAACTTAAAGCTTAAGTTGAAAGTATAGAGGCAAAGGAAGGCGCAGAAGTGTGAAAGAGTAATTAGATGCGCCTCGAATCCTGGACCACAAGACGATATTTAAGCGCACAAGGTTTCAGTTTTTTTTTTTAAAGACAAAAAAACAAGACAGATTTAGGCGCGTCTAAACTAAATTCTCTAAACTAATTTTGGGATTCCTTTGAAGGTAGGTCCTGTTCGGCCATTCGAGATGTTGGATCCAGTTTAGCGTCGGCTAGAAGAATCACAGCTGGACATTCCGTCAGCCTAAACAGAACATTTTGGACGGATGAATTCAGGGCAAACTTTTCAGGATAACGTGGCATTTTTATTCTTATTACGGCGTTTCAATTTCCATGGCCTCATCGCGCCATGCAATCAGCTGATCGCCAAGCTTACTATGTATCCATGGAGAAGTAGATATTTCCTTCATCGCACCCATATCCAGAAATGTAAACGAACCACTAACTGAATTCCAACCAATATCTCAGCAGTGGAAGACCAAAACAACAACCCCAATGACTAAGGAACTTTTTGGATGACTAATATTTCATTTTGAAATAATTTGCGACTATATATATATATATATATATATATATATATATATATATATATATATATACATATATATATGTATATATGTGTGTGTGTGTGAGAAAAGAAAAATAATTTTTGAGGGATTTTTAGGAGGCGTGTTAAATCCTATGGGACAATCTTGAATCCATATACATTTAAAAGCGTAATTTCATTCTAAAAATCAGTCTGTTTCATTTCCCTCATTTGTACCAACAAAACAAAATTTGCGGGAAGCGCATATTTTTTGTTTATATCTGAAGAAACGACCTGTTTTTTTGTATAAAGCGTATGGGGAATATGCTCTATCAATACAAACAAACAATACAAGCGTATTAGTTGGCTAAAACTATTTCAAGTTCTGTATTGTTAGTATTCCATACCTCGGAAATGGTACCCCCCCCCGAAATTATTTCCTATACCCATGCATTGAGGCTCAAACTTGCCCAATATGCTAAAAGACATAACAAAGTGATCTTTCGGCTCAACAACGCTCGCTCAACGTGCTCCAAATTTTAGAGGCTCTTCAAAGGGGTGTCCAACCCCACATTGCTTCTTGCGACTTCCATTTGTTCCGGGCGATGGCTCTTGGTTTACCCGAGCAGCAGTTCAATTATCAAGGATAATATCAAGGAGCCAAGAATCGGATCGGTATTGGATGACCTCAAAAACGAGGCATTTTTCAAACCCAGAATATATGTATATGCGCCTATTAAGTGAATAAAATAAGTTCTTCCAATTTTTCTTAATAAAACGTCAATGTTGCAAAAAATAACAGCCAAACTGAAAACTTATTTGTATTGTATTACAACGCATATTACAATCTGTGCCCATCAAGGGGAACTGGATTCAAACCCCCAATGCTCTTAATGTTTATGAAATTCCTTATACACCGTCAATTTGATATTGTTGCAGTGATCAAACTGAAGCTAGTTTTCCGCATGCGTCTGCATCCAACAAGTCGACCTAGAACTACCTAATGTCCTCGTTCACACTACTGTTTGAACGAATGATTTGGTTTCATTTGAAGTGTTAGTCGTCAATGTTTTTTGAATTTTCTCTCCAAAACTTCAAGTCTACTTCAAGCGTAGCTAAAGACCTCTTCAAAAACGTCGCCCCGCCCTAAAGAAGCGGAGTGAGCTGTATAGAAACTGTTCGGACTAGGAGGGAGTCACGGTCCATCTTCGCTTTACTGGATCCTTTCCTAGCGGACAATGCTTCAGTCCAGCAGCCTGCATTCTACAGGAAGATTCTACAGGGAAAAGCAGGCTATATATACTCCAGGCAGGAGAAGAAGTCAAATGAATCGTGTACTTCCACATAAATCGTACAGTTTAATTGCGCATGCGCGAAATTCTGGTAAGCAAATGTTCCGCGTTTTGCAAATTCCCATTTCTATGGACAAATCTCTACGTGAAACAGTAAAAACTTATTTTGTCTCGTTTATGACCAAGGAAAGTTTTGGGAGAGGTTATGCAAGGTAGATAGTGTTTTATGTTTAACAATACTTAGTCAAAGCTATGGGTGCCCAAACAAGGTGAAGAATATCTTGGTTGGACTGCGCAGTCCAAATGTTGAGATATTCTTCACCGTATATGGAACATCCTTGTGGCCCGACTTAAACTGTACAGTCCATCGAGGTAAACTGTACAGACAAATGAGGCCCCGGGACTGTGCAGGCCAGGCCTGATGTGTGTGGACAAGAGGATATTTGCTTCACATTCAGTGGGTCTACTATAACTGGACTGTGCAGTCCCTGCCTCGAGGTTTATTAACTTATCCTGTGTGTGCTAGAACCGTTCAGTCCAAATCTTGAGGCCAAACTGTGCAGTCTCTGCCTTGAAGTTTGAACTGAACGTGTATGGCCACCTTAAGGCTGAAAACAATTTAATCTAGAGTGAACACTTTCCAGTCAGGGCCGCCACATGGGGGGGACTGCCGGGTACAGTTGTCCCGGGCCCGGCTATGAGATGTGACCAGTGATAACTTTATAGAAGAGGGAATTTTTTTCGAGAAGTTTCCCATTTCCCTTCGGACTTTACGATATATCTGATCAGGTTTATAGTTCTAGGGCATGCGTTCGCGCTAACATTACAAAAAAAAAAAAAAAAAATCAGTCCTGTAACAGGCCACAAGGGACCAGAGGGGCAGATACTGTAGAGGTATCTGATTCTTGACCATACGGCACACTAGGGAGATAGTGTGGTCAACACTGCTAGAGTCATTAGTACACAAGGTACCCATTATTAATTAAATTAATTAAAGGCTGGGTGAGCCTAGGGACGATCTGGGACCCCAAATCCAACCCTCGAACGGCAGCACTAGAAGAAAAATCTTTAGTGCGCGCTCGGGTTTTGAACCTGGTCCTCCAGTTCATAAGTCGAGTGCTCTACCACTGAGCTAACCTCGTCATTTACTGTTCGATTTAATTCAAGTAAACCGGAGTGTATAGAAATAGAATTTTACCATTTATTAAGTCGAGACGGTATCCACAATATCCGATGGTATCAATTTGTTAATATTAAGTATGTTGTTTTACTGGCAAATTCATTTTACTTCTAAAATCTATTAAAATAACAAAAAAAACAATAAAAAAAGTATGAAAAACAAACCCAAATAACCGTTCAAAGCAACTATATTAATACTTTGGAGCTTTTAAACACATATTTCTCGGATTGAGACTGTACCGCCGAAAAATACATTAGAACCGTTTTGGTAGAGAATGTAGTAGTAAGCTTTCGAAGGGACACCTATTAGAATTTGCAAACCGTTTTCAAGATATATAAGAAATTATACGAATATCTCAAAACTCCTTTAACTTTAACTTATATCTGAGTACTGTATAGTAAGGTTTCATGACACTGGGGCGCACCGGACTACCACACAAACACTCTATTTCTAGGATTAACACACTGCAGTGTTTAAAATAAAGTCTATCACTTAAATAAGGGAAAAATGACACAAAAACCCTGACTTATACTACTAACTACTATATAATGATAATATAAATTAACGATAACTAAAATAATTAATGATAAATAATACTTAATTACAATGATAATGATAATAATTATTTGAAGAGATATTACACTGATAAGTAATAGGAGAGGTAATAATACTAGATAATAATAGTAATAATAATAATAATAATAATAATAATAATTGGCAACAGCCCCCGAAGGAATTTATCCCAGGAGACTGAGGAGAAAACCACCAATAATAATAATAATAGCACAGTGCTATCAAGACATTCTTGTAGGTCATATGCCAATTCCAGAAGATTTCGCTGAGGGAATCACTTATATGATTCCAAAGAAAATAAATGAGAACCTAGACCCAAAAGACTACAGACCAATAACATGCCTAAATGGTGTCTATAAACTCTTTACATCCATTATTGCCCCAGAGCAGCTCGGCTGTAAACGTGGCTCTAAGGGATGTAAAGAGTTGTTAGTTTTAGATACATTTATCGCATCTCAGGTCTCGGCGAAACAGCGAAATCTCTGGATGGCGTGGATAGACTACAAGAAGGCATTTGATTCAGTTCCTCACTCCTGGTTGGTCGAAGTATTAAATATCTACAAGATTGCTGAAAATGTAACGGATCTGTTGTCACGTATGATGGCTACGTGGAAAACAAAGCTCAGCTTTAGAAAGGGCACAAATAGGATTGAAAGTGAACCAATGAAGATACAACGAGGAATATATCAAGGCGATAGCCTTAGTCCTTTATGGTTTTGTTTGTCCCTCAATCCAATGAGCCAGTTACTTCGTGACAGTGGATTTGGTTACCAGCTAACTGTAAATAATCCCGACACCAGGATAAGCCACAGTCTATTTATGGATGACCTTAAGTTGTACGCGAAGAATCCTGTCCAGCTACAAAGCATGACGGATATTGTTCAAGATTTTAGTAGCACCATCGGCATGACGTTTGGTATTGACAAGTGTGCCGTACTGCATGTTTCAAAAGGGCAATCAGTTTTGACCAATAACATTGCGTTAGCTGATGGTGATGCTATCCGTGAACTCGAGGAGGATGAGTCGTACAGGTATCTTGGCGTACAACAACATCTGAAAATAGCCAAAAGAGAAGTAAAAGAGGAACTGAAGGCTGTGCTTCTTAAACGCTTGCGTCTGATTTTAAAAAGCTATCTACATGGCAGGCAGAAAATAAAGGCAATTAATACATGGGCAATTTCATCACTGATTTACAGCTTCGGAGTCATCAAATGGTCGGATACATCGTTACAAGAACTGGATCGTCTCATACGAACAGAGATGACTAAGGCACGTATGCACCACCCCATATCGTCAATTGAAAGGCTGTATTTACCCAGGAATAAAGGAGGACGAGGTCTCGCAAATATTCAAGATTTATGTCGCTCCCAGGAAATTAACCTGAGGAGCTACATAATGGCAAGCGAGAATCGTCTTTTCAAGGAAATGGTCAAACTGGACGAAAATTATACAGCCTTAAAATTGAAAACAAGCAACTGGCCGGAAATTACGACAGAATCGGATCGCCTTGGCTCGTGGCTAAAGAAAGCATTACACGGGCGATACCATAGTCAGTTATTTGATCCGGAGGTGGAGCTCTCATGGTCGGTAGCGTGGTTGACTTCTGGAAGGCTATTCCCCGAAACAGAGGGGTTTGTAATAGCCATCCAGGATCAAGTAATAGCAACAAGATCCTATCGACGTCACGTTTTGAAGGATGTCAACATCTCTGACAAATGTAGACTTTGTAACAAAACGTATGAGTCGATCCAGCACATTACGGGGGGCTGTGAGATTCTTGCGGGATCCGATTATCTTCAGCGGCACAATAACGTGGCCAAAATATATCATCAAGCACTCGCAGAAAAATATGGTATGTTGGATGGTGTGGTCCCTTATTACCGCTACGTCCCAAATAGACTTTTGGAGAAAGGTACAATTAAAATGTATTGGGACGAAGCAATGTTAACGGACCGTACTGTCCATCACAATAAACCAGACATTCTTATCATTGACAAGGGAAGTAAGACAGCCGATATTATTGATTTCGCAATCCCCAATGATGAGAATGTCCGGAAATCATATGCCGAGAAACTGCGCAAGTATCAGGAGTTGGCCATAGAGCTGAAAGACTTGTATAATTTGGATTCCGCAAGGATTACAGCCGTCATAATCTCGACCAACGGGCTCATTCCAAAAACGACGATTGCCGCAAATAACTATTTGAAACTGCCGGAGGATCTAATTAAAAGTGCCCAACAAGCGGTACTGCTTGATACCGCCAGAACGGTTCGGAAAGTTTTAAATGAACGCCCGTAAAAAATCAACAAAAAAAAAATCAATAAAAACAATTCTTTCGGTTGGCAACGGCCCCCGAAAGAATTTATCCCAGGTGACTGAGGAGAAAACCCCCAATAATAATAATTAATAATTACTAGACATAAAACTAATTGAGCAAACTATATTCATTAAAGACTGATTGTAGAAGACCTGTGTTTATGTTTACAGCTTAGTACCTAAAGCTATCTGCTAGTCCTAGCTATGAGATAATAGGAGCAGAGATCAGGCAGTATACAAGATATACCACCTAGAGCTTACATATTTACTTTTCAGTAGTCCTGTTCATAAGGATGTGTTTAGTACGTTTGTGCACGTATCTTTTACCTGATGTCTCAAAACTCCTAAAGTCTATTCAAAACTGATCCTGCAGAGGGCTCAAGTGACTCAAGACTTTTGAATAAATGGTTCGGCTCCCGAGACTTTAAGCAAGAATGATTATTAATTTTCACCATTTATAAGTCGTTTTTCAAGAACTACTAAAGGTATCTAATCTTTCATAAAAAAAGTCTTCACTTCATTCATAGCAATAACAAAAAACTTTCAGGGAAGAACAAATAAACACCACAAAATATCTTCCCTACCATGTCAAACTATCGAATATGCAAAATGACTTTGCTCTTCGATTGTGGACGATACGGCCTGTCGTAAATTGTCGCAACTCTTACATCTTTAATGCCTTAAATAAAGTATCGAATAAGACCATTTTTCAATATATGTATTACTTTTTATGGAGCCAGTCGTCTGCGTTAAGAAGCTCATAAAATAAAATAAATATAATACTTGGTCAATGGATAGAATAATTTCGTTCCCTAGTTCGCTCCGATTTGCATATTCGATAGTTTGATATTAGACCGAGAGCCAGCAACGCACTTTTCATGAAGTGTTTTATGCATCCTGAAATTTTGCTATAATATACCTCTTGGGTAGACAAGAAGGTATATATGTGTTGCCTAGACATACCTTGGAACACCAGCTACTGCGCATAGGGGAAATGTGCAAAACAATATTGCCTAAAAGTAGAGTTTTATTCAGAAGCCAACTATTATTAATGAAATAAATGGCAAATTAAGGCAATTTTCAAATTTATAATAAATAAGGCAGGCACTTTTAAGGGGGTTAAAATGATAATAATAAAAAAAAACTAAGTACCTAGTTTTTATTTGTAATAATTAATGAAATGCTTTATTCACGCTGCGATTTAAACAGCGTCTCCTACAAACATATTTGAAAATAATTGCAAAAGGACAGACACTTTTGTGGGGTTTAATTATCAGGAAACATGAAAATAAATGTTGCTTATGATAGACTGGAATACGCTGCGCGTAACCGTAAGAATGCATGACACGACTGCGCAGTGTTGGTTGTTTTGTATGCTCTCATTGGTTCTTGCTCACATGATCTTGTACAGCTGTTCCGGTTTTAATGGCAGCGAAAATAAAACTCTCATTTAATATTAGAATAAAAACAATTAGTTTTTTTTTTTTTTTTTTTTTTTACGTGTTATACCCCTTAAAAGTGTCTCCCATATTTATTACTCATTGTAAAATTGTCTTAATTTTACATTAAAGATGGTTGCCTTCTAAGTAAAACTCTATTTTTTGGCAATATGTTTTTGCACCTTTCCCCTATTCGCAGTACCTGGTGCACCAAGGTATGTCCAGGAAGCACATACATGCCTTCTTATCTACCCAAGATGTATATTATAGCAAAATTTCATGATGCATAAAACACTTCATGAAAAGTGCGTTGCTGGCTCTCGGACTATATGTTGAGGACAATATCGTCGATACAAATGCAGAGTATCGAATGTGAAAAAATACATCTTTCATTGTCAATCTTTACTAATTTCTGCTGGACTTATTTACGGCAAATTCTTGATTCTTAGATCACTCTATTAAAGGGAAAGTATTCCACTACCAAAAGGTCAAATCTGCCGAATATTTGACTGTCCAAAAAAAAGTTATGAATAAATGCTTTCACACTCTGAAAAGTGGTGATTTTCATATTCGATACTCTGCATTTGTAGCGACGATATGTAGGATTGCTCCACTACAGAAATGATCAAATGGCCAATGTCAGCTAATTGTAACACCTTACTCCTCGTTAACTATAAAAAAAAAAAAAAATTCCAAGTAACTGAAAAGAAAGTGATAAAGACTTGATAAGAACTGATATGATCTAATGTGCAACAGGTGATCCTAGCGACGTGAATTCTTCAGTAGCCGCTGGTGAGGACGTCGAACTCACACGTGTATTTAATCTTTAATCAGGCCGGGAACTGGCCGCGGGAGGCCACAAGGCCGATGGCGTACACTGGTGTGTAGTGGTCGGACAGTATGGGCAGCAATATGCTCTGGCTGCTTATTCAAATATACCGACCTGCTTTCCTAGATTTACCATCTTAGGAATATACTGTTTGTGTAATCGAAGAAGAATAAATAAATCTATATGTATAAAAATCACGTGTCTGTCTGTTTTTCTGTTTGTTTGTTCCTTATACAAATCTACACCGTTTGACCGATTTTGACCAAACTTGGAATAATGGTAGGTCTTGATACGAGAAATCTCCTAGGCTAGGTCAAAAAAATCTACCAGCTGTCTGTCTGTATGTTTGTCCCTTATACAAATCCACACCGTTCGTCCGATTTCGACTAAACTCGGTACACATGTAGATCTTAATCTGGGGAGTGTCGTAGGCTAAGTCAAAAACGCCTACCAGCTGTCTGTCTGTATGTGTGTCCCTTATACAAATCCACACCGTTCGTTCGATTTTGACTAAACTCGGTAAACATGTGGATCTTAATCTGAGGAGTGTCGTATGCTAAGTCAAAAACGTCTACCAGCTGTCTGTCTGTATGTTTGTCCCTTATACAAATCCACACCGTTCGTCCGATTTTGACCAAACTTGGAATAATGGTAGGTCATGATACGGCGATTGCCATAGGCTAGGTCAAAACGGCTACCATCTGTCTGTATGTATGTTTGTTCTTTATACAAACCCACACCGTTTGACAGATTTTGATCAAACTGGGCACACAGGTTGGTCTTGATCAGGGGATTGTTATAGGCCAGGTCAAAAACGTCTACCAGCTGCTGTCTGTATTTTTTTTTTTTTTAAATAAAAATCCACACCGTTAGACCGATTTTTACCAAACTTGGCATACATGTATATCTTGATACGGGGGGGGGGGTGTTATAGGTTAGGTCAAAGTCGTCTAGGACTCCCAGTTGGGAGGCCACGGGTTCATAACAGTTACAGATTCGTGTTATTAGATTTTAATAATACCTTATTTGGTGTCTAATTTATTTAGGCTTTTCTATACGCAGAAATTAGGCGTAGCATGGCACGCCACGGGTAACGGCTAGTTATTAATATAAACGAAGTGATGATCGATGGAAATTTTAATTAAATACTTTATTTTTTTATGCCACACTGAATTCTAGGCCATTAGCCCTGACATCCATGGTGGATGCGGGAATTTTCTCAACGGGCCCAGAAACTGAAGAATACATTGACGGACCAGTGTCCTATGTCCAATAAAAGACTTTTAATACAACAATAACATTATACAACCACTCAATATCTTCCCTTTCTACAACTACAGGGAAGAAGGGAATACAACAATATCATTATACAACCACTCAATATCTTCCCTTTCTACAACTACAGGGAAGAAGGGAATACAACAATATCATTATACAACCACTCAATATCTTCCCTTTCTACAACTACAGGGAAGAAGGGAATACAACAATAACATCATACAACCACTCAATATCTTCCCTTTCTACAACTACAGGGAAGAAGGGAATATAATAAAAATAAGGTTTCAAACTGTACTCTTAATTTTTAAAACTATTTTTCTCTGGTATTATTATTTTATTCTATTTTTTTCCTCATTTGATAAACAGATATATGTGATAATTAGAGCCCGGAAGTTAGGCAAAATGCCTTTTTTATCTGAATGGATATATTGAAGAATCAGATAGAAATAAATATGTTTCCGTGCATTTAGGAAGTGTAGAGACAATTTTTATTTTGCCTATTTTGGCTATTTTAAGATTTAAAGCCTTTTTTTTGCCGTTTTTGCTTGTTATGCAATTTTTTTCTGCGATTTAAACATTTTAAAAAGCACATAACGAATTTCGAATTTCAGTTCGTCGAAAAAAAAAAAAGGTTCACAAATTAAATTACATTTTGCCGTCTCAAATATCAATTCGAAAGCTTGTTTTCCTAACCCGTGGATTGACCCTCTGTAAATAACAGAACCTTCCTTAGTAGAAGGAATGCACAAGCATAATGAATAGGAGGAAAGAGAGAGGATGAGAGAAGTAAGTCTCCTTCCTCACACCCCTTTTGCTGTGACAATGGTGTAGTTACCTGGTATTCCGGATTTAGAAATAATAAGATAATGCGGAGGAAGTTTTTCCATAATGAAAAACATTTTTTTCTGAGAAGGTCTATGGGGGTTGATACTTATTAGTAAGTACACTAATTCTGTGATAAATTGATAATAAAGCAATGAATGAGTATTTAAAATACATATTTTCATTAATAATGAGTGAGATTCCTCTTTGCTTTCACTCCTTATAAATGCCTATTTTAATTACAGTACTGCCTATTTTCAGTATTTCAAGTGCCTTTTTGCCTGCCTATTTTAACCAAAAATAAATGCCTATCTTCCGGGCTATAATGATAATATATTGAACAGTAGTAGTTTCATTCTGCATTATTTTTGATGAAAAATATTCATAAATTTTTCTACTTTTAAGTTATAAATATATTTTTCATATTATCAAGTATTCAAATAGACTTATTTAGATAGATTCGAAGAAGTGATGGGCGATGAAATGACATATGAATTTCGTAGGTAATTGTAAGTAATCGTAAAATCGACCCGTACCGAAGATCGAACAATATCGTAGATCGATTTTCTGGGCCTAGAAGATCGATCTTTTTTTGTGGATCGATCTTTTCTTTTCCATTCATATTCGAAAATCGCCTGTCACTACTTCTACATATAAATTAGCTGTAGGGCTGCTCATGAAGGCTCCTAATAAGACACGATTTTTTATTCAATAACAGCTGAGAACATTTGAAGAAATTATTATAAAATTCTTTCAGTACTTCAACCCCAAATGCTACAGCGTTTCGGAATGTTTTGAAAGATGCTAAGCTAATATATCATTACATTTTGAGCGGGAAAATGTCAACCAAAGAGGATAAATGTAACGGGGACACCGATCGCTGGTGTGGCAGTGAGCCGATTCTATTGTTTATAGTATTCGCATTCTCCAACAGCCCTATAAAAGCCAGAGGGGTTCGAAGCTTGGCATGCGACGTTCACAATGGCTCGTTCAACAATACAACCTTCCAGCTGATGTTTATACCACTCCATGGATACAGTGGACACAATCACTGCGGGAGACTCTACCAACAATCGCTGCAGTGATGTAACTCTATTTTTACAAATTTCCCATCCAAAATAAATGAGGTTTACAAAATTTAAAAAAAAAGAAGATAAATATTAGTGAACTTGAAAGGAACCTTCATTGATACGATCCAATATACATATATGTATATAACAAATTATATGGGAGTTTGATGTCAAAACAGGAACCTTCAAAATGCTCTAAATGTAACACTGTCATAACTATTGAACACATTTTCAAGGAGTGTCGTGTCTACAAACATTTCCTACATAACTATCCCCCCCCCAAGATGGATAAAATATGATGAAATATTAATAAATAACGAGATTAATAAATAAAATGAAGAGAGAAATTCATTTTTATTAATGATATGGTGCCCATTTTCAGTGGGTACTACCTACCACACAGCCTACTTATCACTCAATGCATATTATGTATAAAATTTGCTATATACAAATATGTATATATATATATTTTTTTAACATTGGATGGGAAATTTGTAAAAGTAGGAAAGGAATCAATAAATAAAATCATATGCCTACAGAAAATAAATCAAATAAAAAGTCCGTCACGCAGGAGCTGCATAACTAAGCACTTTCCTCAGAATTTGGGTAGTGTAGACTGCTTTCCAGAACAATTTGTTTCAAATATCCTACATAAATAAAATAAAAACATGAATAGTTCTCTTTTAAATTTGTAATGAGTAACTGATCAATTATTAATTTGCTTCCAGAGTTATGTTTACACATGGTACCTACTACACTACGTAATAAATACAAAAAACCTCATATTATCGTATTTTGATCTAACGCAGGAACAGGATACAGTCACTCTAGTGGTAGAAAGCGCTCCTTGCGGCGGCTTTGTGAACCTACGTTTGGCGGGCTTTTCTATTGAAATATATTACAAATTAAACCCCCGCTTTACGATTGACCGATTCAGCTCATTTTTACACTTCTTTCTCATGAGTTACCCACGACGTATACCGCGTTTCGTTACAATACAGCAGAAATTACGACCGGTATGAGTATATTAGGAATTTGGGTCGGGAGTAAACCCCCCCCCCCTTCTAATGAACCGATTTAGTTTATATTTACAACACATATTTAACTGTAGATTACCACTACGAATACCGAGTTTCGTCGAAATATACCAAAAATCACGGCTGGTAGTGGCGAATTGGTATTGTGGGTCCGGAGTAAACCCCCCCTCCTAATGAACCGATTTAGTTTATTTTTACAACACATATTTACCTGTGGATTACCACTACGAATGCCGAGTTTCGTCGAAATATACCAAAAATCACGGCTGGTAGTGGCGAATTGGTATTGTGGGTCCGGAGTAAACCCCCCCCCCCCTTCTAATGAACCGATTTAGTTCATTTTTATGTCTCACTTTTCTCTCTATATTACCACTACGAATACCAAGTTTCGTTGAAATATAACAAATATTACGGCTGACATAGTCAAATTAGTGTTTTGGGTTCGGGGTAAACCCCCCCTTCCGGTGGACCGACTTTGGTGGTTAACGAACTCGTTCAATCGTTTGCTAATTGAATGCTATATATCAAGTTTCGTGACGAAAAAACAAATACTCTGGCCGCTATCGTGTTAACAGACATATATATATATATATATATATATATATATATATATATATATATATATATATATATATATAGATATATATATATATATATAGATATATATATATATATAGATATATATATATATAGATATATATATATATAGATATATATATATATAGATATATATAGATATATATATATATATATATATATATATATATATATATATATATAGATATATATATAAATTTTAACGGGGGTCATTTTCGGTGTCTGCTTGGTAGGATCGATAAAGATTTGAAGACATTTTTCAAAAATTCCGTCATGAGTCCAACCTCAATAGCTACTTTCCTTCGGAGGAAAGTGCTAAAAAATTAATAATGAAATTTTTTTTTCATTATTAATTTTTTTATTTGATTTATTTTCTGTAGGCATATGATTTTAATTTATTGGTTCATTTCCTACTTTTACAAATTTCCCATCCAATGTTAAAAAAAAAAAAAAAAAATTAATGATGAAAGGGGTCTCCCGTGGTCTAGTGGTTAGCGCGCTAGATTCATAAGCGGGAGATGGAGGGTTCGATCCCCACCGGCGCCAGAAATTTTCTCATCTCAGGGCTCGCTGAGAAAATTCCTGGCTGCACCCTGGACGTCGGCACTAATGGCCAAGATTGCCGATGCGCCGTAAAAAATAAATAAATAAATAAATTAATAATGAAAAGAAAATATAAAAAAAAAATAAAATGAAGAAATTAATAAATAAAATAAAAAAACTAATAAATTAATAAAATTAAATAAGAAATATTTATTTATTTATTGATTTTTATGCAAAAAAAAAAAATAATAATAAAAATAATACATAATAACATATCTGCAAAATAATTAAAATAAAAAAATAAACATAATCATTTTTTATAAAAATACTACATAATAAAAGATTTCTACAGAATTGTTCGACTTAAGTAAAAATACTAAGAAATGCTTCTTTTATATGTTTAAGCTAGCGTCATCAAACAATGATGAATGCTATGAAATGCTTCTTTTATATGTTTAACCTAGCGTCATCAAACAATGATGAATGCTATGAAATGCTTCTTTTATATGTTTAAGCTAGCGTCATCAAACAATGATGAATGCTATGAAATGCTTCTTTTATATGTTTAACCTAGCGTCATCAAACAATGATGAATGCTATGAAATGCTTCTTTTATATGTTTAACCTAGCGTCATCAAACAATGATGAATGCTATGAAATGCTTCTTTTATATGTTTAAGCTAGCGTCATCAAACAATGATGAATGCTATGAAATGCTTCTTTTATATGTTTAACCTAGCGTCATCAAACAATGATGAATGCTATGAAATGCTTCTTTTATATGTTTAACCTAGCGTCATCAAACAATGATGAATGCTATGAAATGCTTCTTTTATATGTTTAAGCTAGCGTCATCAAACAATGATGAATGCTATGAAATGCTTCTTTTATATGTTTAACCTAGCGTCATCAAACAATGATGAATGCTATGAAATGCTTCTTTTATATGTTTAACCTAGCGTCATCAAACAATGATGAATGCTATGAAATGCTTCTTTTATATGTTTAACCTAGCGTCATCAAACAATGATGAATGCTATGAAATGCTTCTTTTATATGTTTAACCTAGCGTCATCAAACAATGATGAATGCTATGAAATGCTTCTTTTATATGTTTAAGCTAGCGTCATCAAACAATGATGAATGCTATGAAATGCTTCTTTTATATGTTTAACCTAGCGTCATCAAACAATGATGAATGCTATGAAATGCTTCTTTTATATGTTTAAGCTAGCGTCATCAAACAATGATGAATGCTATGAAATGCTTCTTTTATATGTTTAACCTAGCGTCATCAAACAATGATGAATGCTATGAAATGCTTCTTTTATATGTTTAACCTAGCGTCATCAAACAATGATGAATGCTATGAAATGCTTCTTTTATATGTTTAAGCTAGCGTCATCAAACAATGATGAATGCTATGAAATGCTTCTTTTATATGTTTAAGCTAGCGTCATCAAACAATGATGAATGCTATGAAATGCTTCTTTTATATGTTTAACCTAGCGTCATCAAACAATGATGAATGCTATGAAATGCTTCTTTTATATGTTTAACCTAGCGTCATCAAACAATGATGAATGCTATGAAATGCTTCTTTTATATGTTTAACCTAGCGTCATCAAACAATGATGAATGCTATGAAATGCTTCTTTTATATGTTTAACCTAGCGTCATCAAACAATGATGAATGCTATGAAATGCTTCTTTTATATGTTTAACCTAGCGTCATCAAACAATGATGAATGCTATGAAATGCTTCTTTTATATGTTTAAGCTAGCGTCATCAAACAATGATGAATGCTATGAAATGCTTCTTTTATATGTTTAAGCTAGCGTCATCAAACAATGATGAATGCTATGAAATGCTTCTTTTATATGTTTAACCTAGCGTCATCAAACAATGATGAATGCTATGAAATGCTTCTTTTATATGTTTAACCTAGCGTCATCAAACAATGATGAATGCTATGAAATGCTTCTTTTATATGTTTAAGCTAGCGTCATCAAACAATGATGAATGCTATGAAATGCTTCTTTTATATGTTTAACCTAGCGTCATCAAACAATGATGAATGCTATGAAATGCTTCTTTTATATGTTTAACCTAGCGTCATCAAACAATGATGAATGCTATGAAATGCTTCTTTTATATGTTTAAGCTAGCGTCATCAAACAATGATGAATGCTATGAAATGCTTCTTTTATATGTTTAAGCTAGCGTCATCAAACAATGATGAATGCTATGAAATCCTTCTTTTATATGTTTAAGCTAGCGTCATCAAACAATGATGAATGCTATGAAATCCTTCTTTTATATGTTTAAGCTAGCGTCATCAAACAATGATGAATGCTATGAAATGCTTCTTTTATATGTTTAAGCTAGCGTCATCAAACAATGATGAATGCTATGAAATGCTTCTTTTATATGTTTAAGCTAGCGTCATCAAACAATGATGAATGCTATGAAATGCTTCTTTTATATGTTTAACCTAGCGTCATCAAACAATGATGAATGCTATGAAATGCTTCTTTTATATGTTTAAGCTAGCGTCATCAAACAATGATGAATGCTATGAAATGCTTCTTTTATATGTTTAACCTAGCGTCATCAAACAATGATGAATGCTATGAAATGCTTCTTTTATATGTTTAACCTAGCGTCATCAAACAATGATGAATGCTATGAAATGCTTCTTTTATATGTTTAACCTAGCGTCATCAAACAATGATGAATGCTATGAAATGCTTCTTTTATATGTTTAACCTAGCGTCATCAAACAATGATGAATGCTATGAAATGCTTCTTTTATATGTTTAAGCTAGCATCATCAAACAATGATGAATGCTATGAAATGCTTCTCTTATATGTTTAAGCTAGCGTCATCAAACAATGATGAATGCTATGAAATGCTTCTTTTATATGTTTAAGCTAGCATCATCAAACAATGATGAATGCTATGAAATGCTTCTTTTATATGTTTAAGCTAGCGTCATCAAACAATGATGAATGCTATGAAATGCTTCTTTTATATGTTTAAGCTAGCGTCATCAAACAATGATGAATGCTATGAAATGAATAGAAATGATATTTAAAATTAAAAAAAAAATATATGACTCTAATTAACAATTAATTTCTAAGCTAGGAACGAAAGGCGTAACCTAGACATACAAAGCTCTTCTTGATACTAGACTTGAACGGAACCTAGACATACAAAGCTCTTCTTGATACTAGACTTGAACGGAACCTAGACATACAAAGCTCTTCTTGATACTAGACTTGAACGGAACCTAGACATACAAAGCTCTTCTTGATACTAGACTTGAACGGAACCTAGACATACAAAGCTCTTCTTGATACTAGACTTGAACGGAACCTAGACATACAAAGCTCTTCTTGATACTAGACTTGAACGGAACCTAGACATACAAAGCTCTTCTTGATACTAGACTTGAACGGAACCTAGACATACAAAGCTCTTCTTGATACTAGACCTGAACGGAACCTAGGCATACAAAGCTCTTCTTGATACTAGACTTGAACGGAACCTAGACATACAAAGCTCTTCTTGATACTAGACCTGAACGGAACCTAGACATACAAAGCTCTTCTTGATACTAGACTTGAACGGAACCTAGACATACAAAGCTCTTCTTGATACTAGACCTGAACGGAACCTAGACATACAAAGCTCTTCTTGATACTAGACTTGAACGGAACCTAGACATACAAAGCTCTTCTTGATACTAGACCTGAACGGAACCTAGACATACAAAGCTCTTCTTGATACTATACTTGAACGGAACCTAGACATACAAAGCTCTTCTTGATACTAGACTTGAACGGAACCTAGACATACAAAGCTCTTCTTGATACTAGACCTGAACGGAACCTAGACATACAAAGCTCTTCTTGATACTAGACTTGAACGGAACCTAGACGAAACGCCTCCTACACCTATTACTAGTCTAGAAAGCCTAGAATTGTGCAAGATATGACCAACCATCATCCATCGCCCGAGGTTTCGTGCAATCTCTTATCACAGCCTCTAGATGATATCTCCCGTGCTGCTGGTCGTAGTTTATTAATGACGGGAAATTCATCAACACTAACTAATTAATCTTGCGTAATGACTAAATCTAGATAATCACGCATTAATTAATAATTATCAATAACAATCTCTTATTAGCGTAAAGGCGCAATAATTTCCCGTACACGTTGTGCAGGATGTCTAATATTACCAAGAAAATCCAAGGTCATATTACGCCATTCAATATTTACCTAATAATTACCGAATTAATTGTCATAATTTCGGATGGTCGAAGGGGCTAAGTGATAAGCTATCGCGAGTGGTTTTTGAGTCGATCTCGAGAAAACCATTCCGATATTGAACTATTCAAGGGTTTTGTTCTCGTACAACACAGACTCATGTTGTGTTGAATATGAGTTAGTCCAGATTATATCAGATACTAGCTGTTACCCGGCGTGCTATGCTACACCTACTTTCTGCATCTAGAAAACCAAAAATAAATTGGAACCCGAATAATTAATATTAAAACATGGGCGTATATAAGGGGGGCTGCAGCACCTCCCGAAATTTTCATTCGGTGGTAAAAATTTGTCATAAAAACCTTAAAAATAAATTAAATAAGATCACTTATTTAATAAAAAGTAGTTTATTTTAGGTGTAATAGCGATTTAGTTGCCTAAAACTATTCCAAGCTCTATATTTTTCAAATTCCATACTCCGGAAATGATCTCAGCCTCCCCCCCCACAATTTTTCCAACCCCTCCCGAAATTATTTCCTATATACGCCCATGTATTAAAATCTAATAACGCAAATCTGTAACTATTTGGGTTCATTGTTTCGAACTCGTGATCTCCGAACTGTGAGTCATAGACGATTTCAATCTAGCCTATGACTCTCCCCGTGTCAAGACCTACCTTTGTGCCACGTTTGGTCAAAATCGGTCAAACGGTGTGGATTTGTATAAGGAACAAACATACAGACAGACAGCTAGTAGACGTTTTTGACCTAGCCTATGACACACCCCGTGTCAAGACCTACCACGGTTAGTCAAAATCGGTCAAACGGTGTGGATTTGTATACGGAAAAAACTTAAACACAGACAGCTGGTAGACGTTTTCGACTTAGCCTACGAGACTTCCTGTATCAAGACCTACCAGTATTCCAAGTTCGGTCAAAATCGGTCAAAAGGTGTGGATTTGTATAAGGAACAAACAGGCAAACACGTGATGTGATATATATATATATATATATATATATATATATATATATATATATATATATATATATATATATATACATCTCAAAGTCACAGCATCTGATACAAAATTCTTGTGTTTTATATCCAAATCTAAGGCAAATCGCTCTTCAGCTGAAGGCAATGTTTGAGTCGACTTGTGCGAGCCTTCATTGCTACGATACAACCTACCTAGACGATAATACTACATCACAGACTCTCTATCGGTCGTAGTCTAAAGGAGACCATAAACGTACAGTTCAAACCTCAAGGCAGAGACTGCACAGTTTTTCCTCAAGGTTTGGACTGAACGGATCTAGCACACGCAAGATAAGTTAATAAACCTCAAGGCAGGGACTCCACAGTCCAGTTATAGTAGACCAACTGAGTGTGAAGCAAATATCCTCTTGTCCACACACATCAGGCCTGGCCTCAACAGTCCCGGGCCCTCATTGGACTTTACAGTTAATCTATTGGTTTTATCATTCTACTTCGATGGACTGTACAGGACAACTCAGGCCTCAAGGATGTCTCATACACGGTAAGGAATACCTCAAGATTTGGACTGCGCAGTCCAAATCTTGAGGTATTCAACATTTATGGACACCCTAACAATATTGAGGGGGCGAGGTTAGCTCAGTGGTCTAATAAGTTATAGGACCTGAGTTCAAATCCCGAGCAAGCACTAATGTTTTTTTCTTCTAGTGTCTCCGTACATGGGTTGGATTCAGCTTTCCTGACCGTTCCTAGGGCAAACCAGCCTTTAATTAATTTAATAATGGGTACCTTGGTTGGTACTAATGACTCTAGGAGTCGAAGCAGCCAAGGGGAAAATCAGGCGTCCGGAGCATAGTACTGACCACACTATCTCCTTAGTGTGCCGTATGGTCCTGAATCAGATACCTCTATAGTATCTGCCCCTCAGGGCCGTCGTGGCCTGTTACGGGACTGCTTTTTAACAATATTGAGGTAAATCACCAACACTTCCCCCTGATATAGAATTACTCCTGAATAAATAACTGAAGTATCTACTTACAGATTCTTGCAAGAGAGGACGCACCGAAACATTCCTTGCATCCTATCATTGACCTTTAAGAACATGAGATCCTTGAACCCTAATCCAATCCGGCGATAAGAGTGTTTATGAGACTATAAAGACTGCGAATAGGCCATAAGACTCCGTAGGTCCTCCTCAGCTAGACAGGTGGATGATAAGATTGCTCTTATCGATAAGGGAGAGGTTACTATCTAAAGGTTAGGTTATGAGGCCAACAGCTGACATTAGCCAAACCTTTAGGGCACACCTTTACCTTATAGCAAGCCCGTTACCTCTAGGTCCATGTATCTAGTTATGCTCTTATCGGATCTCGGATACTTATACTTTTTAAAAAGTTGCTATTATATACATATACAGTAATTTGTGGCGTGTAAGAAATACGAACCTTGAAGATACCCTCACAAAAAGCTAAGTCCGTCAAGCAGTAAAAGTATTTATAATGGCGTGTCAACCATTCATTAACGCCATTCTTTAATAAGTATTAATCATTGTACACTCTAATTAAATTGCTATTAATAAAAATAGATCAAGAAAAAAAAATAATAATAAATAAATACAAGCCTAAAAGTATTACTTTCAAATACAAGTTATCTAAAGGTTAGTTAAAAACCACATTATACCATATTATGTAAATATAGTAGTCAAAGAAAGTTACTTTTAGTAGTGATTGCAGTGATTTTAAATAATTTTCACTACTGTATTAACTTTTGATTACTATATTTATACAATATGGTTGCTAACTATAGATAATATCGTCGATACAAAAGCAAACTAACGAATATGAAAATTAACACTTTTCAGAGTGGAAAAGTATTTATTCATAACTTTTTTTTGGACAGTCAAATATTCGGTAGATTTGACCTTTTGATAGTGGAATACTTTCCCTTTAATAGAGTGAAGTCAGATTGAAGAATTTGCCGTAAATAAGTCCAGCAGAAATTATTAAAGATGGACAATGAAAGATGCATTTTTTCATATTCGTTAGTTTGCTTTTGTATCGACGATATGCAAAGAGCCTGTAAGCTAATCCGTAAGTACCAAAATCACTGTTTAAAATCACGACATATACTTCAAAGTAACTGGATGTGGTCTTCGCAAACAGACCCGTCTTCTAAAAACGGGATGGCATCTTTCTAAAAGATCTGCTATTCTATTAAGGTGAAATCCCTGAATGGTAACTAGAGGGGCATTGGAGTCGTATTGATTTGGAAATAAAATCCAGGCCAAGGGATAAATATTCTTTAGGAAGAGGTCTAGAGAGTTCTGGAAAATACACAATACTAGTTCCATTCGAAGAGACTGGAGTACACCTGAAAGATAAGGAGATTCCAGATAGACCTTCTATTCCAGGTCAGGAGGTAGAAGGGGTGGCTCATAAATCAATCCTAGTCAAGTAAGTAGGACAGAGGGCGTTGGTTGTCCAAACGGGGGAGGTAATATATTACAGATGATTCTCTCAAATCAGCTGTTCTTATTAGTTCTGCTTATCAGCTGTATCAAGAGTATATAATTCAGAACTACCTAAGTAATTGGCTAGTAGATTTACTAATCAGGACATTGACTCCAATTCAGTAATTACTGGAGGCAACTCCAAAAAATGAGGGGAAGTTATGACTAGGAGAGTTAAACAGACATGATGTGACGTTTGTAGCGGAAATCTTGGGTATATAGACGGAAGATGCACACAGAACACCTACATTAGTCCCGATCCGATCCGATAGCCACCGACTATCGCAAGAAGAATAAACACATGCATCTCAATAGAGGTGCCTACATTGGTCCCGACCCGACCCGATCCGATGTCGACCGATTCTCGACTGTTCAAAAGTAGGGTGCATCTACACTGGACCCGTTCCGATCCGATCCAGTAGCCACCGACTGTCGGAAGAAAAACAAACACATGCATCTCAATGGAGGTGCCTACATTGGTCCCGCTCCGATCCAATCCAACGGCCACCGATTCTTGGCCATTCAAACGTGTTTTTTTTCTAGGCCGATTTCGGACCGACAAAGCAAAATGGCGCCAATCCACATTTAGTGTTTCAAAAAGGTCTACAGGTTCTAAATCTTAACCGATTTCAATGCATTGTTTTTTATATCAAAGGAAATAACGTTTACAACTTTGCCAATTCACGTTTTTGTTTTTTGTTTCCCTTGTTTATTAAATTTCGTGGAAAGATGTTTATAACCTTCCAATGATTATAACCTTCTAGTTACCTTTCTTATAAATAATTTTAAAGTATGAATACCAATACTTACCTCCAACAGGTAAGTGAATAACTTCTCTTACCTCCAACAGTCAACCTAATCGAAGGTTTCTATGCTTATTAGGTGGTATTTCTTAACTTAATCACTCATTTTCACTTCTCTATGAGGTCATTACTGACGAGCTGTGACTAAATCGGATCGGATCGGGTCGAGACCAATGTAGGCAGTCAAGTCGGACGCTGTTGGCCGTTGTCGATCAAACGAAATCGGATCGGATCGGTTCGGGCGAAATACGGGTCCAATGTAGGAGCAGCCTTAGGGTGCACCTACATTGGTCCCGATCCGACTCAAGGAAGAATAATAAACACATGCATCTCAATGGAGGTGCCTTCATTGGTCCCGACCCGATGTCGACCGATTGTCGGCTGTTCAAACTTACTTGTTTCTAAAACTATTTCGGACGACCGACACAAAAGGGCGCCAAACCACATATTGTATTTCCTAAATTCAAAAGCCTTCATCGAACGCAATGCATTTTTTTTTTTTTTTTTTTTTTTTTTTTTTAAATGAAAGCTAATAAAATTTAGGACAACTTTGTCCATTCACATTTTTGCTTTTTGTTTCCCTTGCTTATTAAATTACGTGGAAAGAAGAGATCCAATGCTTCTAGCTACCTTTCATATAAATTATTTTAAAATATCCTCTCTTATCGTAGTGTAACAGTTAAACATTAACTGTTACACTAAGATTTATTTTTTCGAGACTGTTATACTTCCAGAAGATTGATAGGCCTCTCAACTCTTCCTTTATACCTCCAACAAGGTAATCGAAGGTTTCTATGCTTATTGGGTGGTATTTATTAAATTAATCACTCATTTTAACTTCACTACGAAGTCATTACTGAGAGCAGTGACTAAATCGGATCGAATAGGGTCGGGATAATGGGGACACTCGCGTCGGCCGTTGTCGGTCAAACGATATCGGATCGGGAGGAATACGGGTGTAATGTAGATGCAGCCTTAGCCGTCCAGGGGAAGAGAATTCAAGAGAAATTTTCGGCTAAGAAAAACAATCAGATTTTCGGATAAATACATAATTTGGACGTTTCTTGAAGGTAAATATGACATTTACCTCATAGTCACGTTAATGGTATCTTTGATCTTACTCTAACCCCATGTCTTTCATTCTTGAAGAAGACTGCCAAGAAAATGCAGAAAACTCCAAATTATAGATCTTGGAAAACCCAACTATTCCATTCGCGTTCCGATTTGCAGTACGACTTAGTAGGACTACAAGTTGGATATTCGACTCCGCTCACGCTCTGACTTGCGATCCAACTATAAACAAGTCTGTTTTCAGGACTGTGTACGTTGCTCACGAGCCGAAAAATGTATCGAGTGAAGAACGAAGTTGCCCGAAGGTCAAGCTCTGACCGAGGTAAGTTGGACGACTTTGATCCGACTCACCCACTCACGCTCCAACTCCGTCGCCAGTCGGATGGCGGACCTTCGAGACGTCCCTCTAGAAGTTCCGACAAGCCAACAAGCCCAGTCACGATCGGAAGTTGGACCACAAGTCGTACTGCAAATCGGAACGTGAATGGCCTGCTTTACTCATCAAATTCACGAAATCGTTGTCTAAGTTCTTTTTGGCAAATTTCCTTTAGCTTAAATAATCTCAATTGTTAAACCACACAATCCAAAATTGCCTCTTTTCGGTTGTAGCGGAGCTTGTTTTAAATTATATTTTCCCGCGGGAGAAAAGCCCGCTGCACTAAAGTTTTAATGGAGCTTTCCCGCGGGAATAATTTTTACCGTTAGTTTTGTGAGTTAGTATCCAGATAGTGAGCAGATAATCGGAGGATTCGGCATCTCAGCAGTTCAAGCCAAGTGTCGTTCACCTAGCATTCCATGTCCAGCTATCTGCTCCGAGAGAGCCACCAAAACCAGCCCAACATCTCGGTACACTAGGATTTATTCGCAAGTACTGAACATTTTACTAGATTTAAGGCAGCTTGCGATAACCCCAAGTTACCTACTCGGTACAAGCAGTACCAGCGAGATCCAAGCTCCCGCCTACCAACTCTCCGCATGGAGATCTACTCATCAGACTAAGTGACGTCATTCCCTACTACCGATCTCTTTTTATTTATTGACAGTCATCTTATTATTTATTTATTGAAGTTAAGTTTTATTATTTTATTTATTCAAGAGGAATGTATTTATTATTTTATGAGCACGCCTTTTATTTATTTATTCTTTGTTGGGACCTTCTGACCAATATACAGACAATTTAATTAACCCCAACACGGTCATCAGCAAAACCATACCTCAAACTATAAACTTTAAATAAAGATATATACTACAAGAGAATAATGCACGACATACCAGATGTGCACAGACGTTCCTCCAACACCAGCCCCGATAGCAATACTGACGACAACTAGTTCAAGGCCGTGTTGAACGAAACCTTAGAGTCCCATAGTAAAAGGATTAGGCTGCCATTGGTAAAACTCAACAAGGTTTTTAGGGTTCGACCTTTGGAAGCATATATCTCTGCATAATATGCCGGATAGACTAGCGCTGACAAGTCAAGTTAGTCAAAAGACCAGTCAAAGGGTTGTCAAGTTTGAAATGTCAAGTACATATGAACTAAAATTGGGCTGTTATAGTCATGGCAAGAAGCCGTGGTTTCAGTTCTGCCATGGATTCTGGTGACGCTCAGAGGTCCCAAACGCCGGATTTTGTGGCAAAACCTTATAGGTAATTTATTCACTCTGCTATCAGTATTATTTTGCATTTTATTGTGCTGAGTCGAATGATACCACTACCAATTCGATAGAATTATTATTTTAGAAGAAAAACGGGGTTTTTATAAAGAAACCCTAAATAAACACCAAGTATCCCATTTCAAAAAAGTCATATTTTACTAAATGGGTGGAGAGATGTATATTTCAAAATTTATTTTTGAGAGCTGAGTCAAATAAATTAACATACAATGTAATACTGTAAACTGTTCTCGACATATTCCTCTTTATTAAAATTATCGCTTATCTATATATATAAAATCTCTTCTCTATATATATAAAAATCACGCGTCTGTCTGTTTGTCCGTTTGTTTGTTTGTTCCTTATACAAATCAAAAGGTAGGTCTTGATCCGGGGAGTCACATAGGCTAGGTCAAAAACGTCTACCAGCTGTCTGTCAGTATGATTGTTCCTTATACAAATCCACACCGTTTGACCGATTTTGACCAAACTTGGAATAATGGTAGGTCTTGATACAGGAATTCTCGTAGGCTAGGTCAAAAATTTCTACGAGCTGTCTGTCTGTATGTTTGTTCCTTTCACAAATCCACACCCTTTTTCCAGTTTTGACCAAACTTGGCTAGGTTACAATCGTCTATGACTCACAGTTCGGAGATCACGAGTTTGAAACAATGAATTCAAATTGTTATAGATTTTAATATTAATTATTTGGTTTCTAATTTATTTTTGGATGAACTCCTAGGCAATGATAGCCAGTATATCAACACTATACTGACCTACCTCAAGAATACTGGACTATACAACCTTATTTGATGAACGTCTGCAATGTTGGCTTATAAGATATTATATTTCCATTGATACTAAGCTCTATTTATAGGTGAACCATAAGTCTAAACCATTACATGACCACACACACTTCCAACACCAATAACCATGCTGATTTCCTGGGATAGCTAAGTTCGGAGGATACTGTTCTTTGTGTTATCGCCATTGAAGCGGGACACAAAAAATAAAATAAAATAAAATAAATAATTTATTTTTGCTTTTCTAGATGCAGAAAGTAGGTGTAGCATGGCACGCCGGGTATCAGCTAGTAACATAAGGAATAAATTTAACAGTTTCATTCACGATCGCATTGTTAATGTTCAGTTATTTGGAGAAAATGATAGGGGTAAAGTGGTTTTATTTTTAACTAATCTTTTCGCTAATTGACACCTGCATTTCATTAGGCTGTGCGCTAATACGGAGGAGTATAGCGATGAAATTTACAGGATAGAAAATCTAATACATGCACTTATAGGTAAAACTAAGCCATAGCCACGTAGAATGAACCGGTTCCCGTAGATCACCGAAGTTAAGCAACGTCGGGCGTGGTCAGTACCTGAATGGGTGACCGACCACGTGCTGTTTGCATTATAGAAAAGGGCGGCAACCAGTAGACAGCCCGGCGTTAATAGCCCTAATGTTGATACGCCGTTAAACACACACAAAAAAAAAAAAAAAAAAAACTAAGCTGAGACCGTAGCTAAGTAACGCTTTTTTCCATAGTCCAAATAAACTAAGGATAATTGATAATTAAAGATGGAATGGTTGGGATTCGGCTAAAGAAACCTCAATATGATTTTTGTTTAAAAAAATCTATATTTTGGACGTTTCGGCTACTCATTGGTAGCCTTCGTCAGCTAAAATGACAAGAAAAACAGAAATTAACACACACAAAAAAAGTTTATAATTGAGATAAGTAACAGAACTATAAATATGTACAATTAATTAACTTATTATAAAAGAACAATTTGGTCTAAAATTCTTAGAATGAGTAGAATAAAAATCAGAAGAAACATAACAAAAAAAAAAGGCTATTATATTGATATATAAACTTCAATATAATAGCCTTTTTTCTTTTTTTTTTTTTGTTATGTTTCTTCTGATTTTCATTCTACTCATTCTAAGAATTTTAGACCAAATTGTTCTTTTATAATAAGTTAATTAATTGTATTTATAGTTCTGTTACTTATCTCAATTATAAACTTTTTTTTTTTGTATTAATTTCTGCTTTTCTTGTCATTTTAGCCGACGAAGGCTACCAATGAGTAGCCGAAACGTCCAAAATATAGATTTTTTTAAACAAAAATCATATTGAGGTTTCTTCAGCCGAATCCCAACCATTCCATCTTTACTTATCACCTCGACGGCTAACTAACTAATCATGAAGGATAATTGAGTTTCATGACAAATATCTTCAATACCAAGTTCGTGGTAGATTTAGGCAAACAAATAATTTATAAAATATATATATTAACACTAAACGCCTCGGTAAAACCAATTTTTCAGCACTAAAATAAGCGGTATAAAATATTGTTTTATTGTTCACTTAAAAGTGTAAGATTTCTTCTCAGAACCAGAGAGAAAACGGCGAAGAAAAATATGTTTTAAGATCAGAACTAGTAATAAGATGGAAAAACAATATTAGAGCAGTATTCTACAATTAATTAGGCATACAAAAAAAATGTTGAGCAGTCACTCATAGTTGGGAGTCGGCTAGGAAAACATCAGTACGATTTTTATAAAAATCTTATGTACAAAAATCATATTGATGTTTTCCTAGCCGAATCCCAACTTTTATCATGTTTTTCAACACGAAAAAGTTAGTTCAAACGCAATTAAGCATTTACAGTCAGAGAGCTTTTTACCTTCCGGGTCCACAGCAGCAGCTGACGCTATCTTCGTTGTTGCATCCTATAGTCCGTCCGAAAACAAAAAAAACTAGAAGGGGCGTGGCCGGAGGGGGAGCTATAGGCGCACCGCAAAGAAAAGAACCTCGCGCACGCTCTGCCTCCAGCCCATGCAGGGGAAATCCTATGTCGCCTCTGGCCAAGCCCCTCCTGGTTCTTTTGTTTCTGGCCGGACTATAGGTTTTCCCACACATGCAGCGCGTGCGCACTTTTGGTGGATCACAATGATCCTAAACGAGACACAATCGGTTTGTAGTGTGGAGTACTTCCCTCCCGCTTGCGCATGATCTATTTGAACATACTATAACATCCAAGTGAATGTGTTGCATTGCAAGTGCATATTATTACTGAAACCAGCCGTTAAGTAAACAATGAACGATTCCAAGGCTAGACCCATGTCTTCCAGCTTTTTGTTTATATTCGATTTTATCAACATATACACGCAGAAAAATGTTCAGCTCTAGTAGATTCAATATTATTGTTAGTCCCGTATAAAGCAGTTATAGTGATTTTACATTGTAAGATACCGTGGTCAGCCTAATGTTCCTGGAGAAACCTAGACTTGGTGGGTCTGGAGAGACGGCAGAGCGCTCCAAATCCCAACGCCTAACGTCAACGCTATATAAACTTCAGTTCAACGGAATTGTTAACATTCATTTTGAACTTATCACAGCTGTCTAATAATCATACTAAATTTAGCGAAAGAACGACCGACTAACATTCTTTGTTTATGGTTTATAATGTTTGTTGTATTGAAGAATTTAGGGCGGATAACCTCCAGGTCATCAACCCCCTACCATGTAAAAATGTAACACGACCCTATATCCATGCTACTGGTTTAGGATCAAGTCAACAATAAGAGGTAACACAAATATCATAGTAAGTAACAGATTTAAATACATAAAATGTAATTAAATAAAATAAATAAATAACAATTATATAAACATATAAAAAACTTCTAAACCATTAATTAAAATAAAACCAGTAATTAAAATTCTTTTTTTATGGTGTTATTAGTTTTTTTTAATTGGTTTGTGAAAGTATTAACACAATAAAAAATTAATTTTAATTAGTTAATTAAATTATAATATTCAGCGAAAGCTCTTAAATCCATAGCGCGTTAATATTCATGCGTTGTACTTTTATCTCTTTTTGAATAAAAAGACATTTAAAGTTTTAATTTTATCACTAAACAAAAATTGTAGTTTTTGATGATCTAAAAAAAAAAAAAAAAAAATCAGTCCCGTAACATGCTACGAGGGCCCTGAGGGGCAGATACTATAGAGGTATCTGATTCATGACCATCGGCACACTAGGAAGATAGTGTGGTCAGTACTATATTCCGGCCGCCTGATTTTTCCCCTGCCCGCTTCGACTGCTAGAGTCATTAGCACCCAAGGTACCCATTATTAAATTAATTAAAGGCTGGGTCGGCCTAGGGACGGTCAGGGAGGCCGAATTCAACCCATGAACGAAGACACTAGAAGAAAAAATCTTTAGTTCTTGCTCGGGATTTGAACTCAGGCATCCATCGTATTAGTCCAGTGCTCTACCACTGAGCTAACCTCGCCCCCTTGATGATCTAATACCTAATACTTTTTTGCCTTATTTTTCCTCTAATACATTTAGATATACTACAATGACCCGTGTGGTTGAATTGCCTTATTTTTCCTCTAATACATTTAGATATACTACAATGACCCGTGTGGTTGAATTGCCTTATTTTTCCTCTAATACATTTAGATATACTACAATGACCCGTGTGGTTGAATTGCCTTATTTTTCCTCTAATACATTTAGATATACTACAATGACCCGTGTGGTTGAATTGCCTTATTTTTCCTCTAATACATTTATATATACTACAATGACCCGTGTGGTTGAATTGCCTTATTTTTCCTCTAATACATTTAGATATACTACAATGACCCGTGTGGTTGAATTGCCTTATTTTTCCTCTAATACATTTAGATATACTACAATGACCCGTGTGGTTGAATTGCCTTATGAAAAAAAAAATACGGAGTGACTATCTGCTTCGTAGAGATAAGATAAAATGTTTGAATTCACAGCCTTGTCTAAGCAGTTTCTTCAAGAGGAAGTATCGCTTCAAAGGATCGTAGGTTTGTTGTTACGGACTCATTACGCAGGCGTTGAATCCTTTCGTTCTAGTGACGGGCTGTTTTACATCACAGACTGTCAAACTGTGACTGCTACGGGAGAAATAACGGTTATTCTGTCACAACTTTGTGACTTTATCTGCTTTTCCTCTCTCAGAGTTAAGAATGGCTTACTGTGTTTGAAGAATACGGATATTCTTGGAACAAAATATACTGACTACGGAATCTTATCAAGAAATGCGGGGTTTTTTTTTCGAAGACCACATCCAGTTACTTTTGATGTAGCAGTAGTACTCCTACTCGCTGATAAGCTTACTGATTAGTTTACAGGTTCTTTGCTGGTTATCTATTACTATTTGACTCGTTATCTACAGTTATGATGGCAAGCAATATTTAATTGTTAAGCATTAAAGTTAACTGTTTTGCAGGTTATGAAGGATCACATAAACAATGATATTTGTAAACTCACACATTTTATTCCTTTTTTCCTCTCTCCCTCTCTTTCTCCCTTTTCGGATATTTTACATTTATTAAGCATTATGGGCATACGTGATATGCGTTTCCGCTCGTTTCGCTCGCTTAAAACGATATCGAGCCTCTAGTCATTCCAACTCGCTAAAATTAATTGAATTCTATTAATTTTTGCGAGTAAGAAAACAATCGCTTTTTCTTTGTCAGGAACATCGCGAACTAATTGTAAAAGACCCATTTTTTCTCACGAACATAAACAGAGCTTTTTCACAAAAAAACGCTAATTCACTGTTGAAGGTTACTTTACTTCCAGCAAGAACCAATAGAATTGATCAAAGGAATCCTCCAATACAAATGCAAAGGAGTTATGCGCATGCGCTAAATCACAATGTTAAAATCACTACTGCTACTTCAAAAGTAACTGGATGTGGACTTCGAAAAAAGGCCTAGAAATGCTGATGTATTTACGAATATACTCTTATTTGGAGACAGAAATATATTTTACTACGTTACAACAAAATCAAACACAGGTCTGGAAAATGTGTGGAAATTTCACAAACGTATATGCACAGACGATAGTTCAGACTAGTTTTTGTCAATAACACTTACAAAGGGTCTCCCGTGGTCTACTGGATAACGCCTTGGATTCATATGCGGGAGATGGTGGGTTCGAGTCCCGCCGGCGCACAGTGAAGTCAAACGACTTTTCGTGTTTCAAAAAAGGCTACAGCCTGTAAATCTTAACAAATTTTTATGCATTTTTTTTTTTTTTTTTTTTTTTTTTTTTTTTTTTTTTTTTTTTTTTTTTTTTTTTTTTTTTTTTTTTTTAAATGAAAGCTAATAAAATTTATAACAACTCTGTCAGGCCAGAGTTTTGTTTTTGTTTCCCCATTTTATTAAATTAAGTTTTTCATTTAAAAATAATATTTTATTTTTCATTTAAAAATAATATTTTATTTTTCATTTAAAAATAATATTTTATTTTTCATTTAAAAATAATATTTTATTTTTCATCTTAATATCAGCACTGATATCGTTGGAATTAAACATTCTAATAATGATTAAATTTTTATTTATTTTTTTTATTTTTTTATTTTTTTTTACGGCGCATCTAAATCTAGGTCATTAGCGCCGACATCCAGGGTGGAGCGAGGAATTTTACCAGCGAGCCGTGGGATGATAAAATTCCTGCCGGAGGTTGGGAATCGAACCCACCATCTCCTGCTTATGAATCCAAGGCCCTAGCCATTAGACCACGGGAGACCCCTAAAAAATATAATAATGATTAAACTTGGAAAAATCGAAATATATTTTCAAGTCATTCAAAAATCATATTATTTCAATTAATCTCATTGTTGAATTAACACAAATTTACAATTTGAAGATGTCAGTCTGATTTTTTCCAAGTCTAATCAGGATTTGAATGTTTAATTTCAACCATATCAGTGCTAAGTTAAATGAAAAATAAAATATTATTTTATGTTCAATTGTAAAAGTATTTTTTTTTTAATTTATCAATTGCTGGATCGCAACGGACGCGACTAGCAAATTATGAGTCTATATGGAAACGTCAGCCAGTAAAAGTTTCGAATTATTTACACGTAAATTAATAAACAGGGGAAATAAAAAACAAAAATCTGGTCAGACAAAGTTGTTATAAATTTTGTTATAACATGCAGCTTGCATGTCGGCGCTAACGGCCCAGGTGTCGATCCGAAAAAACAAAAAAAACAAAAAACAACTATTATCTATATATATAAAAATTACGTGTCTGTCTGTTTGTCCGTTTTTCTGTTTGTCCGTATGTCTTTTTGTTCCTTATACAAATCTACACCGTTTGACCGACTTTGACCAAACTTGGCACACAGGTAGGTCTTCATACGGGAAATCTCTTAGGCTAGGTCAAAATGTCAAATTTCAAAATTTGGTCAAAAGGTCAAAAGTTTTGTTCAAGAAAAATTGGCTGTACTGAACCATTCAGATTCTGACGGCCATTTTGAATCGACAGCCATTTTGAATAATGTCTCAAATTTATTTGTTGATATTCTTGATAATTAGAATAACTCGAACTCATTGATGACTTTACATCATTATATAATCATGCTATATTTCAATTTCATATCAACAGTCACTGTCTAACTAAGGAGCGGTGGCCTTTTTTTGATAAGAACTATCTACTCGCAAACTCTGGTGCTGGCCTCTGTTGGCTGTTTATCGGGACAGCACTAGACAAATATAAACAAATTCACACCGTTTGACCGATTTTGTCGTAACCGGGAATACAGGTAGATCTTGATACGGGGGAGTCATAGGCAGAAAGTAGGTGTAGCATGGCACACTGGGGAACAGCTACTGTGTAATAATTTTAACTTTTTTAGAAGAAGTCGTAAGTAAATGAATATCCGAAGAATTAGACGAGGAGGGGTTATACTATGTAGATTACGGATAGGACACACTTTACTAATTAACTCATACTTAATGACAAAAAAAACAAAAACTCTACCCCATTAGCAGACAGTGTAATGTTTCAATGAGCACCTACTAACAGAATGGAAAATACTAAAACAACTAAAATTACCTTCATTAACGATATATTAACATTTTTTGATTTCATTCCAGTAAAACTTCTAGATTCCTAGCCGGGAGCCTTTAGAAATATTATTTCAATGGTCTAATTATAAACTGATAATGAAAAAAGGCATCAGCCCTATCCTGGCTAGAAAAGGGTGGTAACCTGTAGATAAATTCTTAGTTAATAATAATGGACGTTAAAATTTGAATAAATAAAAATAATCTGATTCAATTAATATCAATTAATTTTACTTGTGCACAAGAACATACTCTATAGCCCGATAAATAATTAAATAATTTTTTTTAAAATACTACTAATATTATTGTAATTTTTTAAAAATTAAATAATATTAGTAGTTTTAGCGGACTCCACTTCCCGATAGGACTAGTCCCCGTGGGAAGTCAAGACTATTGACTTCCCACTCTATAGACCCAAGAAAAGACTTCCCTATGGTGGGAAGTCAAGACTATTGACTTCCCACCCTATAGACCCAAGAAAAGACTTCCCTATAGTGGGAAGTCAAGACAATTGACTTCCCACTATAGACCCAAGAAAAACTGGGAGGCCCTACAGAAGTAGTTTTAGTGTTATGTTATGTAAATATACTAACTATTGTGTAAATAGCCCTGCTAGTGTTATGTTATGTAAATATACTAACTATTGTGTAAATAGCCCTGCTAGTGTTATGTTATGTAAATATACTAACTATTGTGTAAATAGCTCTGCTAGTGTTATGTTATGTAAATATACTAACTATTGTGTAAATAGCCCTGCTAGTGTTATGTTATGTAAATATACTAACTATTGTGTAAATAGCCCTGCTAGTGTTACGTTATGTAAATATACTAACGATTGTGTAAATAGCCCTGCTAGTGTTATGTTATGTAAATATACTAACTATTGTGTAAATAGCCCTGCTAGTGTTACGTTATGTAAATATACTAACTATTGTGTAAATAGCCCTGCTAGTGTTATGTTATGTAAATATACTAACTATTGTGTAAATAGCCCTGCTAGTGTTACGTTATGTAAATATACTAACTATTGTGTAAATAGCCCTGCTAGTGTTATGTTATGTAAATATACTAACTATTGTGTAAATAGCCCTGCTAGTGTTATGTTATGTAAATATACTAACTATTGTGTAAATAGCCCTGCTAGTGTTATGTTATGTAAATATACTAACTATTGTGTAAATAGCCCTGCTAGTGTTATGTTATGTAAATATACTAACTATTGTGTAAATAGCCCTGCTAGTGTTATGTTATGTAAATATACTAACTATTGTGTAAATAGCCCTGCTAGTGTTATGTTATGTAAATATACTAACTATTGTGTAAATAGCCCTGCTAGTGTTATGTTATGTAAATATACTAACTATTGTGTAAATAGCCCTGCTAGTGTTATGTTATGTAAATATACTAACTATTGTGTAAATAGCCCTGCTAGTGTTATGTTATGTAAATATACTAACTATTGTGTAAATAGCCCTGCTAGTGTTATGTTATGTAAATATACTAACTATTGTGTAAATAGCCCTGCTAGTGTTATGTTATGTAAATATACTAACTATTGTGTAAATAGCCCTGCTAGTGTTATGTTATGTAAATATACTAACTATTGTGTAAATAGCCCTGCTAGTGTTATGTTATGTAAATATACTAACTATTGTGTAAATAGCCCTGCTAGTGTTATGTTATGTAAATATACTAACTATTGTGTAAATAGCCCTGCTAGAGTTATGTTATGTAAATATACTAACTATTGTGTAAATAGCCCTGCTAGAGTTATGTTATGTAAATATACTAACTATTGTGTAAATAGCCCTGCTAGTGTTATGTTATGTAAATATACTAACTATTGTGTAAATAGCCCTGCTAGTGTTATGTTATGTAAATATACTAACTATTGTGTAAATAGCCCTGCTAGTGTTATGTTATGTAAATATACTAACTATTGTGTAAATAGCCCTGCTAGTGTATGTAAATATGCTTCTCTTTGTTGAATTTAGTTCTCTAAGTTACTGATAATTGTGGAAATATAAATTTTTATTCGTTTGTCAATTAAAAATGAGTACATAAATTGTGTAAAATTCACCTCATTAAAAGGTTTGTAGATTTCCTGGCAATACAGTTTTACATGGTATAGTCCTTTCATAGTATCCCGTTTTATTCTTTCTAGAAAAATTCCTTCGGTGAAAGTAATAAAAACCCGCCGTCACCTAGCAGCAGCTGATTCACGCAATGCGTTTTGTGTTGTAACACTTATCTCTAACGTTCATAGCTCTTAGTAATAATATGGCTTTTTAGTAGATGTTAAATCCCTCATGCACAAAATTCTGGGGGATATATTCCCGAAGGTTCTGCCATTTGCATTTCCATTAGAATAAACTCAATAAAAACTGATTATGTCTCGTTTAGGACCAGGAAAGGCTTTGAGAGGTCAGGCAAGGGACATAGTGTTTAATATTTATCAATACTTAGCCAACGCTAAGGCTGAAAACAATTAAAACCATAATGTTTCCTGTTCAAAATGATGGTTGAATTGGTAGAAAAAATGGGTGTCCTATATTTTTGGCCTAGATAAAGTTATCACTAATAGATTTAAAAAGTTTTTAGCCTTTGCTTTGGCTGAGTATTGATAAACATTATTTATTTAAGAGCATTCAATATATGAATAAATAGATTAAATTGTTAGAACATGTAAAAATTACAATAAATGTAGAAAACAAAGGTTGTTAAAAAAGAAAAAAAAATACAAGAATGACAAATATGAAGATGATTAGATAGTTAGCCGTCGAGGTGATAAGTAAAGATGGAATGGTTGGGATTCGGCTAAATAAACCTCAATATGATTTTGTTTTAAAAAAATCTATATTTCGAACGTTTCGGCTACTCATTGGTAGCAAAAAAAAAAAAAAAAATTATGATTGTGATAGGTAACAGGAATCCTTGTTAGGTAACAGGAATACTTGTTACCTATCACAATCATATTTTTTTTTTATTTATTTTTTTTTTTTGTATTAATTTCTTTTTTTTGTCATTTTAGCTGACGAAGGCTACCAATGAGTAGCCGAAACGTTCGAAATATAGATTTTTTAAAACAAAATCATATTGAGGTTTATTTAGCCGAATCCCAACCATTCCATTTTTACTTGACAAATATGAGGTATCGAAAAAAGAAACAACTTGCAAAATAATCCACTTAATATAAGCAACAGGATTCGGGGGACAAAATGGAAGAAAATTACAAGTAAGTATGAAGAGAGAGGAAAAATGTTTAGAATTATATTAAAAAATAAAAAAGTAGGTAAGCCTAACGAAAAATATATTACTAAGAAAAGGTAAATTAATAATACGTGAGTCGTAAAATACAACAAATTAGGGTCCCATCAGGATTAATTTAGAAAAACTGATTTCTTCATCGATTTCGAAGTTTGTAAGGATAAACATTAAACACTCCTTTGCCTGAGGCTGAGCACGGCGATGAAATTTATAGAACAACAACTTCAAAACATGTACTTTTAGGTAAAACTATGCGGAGAGCATAGCTAAGTACCGCTTATTTAAAAAAAAAAAAAAAAAAAAAAAAAATCAGCACTGTTACAGGCCACGAGGGCCCTGGGGGGCAGATACTATAGAGGTATCATCATGACCATAAGGCACACTAGGGAGATAGTGTGGTCAGTACTATGCTCCGGCCGCCTGATTTTCCCCTTGGCTGCTTCGACTGCTAGAGTCATTAGCACCAATCAAGGTACCCATTATTAATTAATTAATTAAAGGCTGGGTTGGCCTAGGGACCAAACTAAATGCACCAAGTTCCTGGTAAATTTTGCCCAAAAAGAAAATGCTTTTAAAAGCTACATATACTCATGAGACTTCCTGGGTAACAACAATTTTTCATCATGAAGATTAGATAGTTAGCCGTCGAGGTGATAAGCAATCAGGGATTATTTGGGATTCGGCTATGAAAACATCAATAAAATATTTGTAAAAAAATCTGTATTAAGGACGTTTCGGCTACTCTTTGGCAGCCTTCGTCAGCTAAAATGACAAAAAAAAACAAAGAAAAAACAGAAATTAATACACAGAAAAACGGATTATCAGTAAGATAAACCAGTATCTTAATATAGATTTTTTACAAAAATGTTATTGGTGTTTTTTTAGCCTAATCCCTGATTGCTTATCAATTTTTCAGGAATAAAATAAGTGGTATAAAACATTTTTTTTTTTTTTTTACTTTTCGCTAAAAACTGTGAGATTTTTACTCGGTAAGAAAACTTGAAACAAAAAGTTGTTTCGTGATCATACATATTAATAAAATGTTAAAGCAATATTACAGCAGCATTCTACAACTAATTAGGTATAAAAATATGTTAGTTGAAACGGGATTGAACACCTTCGGTTTGGAGGTTTATTCCCTCTTGGCACCGCTGTGTGGCGTCAGGAATAATTGTCTCAAATTTTCGCGCATGCGGAGTAGAACTTTTCAGCCTATCTTTACAGGCAGGTACCTTCGATAAAAACGAATGTAATAAAAACCGTACACCAATGACGTCGACTATAATTTATACAATATATAATGTCCCACACATTGTATTCAAAATGATAATAGTTCTAATAAAGATGTAATATGAAATAGCCTAGTTTCCCATGAACAGGGAAGATGGAGATGGAGACAATGTATAAGATGGGAGGAGTTAGATATAAATAGGGAAATAGGACAACCATTGTTACTATGGGAGAACAGCTGCTGGTTATTCACAAAGAAAAACAGCTATAGATGGAAATGTTAGCAACAAAATTGCTAAGAAGAAACTTCATAACTTTCTTTGGACTGGACAGGAGGTGAGCATATCAAAATTCCCCGCCCGTAGCCTTTGGACTGGACAGGAGGTGAGCATATCAAAATTCCCCGCCCGTAGCCTTTGGACTGGACAGGAGGTGAGCATATCAAAATTCCCCGCCTGTAGCCTTTGGACTGGACAGGAGGTGAGCATATCAAAATTCCCCGTCCGTAGCCTTTGGACTGGACAGGACGTGAGCATATCAAAATTCCCCGCCCGTAGCCTTTGGACTGGACAGGAGGTGAGCATATCAAAATTCCCCGCCCGTAGCCTTTGGACTGGACAGGAGGTGAGCATATCAAAATTCCCCGTCCGTAGCCTTTGGACTGGACAGGACGTGAGCATATCAAAATTCTCCGCCCGTAGCCTTTGGACTGGACAGGAGGTGAGCATATCAAAATTCCCCGCCCGTAGCCTTTGGACTGGACAGGAGGTGAGCATATCAAAATTCCCCGCCCGTAGCCTTTGGACTGGACAGGAGGTGAGCATATCAAAATTCCCCGCCCGTAGCCTTTGGACTGGACAGGAGGTGAGCATATCATAATTCCCCGCCCGTAGCCTTTGAGCCGAGGGGGAGGGGGGGAAGGTAGAAGGTCCCATTTTTCGGGATTTCACTTATATCTTAGAAACCTTCCGTCCTAGTGACGTGGCTATTCTATAACAAATGAAAGCTAATTAAATATGCTACAAGTTCTATTTAGTCAGGCTTTTCAATATATCTTTAGTTTTCGAAATATCCGCGTTCGAAAGTCTGTAATTTTGGGGAAAACACTTTTGCCACACATTTTTTGGCCCTTAAAGATAGATTCTTAGAAAAGATCGGGCCTTGGAGATCGATTAAAAAAAAATCGATATATCGCGTTAAAAAGATCGATGTTCTTAAAGTCGATTCGGATCGCCCATCTCCGCTCCACGTAACGGGCGGGTTTCCTCCCTATGGATGGAGGGAGGAACCGCACTAAAAGCATACAGAGAATATCTCGATAATCCTATTATTTGACTAGATCCTCTTCTAGTTCTATACGAACTGTGTGTTATGGGAATAAACACTGAAAAGAGAGAGATAGTTCGAGAGCTGTATATACAGACAGGAGTGAAGCAATGGAGGTCAACCCAAGGAACGGTACAATCCCCTCCTCTCACCAGCTAACAAACCAACACAATATATCTTCAAGCTTTTAAAAAGGAAACATAAAACTAGGATTGGACAAAATCAAAATAAATATTTAACATATTACATTAATACGGATATGGAACAAACTCAACACGAGAGATAAAACCTCTCTTCAAAACCCCTACGAACAACAGGAGACATTGGTATGGATACCAGGACATTGTGGGATGCATAAACACGAACAAGTTAACACCATGTATATAGTTCTTGAACTCAGTATGGAGTACGCGGTAAGCTGACTGGGAAGGAATTAGGGGTACAAACTTCCTCAGATTAAATGAAACGTATAGTCTTCATCAATAATCCCAGAGAAGACAAGAGAAGAAGAGACGTAGTGTTAACCCTTTAAGGCGCAATCATCGGAAAAAAACATTAAAAATCAAGTCATGCAAAAAAATGACTCCTTTTGGTTGCTAAAACACATCCCATAGCCCATTTATTGCAAAATCAAACATTTTCATTTTTTCTTTTTAAACGGCCTGAGCCGTTTGTGCGCTTTAAGGGGCTACGTGACGTGTACTTGAATGCAAACCCGCATGACACAGGTCTAGGCATTTCCCACATCTTTCGCGCTTATAATGGGATTTCTTCCATGTGATAGTTGCCGTGGTCTTTGGATTCTTTGCTTACTTATTTCTATAACATTTGATCATTAGCCCGTTTACTCAAATTAAAATTTGTGAAGAAATATTTTTACTCTTTGAGACATTTATAAGTACATAATGCAGTAAGGAAATAAATAAACTTTGATAAAAACAATCCGTTCTCCTAGGCCTAAATTAGGATGCGGTTTCTCGCTCTTCCCGGTGTAAATATCCATATTTAATGCATATCCTGTCTCACTACAGCACAAAACCCATACTTTCGTCTAAACAATTATCAATAACATCCTAGCGACATATTCTAGAAAGATAAATTAACAAGCAATAGTATTTCATAGATATAAGAATTGTTTACGGTAGATGTGCTTCTTTCAAAGGAAATCACTGATAACACTTCAGAGGGTGGGGCGAGTTTGGGTACACTAGGTGCCGTAAGACGACAAAGTACCGCTATGTGGGCTGTCAAGGGGTAGAAAGGGTCTGGAAGGGTTGTAAATAGTTTTAACAGTCCCAGGATATCTATTAGAGCAAGAAGCTATTAGAATCGGCACCGCGAACGAATTTTTGAACTTATGACGGCTAAAGCCGTCTTTGCCCCTTAAGGGGTTAACCAGATTAAGAATAGGTCAAACACTCCTTCCTCAAAGAACTCATCTCCAATGCGGCAGTCTTGCAGAGTGAAATTCGGAGTTAAACATTTATATTGACAGTTTGCAGGACTTCTGAGTATAAAAACTGCTGGTGATGCAGTTCGATTCTCGCTACTGCCCAACTCAACCACGAATGTCTAGAGAGGATGGACACATGCTTTAGGTCGGTGCAAAAATAATGCTGGTTTTAAGGAGAATCTAGTTTCAACCAACCCCCAGAAGGAGGGACAGACACCGAGCCTCCTGTGTCAGGAACAATGAAACTATTCATAACGGGGTTCTGGTAGTGACGTCGTCGTTCGTGGATCGACTTTTAGAGTCATCAATTCCTAAGTCGAGAAAATAAACTAACAAGATTGATACTAACGCATCTGTGGACCATCCCTATGAAAGTAAACACACATTTTACTTAGTTTAGTATATATTCAGCAAGCTTAACTATTGCCTATAACTGTAGACAACGCAGCGACTTGACAATTCCTTACAACATACACGACTTACTTACTGAAGGTAGCCCGTACATCCTAACACATTTCAAAGCAGCACAGTTATATTCAAAGGTATAACTAAATCTAATATTTTATTTTGGTTTTATTTAATAACAACATGGGGTCTTGTTTAGAACAGGCCCGCCAGTGATTTTATAATGATATTTAGTAACTGTTACTATGTAATTTGATACCATCGATACCGAAATAAAAACACATGTTTAAATACTATTTAATTTAGTATCAATGTTGGGCAAAACTAAAAACTAAATTCACTTTTTGGAATAAACTAAAACTAAACTAAAAATTGCAACCTAAAAAAAAACTAAAACTAAAATTTTACTAATTAATGGATTTTAACTAAACTAAAACTAAAACTAAATCTTTGGGAATTGACTAAAAACTAAACTAAAAATTTAGTTTAGTTTAGTTTTACTAAAATAACATGAATTAATATAAATCATATGTTATTTCGATAATTAAGTAAATTATTAAAACTAATAGAACTTGCTTAAGAATAAGAATTTGTGGCTTTTTCTCGTAATTTGAAAACATATGTTCTTTGATAAACTAAATTAGTTAACTAAAAACTAAAACTAAACTAAAATCACAAATTTAGGTCTCTTTTACTAAACTAAACTAATTGCATTACTAAAAACGGAGTCCATATGATTAATAATTATAAAAATCTAAAACTAAACTAAAACTAAAAATATAACATTAGTTTAGTTTTAGTTAGAGAAAACTAACGTTAGTTTTGCCCAACACTGTTTAGTAATGTTTGTGTATTTGCGGTTATAAAAGTATTAAACTATGAATATTTTTGATGTTTACGATTTATGCAAAGAAGAGCAACAAGCCAGGACTTTCTTGTCGAAAGAGGAATTCTACCCAAGGAAAGATATTGTAAAAAAGGCCACATTATGACATTTTACGAAGAAAGGAAAAAATATAGATGCAACAAAAGAGAATGTCGGTTTGAATGTGGCGTGTATAAGGGTACGTGGCTATGTGACAGCAAGTTACCGTGGCGTGTATAAGGGTACGTGGCTATGTGACAGCAAGTTACCGTGGCGTGTATAAGGGTACGTGGCTATGTGACAGCAAGTTACCGTGGCGTGTATAAGGATACGCGGCTATGTGACAGCAAGTTACCGTGGCGTGTATAAGGGTACGCGGCTATGTGACAGCAAGTTACCGTGGCGTGTATAAGGGTACGCGGCTATGTGACAGCAAGTTACCGTGGCGCGTATAAGGGTACGTGGCTATGTGACAGCAAGTTACCGTGGCGTGTATAAGGGTACGTGGCTATGTGACAGCAAGTTACCGTGGCGTGTATAAGGGTACGTGGCTATGTGACAGCAAGTTACCGTGGCGTGTATAAGGGTACGTGGCTATGTGACAGCAAGTTACCGTGGCGTGTATAAGGGTACGTGGCTATGTGACAGCAAGTTACCGTGGCGTGTATAAGGGTACGTGGCTATGTGACAGCAAGTTACCGTGGCGTGTATAAGGGTACGTGGCTATGTGACAGCAAGTTACCGTGGCGTGTATAAGGGTACGTGGCTATGTGACAGCAAGTTACCGTGGCGTGTATAAGGGTACGTGGCTATGTGACAGCAAGTTACCGTGGCGTGTATAAGGGTACGTGGCTATGTGACAGCAAGTTACCGTGGCGTGTATAAGGGTACGTGGCTATGTGACAGCAAGTTACCGTGGCGTGTATAAGGGTACGTGGCTATGTGACAGCACGTTACCGTTAAGTAAAGCCATTTTATTCGTTTATTCATGGGCACAGGAGTATTTTGGCCTCCAGATGTACTTGGAGGAACTGATTAAAAGTATGATAATGTTTTTGGTTATGTGTAAAAAGTTTTTATTAAATAAATAATATGTTCCTTTAACCCATATTTTTTTATTTATCAATAAGTAACTGTTACTAGATAAAATCACTGGCGGGCCTGTTCTAAACAAGACCCACAACATCTTGTTTTTTCTCATTTATTTCTTTATGTTTTATTTTGTTTTATTGGACAGACTGACTAATATTTAACAGACCTTTCTTCTGTCGTCCCGATGAGCTCATCGCCACTGTTACGGAGCTCACATGGAATAAATAAATAACTATTGTCGAGCTGCACTCATGAAACACGCCTTAAATATTATATATATATATATATATATATATATATATATATATATATATATGTGTGTGTGTGTGTGTGCGCAACATTCTTAAACAAATAATAGATTGCTTCATTACTAAGCAAAATCCATCCCTTAGGAATTGTATCTTTATAAATGTAAGATTTTTTTTGGGGTCGTGTTATTTACAGTTAACCATCCTTTTCTAGCTAAGATAAAATGGCCTTTTTTTCGGGTAAGAAAAACCACCATCTCTACAGAGAATCTAACCTACAACCCCAGACAGGGAGAGTAAACCACCATCTCTACAGAGAATCTAACCTACAACCCCAGACAGGGAGAGTAAACCACCATCTCTACGGAGAATCTAACCTACAACCCCAGACAGGGAGAGTAAACCACCATCTCTACAGAGAATCTAACCTACAACCCCAGACAGGGAGAGTAAACCACCATCTCTACAGAGAATCTAACCTACAACCCCAGAAAGGGAGAGTAAACCACCATCTCTACAGAGAATCTAACCTACAACCCCTGACAGGGAGAGTAAACCACCATCTCTACAGAGAATCTAACCTACAACCCCAGACAGGGAGAGTAAACCACCATCTCTACAGAGAATCTAACCTACAACCCCAGACAGGGAGAGTAAACCACCATCTCTACAGAGAATCTAACCTACAACCCCAGACAGAGAGAGTAAACCACCATCTCTACAGAGAATCTAACCTACAACCCCAGACAGGGAGAGTAAACCACCATCTCTACAGAGAATCTAACCTACAACCCCAGACAGGGAGAGTAAACCACCATCTCTACAGAGAATCTAACCTACAACCCCAGACAGGGAGAGTAAACCACCATCTCTACAGAGAATCTAACCTACAACCCCAGACAGGGAGAGTAAACCACCATCTCTACAGAGAATCTAACCTACAACCCCAGACAGGGAGAGTAAACCACCATCTCTACGGAGAATCTAACCTACAACCCCAGACAGGGAGAGTAAACCACCATCTCTACAGAGAATCTAACCTACAACCCCAGACAGAGAGAGTAAACCACCATCTCTACAGAGAATCTAACCTACAACCCCAGACAGGGAGAGTAAACCACATTCTCTACAGAGAATCTAACCTACAACCCCAGACAGGGAGAGTAAACCACCATCTCTACAGAGAATCTAACCTACAACCCCAGACAGGGAGAGTAAACCACCATCTCTACAGAGAATCTAACCTACAACCCCAGACAGGGAGAGTAAACCACCATCTCTACAGAGAATCTAACCTACAACCCCAGACAGGGAGAGTAAACCACCATCTCTACGGAGAATCTAACCTACAACCCCAGACAGGGAGAGTAAACGTTCTAAAACTGCCGGCCATCGGAGAGTCCGAACCATAATTCATGGCGGATTAATTCATAATTAACTACGGTAAAAATGCAGTTTCACGCCCTCGATTTCTTTCAAATTTTGTACAATAACGTACTTTGATGCACTAAACACGAATACGTTAAAAAAACCTTCGCATTTAACTAGGAAAGAAGTTATTAAGCACTAAAGTTCACTGTTATGCAGGTTATGAGAGCTATTAATTTTAGCGAGTTGGATTGACTGGGGTTTTGTTATTTTCTTGAGCGAGCGGAAACGCATAGCACGTATGCCCTTAAGCGACAGGTGAGGATGCCCTTAAAATTAACAATATTTTGAAATAAATGGTTTCTGAACATTTCAAATGAGAGTTCTCTGTTTCCCAATGTTACATATCTACGCATGCGCGCGTTTACAGATACGCTGATGACGCCAAGTTTTATAACCTCCCTAACAGTGAACTTTAGTGCTTAATATTATATTCTATTACAATTCTATTAATTTTAGCGAGTTGGATTGACTGGGGTTTTGTTATCTTCTTGAGCGAGCGGAAACGCATAGCATGTATGCCTTAAAGTCGTAATTTATGCCTTAAAATCGTCACAAATTTAGTTGTTTACATTAGCTCTCATAACCCGCATAACATTGAACTTTAGTGCTTAATAACTTCTTTCCTAGTTAAATGCGAAGGTTTTTTTTTTTTGTTTTTTTTTTAACGTATTCGTGTTTAGTGCATCAAAATACGTTATTGTACAGAATTTGAAAGAAATCGGGTTTGAGGGCGTGAAACTGCATTTTTACCTTAACTGCTTTTAGGAAATAAAAGTAAAAAAAAAAAACAAAAAGTAAGTATAACTGACTCTAGGATTGGAGACTGTTGGTACGTAGCGCAGCCTGGCAACACCGTGTGGAACTATAGATAAAGACTGAACCCCAAGAGAGATAAGAGTGACCTGGTTATGACGGGGAACCCCCTCGGTGACTGGCTATTCCAGGACACAGTCACTTCCTCCAGGTGTGGCGTCTCATCTTATATATTATTTTAATATCACACTTTTCCGTTCATAGCTTTCCTGCTAGACATATTCAAAGCATGATGGCCTGCGGAATAGAATAAACCCTCTTTCAAGGTGATATCTTGTTCTTTGTTTGTTGTCAGAACTCTTCAATGTGGAAAATGTACACTGCATTCCATAAAATAACCTTTATAAATTTAAAATAAACACCAATAGTTTTGATCGACTATACATTTGTCAAATTCCACTCACTGGCCTATCATCGCCCAGCCCAAACCAATTCACAGACAAATTTGAAATTTTACATGGACACTTTCTTTAGAATGTAAAAACTTGCTAAGAAAGGTTTTTTTTTTTGATATTCAAATTTTTAACTATTTTTAGAAGGGTTTGAATTTTTAGCTTTTAAAGAGAGCATACGTTGCTAGGACGATAACTGGTCAGCTGTTACCGTACTATATCTATCTCATAATATTATTTTTATTTGCGATTCATTTAAACTAAGATGACTGGCGTTAATGACCCCAACGGTTGACACGCCTTAAACTCAACCAAAAAAAAAAAAAAAAAAAAAAAAACTAAGATGACAGACCTCGAATTACTAGAAATAAACTGTGTTTTTGTCCCCCATAGAGTTTACGCTATTACGGATGGTCCATCCGAGGTAATAATATCCGGAACCCTCAGCATCCACAGTCAGAACACTCTTAGCAATGCTCACAAATATAATGGGTGTTTCCAAATGACATCTTGGAAACATAATTTTTTAAATTTTAACGTAGGTACATTTATTATTGAAAACTTATTTTAACCTGTACTGGTTAAACTACTGTTACTGGTATCGGGTTATCTCTAGGTTATCTGTTTGTTGACACTGGTCCGGAGCGCCCCAGTGTCAAGAAACGTTACACTTTGATTACTTATTTATTGATGAATAACTTATAGTATGACGGGAACCGTGCTATAATAAACTGTACAAAATTATGTAGTAGCGTTAATTTTGCTGATACGTTATCCAACGCAATAAAATAACTACTTATCTGCCGTGACGAAGCACGGGTTGTCAGCTAGTCTTTTATATTTGTAATGACAGCTGACTAAATTTTACAAAATTGCAGAGTGAACCCAGATCCCAAATGGATAATTTTTTTTTATCCGAGTTCCGGTACAATTCTTAATGGACCGATTTAGTTCATTTTTACAAGTATAGTTCTGTTTGTATGCTCGGGATGTATCCCGGGTAAATAACTAAGCTTTCGACCGTCAGGGGCATACTACTACTGTGTTTGGTGTATAACTATTTTGATGGTTACCGAATCGCTTTGTCGTTGTTAACCCTTTAACGGGCACATTTCGCTAGCTATGTTGGAATTTTTTTAATTTATATTTGGGAGTCTGGGGGCATCCATTTACTAAATATGAACCCAGGATGTTAAAAAATTTGGAATCCCCCAATGGGGATATGCAATGCCCGCGATACGTCGTAAAGCCGATTTCAAGTCGCAAAGATCCCGAAAATGAAAATGGTTTATTCGATGGCGTTACCCTAAGATTGGCAGGCTTTAATATATATATATATATATATATATATATATATATATATATATATATATATATATGTATAATAGTATAATGCTAGCCCACAATATCATTTAAGACAGAATTGAGAAAAACATTTCATTAGGAATGCCAAAAAAAAGTATTTTTTCCTTCCAGTCTGACGAGAGTAAGGTACTTATGAGACGAATCAACGAATAACATGTAAGCGATATACTCATTTCAATTAAAATCAATTAATTCCTAATCTAGAATGTATAAAAGAATTATTACATACTTTGAAACAATTTCTGGATAAGATGAGTGATCCAGAGAGCCAATAATGCACTGACTCAAGAAGGGTGCGGGAATGGGCAAGGACCGCTTTATCGGTCAACTTCGTCATATCTCGGCTCCTCGGGCCCAAGACCTCCAAATACTATTTTTTGGCATACCCCGTCATCTAGCAGGAAGCATTGGAACCAATTCCGCCTCACTCGCGTCATTTTTTAATTTCAGCGAGCAATGGCAGCTCAAGCGGCCCTTGCCCGTTAAGGGGTTAATTTAACTTTAATTTGTAACGTCCATTTATAATTAACTTAGAATTTTAGGACGGGTTATCTATAGGCTACCACCCTTTTGTAGCCAGGATAGGGCTGATGCATTTTCTTTTTTCTAAAGAAAAGCCACCGCCCCAAGTGGGAATCGAACCCACGACCCTTGGTACGGAGTGCTAAGTCCTCACGCCTTAACACTAATGGCCACCGGCCTCCCATTTTGTCATTGTTATGGGACTGCTCTATACCAAATTTCGTTGCTGAAAAACTAACAACGATTGTTGATGCGTTAGTGGTAACAGACACACTTAAAAAATATATACGAATGTTTGTACAAAGATATATATAATTTATAACGAGGAATTTCTTCAGTATTTGGTAGAGTTGATGAAGATTTGAAGACCTTTTTTCAACCATATTTGTATGCGTGCAACTTCATTTTTTCAGAAAGTGTTACAAGTTTAAAATTGTCCTTTTGTTCGCAAGGCTACCCGACAAAAGGCAGCCTTTTAACAGGCTAGACTAAAGATAAGTAGTTACGTAAACTTGAATGAGAAATGCAATCCATTATCAGCGCACTCTTTGCCGATTAGTCAACGGGCAAGGTGGAGGAACGGAAGGCATCAGCAAAGACTCCGTGTGGAATATATTCCAAAAAAATATTCGTAATTAAAAAATGGGGTTCTTACTTACTAGTTGCAACGAGAAGTAGGTCTCGTTCAGGGATCCGGATCATGAAATGAGAACTCAATTGAAGTTGTGGCAATATGGCGACTGCAAGACCATTTATTAATACTAACACTTTCAGGATCAAGGCTTCGAAAAATTTTTCCATCAGGGCCCAAGTCTTCTTTTTAGCACTTTCCTCCGAAGGAAAGTAGCTATTGAGGTTGGACTCATGACGGAATTTTTGAAAAATTTCTTCAAATCTTTATCGATCCTACCTAGTAGACACCGAAAATGACCCCCGTTAAAATTTATATATATCTATATATATATATATATATATGCATATATATATATGTGTCTGTTAACACGATAGCGGCCAGAGTTTTTGTTTTTTCGTCACGAAACTTGGTATATAGCATTCAATTAGCAAACGATTGAACGAGTTCGTTAACCACCAAAGTCGGTCCACCGGAAGGGGGGGTTTACCCCGAACCCAAAACACTTATTTGACTATGTCAGCCGTAAAATTTGTTATATTTCAACGAAACTTGGTATTCGTAGTGCTAATCCACAGGTAAATATGTGTTGTAAAAATAAACGAAATCGGTTCATTAGGAGGGGGGGTTTACTCCGGACCCACAATACCAATTCGCCACTACCAGCCGTGATTTTTGGTATATTTCGACGAAACTCGGTATTCGTAGTGGTAATCTACAGGCAAATATGTGTTGTAAAAAGAAACTAAATCGGTTCATTAGAAGGGGGGGTTTACTCCGGACCCAAATTCCTAATATACTCATACCGGTCGTAATTTCTGCTGTATTGTAACGAAACACTGTATACGTCGTGGGTAACTCGTGAGAAAGAAGTGTTGTAAAAATGAGCTGAATCGGTCAATTGGAAAGCGGGGGTTTAATTTGTAATATATTTCAATAGAAAAGCCGGCAGACGTAGGTTCACAAAGCCGCCGCAAGGAGCGCTTTCTACCAATAGAGTGACTGTATCCTGTTCCTGCGTTAGATCAAAATACGATAATATGAGGATTTTTGTATTTATTACGTAGTGTAGTAGGTACCATGTGTAAACATAACTCTGGATGCAAATTAATAATTGATCAGTTACTCATTACAAAATGAGAACTATTCACGTTTTTATTTTATTTATGTAGGATATTTTAAGCAAATTGTTCTGGAAAACAGTCTACACTACCCAAATTCTGAGGAAAGTGCTTAGTTATGCAGCTCCTGCGTGACGGACTTTTGTATAGTTATTTCGTCAAATGTATAAAAAAAAAAAAAATAAATAAGTGAAGAATCTTTTAAAATGATGTACTTTTAGTGGATTAATTACAGTTTAGTAAAATGTCAAATACGCCACGACAGCAGGCCCGCTGAAGGAAGGTTTCGGCCGGATTCAGCATCATACGATACCAGACCCGCAAACCTAACCGGGAATAACGTAATTAGGTCCTAGCGTATAGAACAGGGCCCGGAGTAGCGGGATCGAAAGAAAACCAAGCTATCTGCTGTCGCATATGTCACGACGCTGGACCCACAGAACACATCTCTCTGACGCATATTCCACGACTCTGGGCCCGAACGTGTTAACAACGAGTTGGATTGATTAGAGTTTCGATATAACCTTGAGCGAGCGTAGCGAGCGGAAACGCATAACAATTATGCCATTAACATAAATACTCCTGAATTCCTAGGTTAGATAACATTAGCACCTATGTTAATAGCATAATTGCTATGCGTTTCCGCTTGCTCAAGGTTATATCGAAACTATAGTTAATCCAACATGCTGGTAATACAGATCACTGGTTTTCCGGTGGAAAATGAGCTGATATGCAATTTAACATTGCTTCAAAAGAGTACTTTTTCAGTCGTTGGTAAATCCCAAATACTCATTTTCCAAGCCGAAAGAACACTACAACACTAAGAAGTGAAACAATAAATATAACTTGTAAAACAACACAAATCTAACAGTAAGTGAACACAAAACGATGACTAGAACGGAAGAAAGAACAGCCAATGGAATTGCCCATAGGAATGAACCAATAGAAACGCTTCATTTGGGTTTTCATTTCATGATCCGGTTCCCTGAACGAGACCCACTTCTCGAGATCGGTGCAACTAGTACTAAGTGCCAAAAATGGTTTAGACAATTGAGTTAGCTGGTAAAATTTATAAATTTCAAAGCCCTACAATACTCCCCTTGGAGCCATGACTAAGGTTCGGCGTGAGAAAGTAAGAACGTGCTAAGGAGCAAGAAACCCGTTCCCCTGGATTGGGTTCCTTGTTCTAAAGCAAGCTCCGGGTAAAAAGGTTAGGTTCCTTGAGCCTTGGATCGTCGAGGTCGCCTGCTCTACCTTCCGATAAACTACCTCTTTTCCCTCCGCTGCTGGCTTTTGTATCGGTGTGGTTCCTCCCTCAATGTGAGGAGGTAACAAACTCGAAGAATCAATCCAGAAGCGCTGTCGACAATGTCGACCAACGGCTGGACGAAGCCACGTGGAATAAACTGGTTCCCGTGAATCACGGATGTAAACGTCGGACATGGCAAGTACCTGAATGGGTGACCGCTCTGGAAAAACCGTCGGCATTATTAACACATTCGCTGCGGCTGTCATTGTTTGGGAATACCTCAGTATCGGGTGCATTTTTTGTTTGAATGTTTCATGTAGACACTTTTTTTTCATAAAAAAATCTTCCAGTCAGCCGATTTGAAAACGGAAAACACTGTTGGAAAGCCCAAACAATACTGAAGGCAACTGTCTTTACCTGGAGCTGTAAAAGTGAATACCCTCCATTTACTTTTGAATCTAAAGGGAAAAGTAATGGAGGAGTGTCCTCCCGAAGGTACACTAGTAAGCGGGTAGGATCGCTAGTGTCCTTCCGTAATCACACCCGCATCGTAGGCGTTAAAGGGTGACAACTTATAGATAGCTTGGCGTTAATAGGCCAGAACTTAATACGCCGTAAAAAATAATTAAAAAAATGTTAAAGTTACGAAAAATTAGCTTGCGAAACACTGTTTGGCAATTCGCTCGATCGCGTAGCGCGAAATAGCCTTCCAGGTACCCTTTTTATGGTCGTTTTTTACGTCGGGGGTCGAACATGACTATTTAAAGGAGATATTTTTAACCGCACAATGTGCAAGCAAGAACTGAAAATTTAGTTTCGGTTACAACAAAACGATGCATTGAAGGAGTCGGGGCAAAATAGAGCCAAACAACATTTTTAACAAAACTTAACTGCAGCTCCTATATGTTGGATATTATGTGGGACTATCAGTCTATGATGCAAATGCTACTAAAATATGACTACAAGCTCTGTATGCTACTTAATCTTGTTGCCCCTAACCATTTCAACTGATAGTCCCACATAATATCCAACATATAGCAGCTACAGTTAAGGTTTGTTGAAAATGTTGTTCGGCACTGTTTTCCCCAACCCCTTCAATTGAGACAAACCTTTTTTTCACACGTTTTAAATCCATTAAACTTTGGTTACTTTTTCAATTGAGTAAAAAAATAAAATATATCTGTCAACTGTCGTACAAAGCATTTCATGTACTTAATTAATAATATGATTGTACTTGAAATGAGTGTCGTGTGATGGCTCAACAGTACATTGATCGTACGTTTAATGTTTCAAGTGAGCATTCGGGATTAAGTTTCAGGAAACTCCAAATACGTTAGGGAATTATTAAAGGTGAAAAAAAAAACGCATGAACTTACGAAAAAGTATATATATATATATATATATATATATATATTTACACACACACACACACATATATATACATATATATATATGTGGGCAGCGAGATAGAGCACTCGACTAAGTTCAAAACTCGGGCGCGCACTAAAGATTTTTATCCTCTAGTGTCGTCGTTGGAGGGTTGGTTAAAAAAAATCAGAGGACCGGAACACAGTATTGACCTCAGTATCTCCCTAGCGCAGCGTATAGTAAATAGAAAATTAGATACCTCTACAGTATCTGCCACCAGATTGTGTACCGGTATTTAAACCCGGAGTAAGTGAGGAGAGAGAACTGACTTGGAGAGAAGTAGGGAGGGAGTCAAGAAATCCTAGGAGATAGTTAGGATCACACACAAGTAGACGAGAGAGAGCACGTGCTGAACAAGGAGGAAGTCCACACACCGGAAGAGGATGGACCTCCGCAAGAAGGGGGAAGGGGAAGGGGCATAAAACACTCCAAGACATCCGGGTAGGAAGGTAAGGTCTGAAGGGGGATATGGTGTGTAATAGTGCTGGGTGATTCTCCAATATGAATCCATCTTTCGAAAAGATTCGAATCTAAACAAAAAGATCGGGTAAATGTGAAGACGAGGGTTCTAGGCACCGATTATTTTGAAATTTTGCACTATATCGTATTTTGATGCACTAAACACGAATCCGTTAAAAAAAACTCGCTCTCAACGAGGAAAGAATTTATGAAGCACTAAAGTCCACTGTTATTGAGAATTCTTGGGTGAAAAAGAGAGCAAGAAGTGATAATAAGTATTTGGATATTTTTAATAAAGAAAACACTTTATTTTACGATCTTCTAGATAGATCGATTCTTTAAAAGGGCCCTTGAAGATCGATTTATCAAAACATTGGATAAATGACTTAAGATGTTGTTAGGATGGGATATCTATAGGATACCACTCTTTTTTTTCGAAAGAAAGGCTACCACCGAGAGGGGAAATCGAACTCACTAAAGGGATAAAGAATGAAAGTTTTATTCTATTATTTTTCAAATAACGAAAAATGAAACCTATATGCTTGAGAAAGAAGAGCGAAGGATGAAGTCAATTTAAACATCTCCAACGGGACTTTTATATTCACAAAATCTAATAAAGCCAGCCGACTAAACAAATATAATATACCTAAAGAAGATGGAAGAAGAAAAATAAGTTTTATTTTGGACCAAAACTATTAGTTTTTTCACAAATGAAAATAACAAAGTAACTACTTACAAATAAAATTTTAACTTTTTTTCATCGATTTTATCTGTAATTCTTATCTTTTTAGCACTTTCCTCCGAAGGAAAGTAGCTATTGAGGTTGGACTCATGACGGAATTTTTGAAAAATTTCTTCAAATCTTTATCGATCCTACCTAGTAGACACCGAAAATGACCCCCGTTAAAATTTATATATATATATATATATATATATATATATATATATATATATATATATATGTGTGTCTGTTAACACGATAGCGGCCAGAGTTTTTGTTTTTTCGTCACGAAACTTGGTATATAGCATTCATTTAGCAAACGATTGAACGAGTTCGTTAACCACCAAAGTCGGTCCACCGGAAGGGGGGGTTTACCCCGAACCCAAAACACTACTTTGACCATGTCAGCCGTAATATTTGTTATATTTCAACTGAGGGATGAGAACTATCCCGTTTCAAGAAGAGAACATTTCTGAAGACTGGAAGGATGGGTCAGGGACAGTTCTCAATCTTCTCAATAGGTATGTTACTATGACACTTGTACTGTATTCGCCTGGATACCATATACATGTATGTTTATTTATACTGCTATTATTATACTATATATATATATATATATATATATATATATATATTTATATTTATATTTTCAAGCATATAGGTACTCATATTTATGTTAATGTTTCTAGCCTTTTTTTTGTCCTTACCATTGTTATACCATATATGTTTTTACAGCCCTGAAGATGGCTTGTATAGCAAGCCGAAACGTTGGCGGCAATAAATATACATTTTAGCAAATAAAATGTGTTTTATTGAATAAGAACACTGACCGAAACCCCGACGATCAACGCTTCCTAATTAAATTTAGAACAACTTAATCTAGCAATATTTTTGTTTTTTTTTCACCTGTTTTCTTTAAATTACTTGTAAATAATTCACGAACTTTTACAATTGAACAAGAATAATAATATTTTATTGTCTTTTTTTAAAAAAATTGTTTTGAAATATACCTATAAAATTTGGATTTTTATGAGAAGAATTGGCAGGATGACAAGGCCTAAACTTAAAATGTTTTAAAAAAGAGGCTGCTAGAAATAATATATTGAAAATGGCCTGAAAGCCGAAACTTTGTAAAATGAATATCAAATAAAGGGCTTATTAAGGTCTGAGGAATGGATCGAACCAATTGTGCTTTTAAAATAATTTATATTTCATCTGACACAATATCAGACTGACATCTTCAAGTCGTAAATTTATCTTAATTCAACAATGAGACCAATTGAATCGATCCATGCAAAAAGTGCTTCAGTCCAAAATCAGTAGTTTTGAGAAAACTAGACTGTAGCCCTTTCTACATGGAATAATAAAATTAGGACTATGTTTCTATGATAACTATGTATTGTACTGAAGTCCTTCTAACAGAGAAATGTGAAGTTACCTTTAGATACAAATAATTCATCACTCGTACTAACGAAAATATTATCCGAACTCATATTGGGAAAAAATGGACTGAAGTTCTTTTTCCAAGGATCGGTTCAATTGAAATAATATGATTTTTGAATGATTTGAAAATAGATTTAGTTTTTTCCACGTCTAATCAATTAATTTTAACGATATCAGTCCTGATATTAAATTAAATGAAAAATAAAATATTATTTTTAAATGAAAAATAAAATATTATTTTATGTTCAATTGTAAAAGATCTTGAATTTTTTACACATAATTTAATAAACAGAGGGTGCGAGGTTAGCTCAGTGGTAGAGCACTGGACTAATAAGATTTTTTCTTCTAGTGTCTTCGTTCATGGGTTGAATTCGGCCTCCCTGACCGTCCCTAGGCTCACCCAGCCTTTAATTAATAATGGGTACCTTGGGTGCTAATGACTCTAGCAGTCGAAGCGGCCAAGGGGAAAATCAGGCGGCCGGTCATTAATCAGATACCTCTATAGTATCTGCCCCTCAGGGCCCTCGTGGCCTGTTACGGGACTGATTTTTTTTTTTTTTTTTAATAAACAGGGGAAACAAAAAACAAAAATCCGGCTAGACATAGTTGTTTTAAATGTTATTATTAATTTATTTAAATGTTAAAGTCCTTTATAATTAACTGAGAATTTCGGGACGGGTTATCTTTAGGTTACCACCCTTTTCTAGCCAAGATAGGGCTGATGCCTTTTCTTTATCTAACGCCTCAACGGCCGGAAATTCTATTAGCTTTCATTTAAAAAACAAATCATTGAAATCGGTTAATATTTGGAGGCTGTAGCCTTTTTTTGAAACACGAAAAATCGTTTGTCCACACTATGCGGTGCTTGAAGTTCCAATTTCCGATTTAGAACTCCTATTTTACTATTTTCTTATGACGCAATATTAAGTATTTAAGCGGTGAAATCTGCATTATGTAGAGCCCGCCCTAATTCCAGAGGTCGGAGTGGAATATCTCACGCGAGGATCGCTAATTAGCCAGAGAATAATATCAAACCTTTCACAGTACAATTATTATTCAAATTGAATATTTCCACAAAAACTTTGAAGAAAATCTTAGATATATTCAATTCTACTTATGAGTTCATTTTATAGTTTTACGCTATTTTTGTATCGCAATAATTCCTAAATTGTGAAACTCGAGTAGCAGACCAATTTAAGTTGTAATTATGAATGAAAGAGTCTGATTCACAGGACCGGCGCCATCTTCAGCTGTTATATGAAAACACCTAACATTTATTTATTTAAATTTTAACGTCCATTATTATTAACTCCGAATTTTAGGACGAGTTATCTATAGGTCACCACCCTTTTCTAGCCAGGTTAGGGCTGAGGCCTTTTCGTTTTTTCCAAAGAAAAGCCACCGCCTCTAGTGGGAATCGAACCCACGACCTTTGACGCGGAGTGTTAAGTGCTCACGCCTTAAAACTCACGGCCACCGGCCCAACTTTAACATTAAATGTACAATAGTGTCCTGGCTGAGCAATTTGATATGTTTTCGCAGTTTTAGCAGAAAGGCTTTTGTGTCTCGGCGTTTTTCCTCCCTCCCTTGAAAGGGAGAAACCCCTTTTACGCAGTCCACTCGATAAAGCAATACATAAGTACCGACGAGAAATGTCTCCGTTACAGACCACATACGAAAAAAAAATTAGTGGTGGTTAAAATTTGTATTTGTGTGTACACATGTATCTGTGTCTCTTCGCACTCTAGCAGGCTGAAAAATGGACCGATTTTGATGAATTGTGGTACAAAAGTACTTTGTTAACGAACAGAACAAACAAGAACATATTTTAAGCGAAATTACACCCGAAGAAATCATTGCGCGAACATTTTTTGCGTTAATATGTTTGTTGGTACACTTTAAACGAATCGATCCATGCAAAAAGAACTTCAGTCCATTTTTTCCCAATATGAGTTCGGATAATATTTTCGTATGAGTGATGAATTCTTTGTATCTACAGGCAACTTCACATTTCTATGTTAGAAGGACTTCAGTACAATACATAGTTATCATAGAAACATAGTCATCATTTTATTATTCCATGTAGAAAGGGCTTCAGTCTAGTTTTATCAAAACTACTGATTTTGGACTGAAGCTCTTTTTGCATGGATCGATTCAAATAGGTTTTCTAAAGCAGGGTAACGAATAAAGCCATTATTAAGATAATACCTGTAGCAGTTTTCCAGAAAAGCGGATAAAACAAATTCGACTTAATAATTTTCTGTTTGGGTACTCACAAGCGTTTGTTGTAGTTAAACATTTTTATTTTTTGTAAAACAACTTTCAAAAGGTAAGTCGAAGAGCCCGAGGAAATAATTTCGCTACTGAACTATTCTGCGTATTGTGGCGCCTGAAATCTCACTTCTCTACAAGATTTAATACTAGTAGGTACCGTAAAATGGGATACATTAGTACAGTTTGGTGAAATGGGTACAAACCGGTACTCCTTAAATATGCTAATATATTTGTCTGAGAGCGAACAGACAAATATATATTGTTTGAAATTGCTGGATGGTGGAAATTGATGTTCCAAGGATGAAATTAAAAAAAAAAAAAAAAAAAAAAAAATCAGTCCCGTAACAGGCCACGAGGGCCCTGAGGGGCAGATACTGTAGAGGTATCTGATTCATGACCATACGGCACACTAGGGAGATAGTGTGGTCAGTACTATGCTCCGGCCGCCTGATTTTCCCCTTGGCCGCTTCGACTGCTAGAGTCATTAGCACCAACCAAGGTACCCATTATTAATTAAATTAATTAAAGGCTGGGTTGGCCTAGGGACGGTCAGGGAGGCCGAATTCAACCCATGAACGAAGACACTAGAAGAAAAAATCTTTATTGCTTGCTCCGGATTTGAACTCAGGCCTCTTGCTTATTAGTCCAGTGCTCTACCACTGAGCTAACCTCGCCCCCAAGGATGAAATTAAGGTCGAAAATTCCCAAAGGTGTTTTATTGGCAAAACGTTTTCAGGGACTAAGCCCCATTTTCAATGCCCTGTGTAATTAAAACAAGTTCAATTTAAACCAGATTAAAATAACAATACAATTATAACAAAAATAATAACAACCGTAAAACCTGAGACTACATTTTAATATAATATAAAACTTGATTTTGTCTATTTATTTAAAAGTCATGTCAATAAAAGGTTAAAACACACAGTCAAACAATAAATAATAAATACTTTCATTCTATCACATAAACACACACATGCAGGAATAAATAAGTCTAAAAAATCGCTACAATGATATGAAAATCGCTACAATGATATGAAAATCGCTACAATGATATGAAAATCGCTACAATGATATGAAAATCGCTACAATGATATGAAAATCGCTACAATGATGTTTTCATATCATTGTAGCGATTTTTTAGACTTATTTATTCCTGCATGTGTGTGTTTATGTGATAGAATGAAAGTATTTATTATTTATTGTTTTTGACTGTGTGTTTTAACCTTTTATTGACATGACTTTTAAATAAATGGACAAAATCGTGTATATTATATTAAAATGTAGTCTCAGGTTTTACGATTGTTATTATTTTTGTTATAATTATATTGTTATTTTAATCTGGTTTAAATTGAACATTTTTTAATTATTGTATTGCGTCACAGGGCATGGGAAATGGGGCTTAGTCCCTGAAAACGTTTTGCCAATAAAACACCTGTGGGAATTTTCGACCTTTACTTCATCCTTGGGACAAATATATAGGTATATATAGTTTTTTTCACACTCTTTGGGCAAATGAAAATATCCTACCAGTATAGGTTTGTAACAATTTCACCACACTGTAATAATATCCTACCAGTATAGGTTTGTAACAATTTCACCACACTGTAATAATATCCTACCAGTATAGGTTTGTAACAATTTCACCACACTGTAATAATATCCTACCAGTATAGGTTTGTAACAATTTCACCACACTGTAATAATATCCTACCAGTATAGGTTTGTAACAATTTCACCACACTGTAATAATATCCTACCAGTATAGGTTTGTAACAATTTCACCACACTGTAATAATATCCTACCAGTATAGGTTTGTAACAATTTCACCACACTGTAATAATATCCTACCAGTATAGGTTTGTAACAATTTCACCACACTGTAATAATATCCTACCAGTATAGGTTTGTAACAATTTCACCACACTGTAATAATATCCTACCAGTATAGGTTTGTAACAATTTCACCACACTGTAATAATATCCTACCAGTATAGGTTTGTAACAATTTCACCACACTGTAATAATATCCTACCAGTATAGGTTTGTAACAATTTCACCACACTGTAATAATATCCTACCAGTATAGGTTTGTAACAATTTCACCACACTGTAATAATATCCTACCAGTATAGGTTTGTAACAATTTCACCACACTGTAATAATATCCTACCAGTATAGGTTTGTAACAATTTCACCACACTGTAATAATATCCTACCAGTATAGGTTTGTAACAATTTCACCACACTGTAATAATGTCATCATATTTTACGGTATTTAAATTTGTTCATGTAATATTAACGCTACTATCATAAGGTCACTAGTGATAAGAATGTTATGGAAAGACGCCAAGGTACAGGAGTTCCTGCGAGTCGGACTTGTGGCTATTAGCGCGACCTTGACATAGGTTTACGCAGCTGTTGGATTGCGGGCCCTTGTGTATTATTCCGCAGAGAGGACGAGCTAATTCTGCTCAACATGTCAGCAAACATGTCGTACATAGAACATGAAAGAGATGTGTGCGATGAATACCAGTACTCATGTCGGAAGTGAAGAGATCATCAAAATAGGCGAAGGATTCTTTGATGGTTTGGTGGTACATTTGGTGTATGTTCAAATATAATCCGTTTGTATGTTATGGTATTTTTTCATCGCTGGGAATAATATTTTTAATTGTAACGGCTTCTGACTCCAGAGTTTCTCCTTGGCTGCCATCAAGGAAGGAACAATGACCTGACTCACGAACCTGGAGAGGATTCCAGCCAAATATTCCAGGAAGAAGAAGGAGAGGAGAACTGAACTACTCCTGGAGAAAGAAGCCGTTACATCTAAAAATATCCATTTGTAGTTTCGACATATTATTACAAACAATTTTTGAACCTTACAGAAGAATAAAATCCTAATGTTGTAAGTTTGTAAAAGAGCCGAAGAATTGAAGAAAATGTTGAAAGTTAGACTTGATTTGCTTCAATTTTCGAAATGGATTCCTCCTTTAAATGTCGTTCCTTTAAATACTATTTCACAACACAGCAAATACTCAAAATCTTTAGTAGAACGTATTTTTATAAAATTTACGCTCCATCCTTAAATGATAATAACAGTACACAAGATGACTCATCTGAGGAAGCCATTTTGAAAATTCAAGCAAATTAATTATTGTACTGTATAAATTGTACAGATTTTAAATAAACATTTATTTAAAATAATGATAATTATTTCTCAAATTGTAATGTTATATAATTTTCTGGAGAACGGAATTGGATATACTTTGTCTGAAAATGTGTAAAAAGTACTTTCGGAAAAACAAGACATAATTAGGCCATAATAATTGAATGAAACTACAATTTCTTGAGAAAAAAAAAATTTGGTTCGTATTTTTCCCAACTTTTCGGCTCGATTTTGAAGCCATCAGGGATATAAAACAAAAAGTCCGTCACGCAGAAGCTGCATAACTAAGCACTTTCCTCAGAATTCGGGTAGTGTAGACTGGTTTCCAGAACAATTTGCTTAAAATATCCTACATAAATAAAATAAAAACATGAATAGTTCACTTTTAATTTTGTAATGAGTAACTGTTCAATTATTAATTTGCTTCCAGAGTTATGTTTACACATGGTACCTACTACACTACTTAATAAATACTAAAAACCTCATATTTTCGTCTTTTGATCTAACGCAGGAACAGGATACAGTCCCTCTAGTGGTAGAAAGCGTTCTTTGCGGCGGCTTTGCGAACCTACTCCTGTCGTGCTATTCTATTGAAATATATTACAAAGTAAACCCCCCCCTTCCGATTGACCGATTTCTCTCATTTTTATAACACTTCTTTCTCATGAGTTATACGACGTATACCGCGTTTCGTTACAAAACAGCAGAAATTACGACCGGTATGAGTATATCAGTAATTTGGGTCCGGAGTAAACCCCCCCTCGTAATGAACCGATTTAGTTTATTTTTACAACACATATTTATCTGTAGATTACCACTACGAATACCGAGTTTCGTCGAAATATAACAAAAATCACGGCTGGTAGTAGCGAAATGGTATTGTGGGTACGGAGTAACCCCCCCCCCTCCTAATGAACCGATTTAGTTCATTTTTATATCTCACTTTTCTCTCTATATTACCACTACGAATACCAAGTTTCGTTGAAATAAAACAAATATTGCGGCTGGCATGGTCAAATTAGTGTTTTGGGTTCGGGGTAAACCCCCCCTTCCGGTGGACCGACTTTGGTGGTTAAAGAACTCGTCCAATCGTTTGCTAGTTGAATACCAAGTTTCGTGACGAAAAAACAAAAACTCTGGCCGCTATCGTGTTAACAGACAGACATATATATATAAATTTTAACGGGGGTCATTTTCGATGTCTACTAGGTAGGATCGATAAAGATTTGAAGAAATTTTTCAAAAATTCCGTCATGAGTGCAACCTCAATAGCTACTTTCCTTAGGAGGAAAGTGCTAAAATGGACTAAATAAGTCTAGTAACAAATGTAAATGAAGTAATAATGACTTATTTTGCAACAATATCCAATAAGTTCTTTAATTGATAACATGTAAAATACTATTATGATCAATCCAATCTATGTCCATCTTAACAACTCTGTTTTTTACTTTGAAATGATGAGATTTGAATTGGTTTACGATCTGGGACATTCATTCTGGTTTCAAAAATGAAATCATTATTTAGAGTTAGGAATTATTATTAGAGGATACGAGGCAGGGAAGTTTCATTTTCTAGACGACGAAATTTCAAACGAAAACCCTATTGTCCTGAAAATTCATTTCTAATTTGTTTAAATCCATTCTCCGGAGCATAGTACTGACCACACTATCTCCCTAGTGTGCCGTATGGCCAAGAATCAGATACCTCTACAGTATCTGCCCCTCAGGGCCCTCGTGGCCTGTTACGGGACTGATTTTTTTTTTCTTTTAATTTTTAAATCCATTCATTAGTGAGGCAAAAAAATATTGATGTCTCAGAAAAGATCATTTAGAGAAATTTATCGAGGTCCATTGCCAGTTCAAACTCTCAATCTTTGAAAATAAATCAAATCCTACATTTACAAAATCATCTAATCACCTGGTCCATTTAAAACAAACTCTATCCTAAGTCTTTGATATACTTACAATAGCAGTTAGTAAAAACAATAACACACTGTGAGTGGGGGTCTCCCGTGGTCTAGTGGCTAGCGCCCTGGATTCATAAGCGGGAGATGGTGGGTTCGATTCCCACCTCCTGCAGGAATTTTATCATCTCAGGGCTCGCTGGGTAAATTCCTCGCTGCACCCTGGATGTCGGCCCTAATGATCTAGATATAGATAAAAAAAAAAACATTGAGATTGCTAACATGATTCTTGAAGAAAACGAAGATTTATTCCCGCAACCCTGAAGGAATTACACTATCGGGTACTTACGTATTAGCGTCAAAGCAGGTTAAAGAGGCGGGTCTCGTTCAGAGATCTGGATCATGGATAACGCATTTCTATTGGTCAACCACTATCAGAGATATCATCTATTGTGTTTATAGTAGCCATCTTGTTCCCTCTGTCTTTTTAACGAAATTCATTTGTGCTTTATTTAACCACGCAATTGTTGTTGTTTTTTTTTTGTTACGCGATTTCAGTTTCTGTGCGAGATAGCGACATCAGAATAGCTAGGATGAAAGCTACTTTTTCGAAGCGATGCCAAATTGTTTATCAGTCCATTATCCAGCGAAAAACCATCCTTGATCTATATTATCAACGAGTTGGATTGACTAGAGTTTAGATATAATCTTGAGCGAGCGTAGCGAGCGGAAACGCATAGCAATTATGCTATTAATATAAGTGCTACGCGTTTTCGCTAGCTAAAGGTTATATCAAAACTCTAGTTAACCTAAATCGTTGATAATCCCGTCGCCATATTGGCGAAATCTGATTTGATTCCTTGATTTAGATCTCTGACACGGTGTAGATCCAGTTCTCTGAGACCCGGCTCTTTAACCTGCTTTGACGCTAATACGTAAGTACCCACAATCGCTTCCCGATAAACAAATGTTTGCAAACAATCCACCTTTAGGGCATTCGATCAAGGAAAACCTCTCACGATATGACTTTATTTTAGACATTTTCATGTAATATTAAATGAGATTCTCAAAACCTGGGATGGTTTTTAGCAAACCTTATATGACATACTTTCAAAACATTTTTATGATATTAGGGGACACAAATTTACAGTTTTTGAGTAGGGTTTTCATCATCCAGACGATCTAACCAGGACGATTATCTTCCAATGAACATAATGCTAATCGCGTAGAAATGGCGAATAGCTGCAAAGAAGTCAAATCACTAAAAGAACACAGAACGACAACAAAGAAATCTTTTACAGCCACAAAAACAATTAATTAATATTTAAACAGTCTTCGACTATTCTATTCCCACTCCTCAGTCCTATCCTGGCTAGAAAAGGGTCGTGACCTATTGATAACCCGTCCTAAAATTCTGAGTTAACAATAATGTACGTAAAAATTTAAATAAAATAAAATAATCCGCAATTAGTTGCGAATGATGGAAACAAAAAGAAAGATCACTTGACGATAGAAACACAAAACTACAACGAAGGAATCAACTACAACCACAACAAAACGGTTGTTGTTAATATGATGGTTCGTGGCTTTCAGTCTTCACCACATTCATTTCATGATCTAAAATGCGACCCGCAATAGTAAGTGATTAACAATTAATTTTTTAGTAGGTAGTATTTAATCATGCAAACGAACTATGAACGAATTCCCTGGCCAAAAACTAATACTCCTAATATGGAAGTGGGTTTTTTCCTCGACATTTGTTTAGGATTTAGGCATTATCAAGACGAACTATAACCTTAGGAACAAGGCAGTTTATTGTCCAGTAAACAGAAGTGTAAACAAATCCTATTCTGAACTAGTGACAGATAGCGAAGAAATCACTACATGACAAGAACGCAGAGCGACAACAAAGGAACCAAAGACAACCGCTACTAAACCGATGCTGTTTTACTTAATATGGCGAGTCGTGGCACACTTGCTTCGGCGATTAAAACTTTGACCGCAAAAGGTCTGGTCCAAAATTAGTTTTTGACTAGTTTTCAATTATTTGCACAAACTAACAGCATGCAGCAAAGAAATCCTCTGGCCACTTCACGACAGGACACAAAGGAATCAACGAAAACCGCTACAAAACCGATGCTGTTTTACTTAATATGGCGAGTCGTGGCACACTTGCTTCGGCGATTAAAACTTTGACCGCAAAAGGTCTGGTCCAAAATTAGTTTTTGACTAGTCTTTGATTATTTATACAAACTAGCAACATGCAGCAAACACATCAGCTGGCCACTTCACGACAGGACACAAAGGAATCAGTGACAATCGCTACAAAACCAATGTTGTTTTACTTAATATGGCGAGTCGTGGCACACTTGCTTCGGCGATTAAAACTTTGACCGCAAAAGGTCCGGTCCAAAATTAGTTTTTGACTAGTCTTTGATTATTTATACAAACTAGCAACATGCAGCAAACACATCAGCTGGCCACTTCACGACAGGACACAAAGGAATCAGTGACAATCGCTACAAAACCAATGTTGTTTTACTTAATATGGCGAGTCGTGGCACACTTGCTTCGGCGATTAAAACTTTGACCGCAAAAGGTCCGGTCCAAAATTAGTTTTTGACTAGTCTTTGATTATTTATACAAACTAGCAACATGCAGCAAACACATCAGCTGGCCACTTCACGACAGGACACAAAGGAATCAGTGACAATCGCTACAAAACCAATGTTGTTTTACTTAATATGGCGAGTCGTGGCACACTTGCTTCGGTGATTAAAACTTTTACAGCAATAGGGTCGGATTCAAAATTAGTTTTTGACTAGTTTTCAATTATTTGCACAAACTAACAGCATGCAGCAAACACTTCACCTGACCACTTCAAGACAGGACACAAAGGAATCAGTGACAATCGCTACAAAACCAATGTTGTTTTACTCAATATGGTGAGTCGTGGCACACTTGCTTCGGCGATTAAAACTTTTACAGCAATAGGGTCGGATTCAATATTAGTTTTCAATTATTTGCACAAACTAACAGCATGCAGCAAAGAAATCCTCTGGCCACTTCACGACAGGACACAAAAGAATCAACTTCGATCGCCACAAAACCAATGTTGTTTGTTGATACGGTGATTCGTGGAACACTTCCCTGGCCATATTTGCTTCGATGATTAAAACTTGACCGCAATAGGGTCTGGTTCAAAATTAGTTTTTTAACAGTTTTTGAATATTTACACAAACGAAAAAACACAAACCTCTGGCCACTTTAAGAAAGGAATCAACGACAACCGTTACAAAACCAGTGTTGTTAGTTATTATGGTGAGTCGTGGCACACATTCTTCGTCAAACTTGTTTGGGTAATTAAAACTTTGATCGCAACAGTGTCTGATTAAAAATTAATTTTTCAGTAAGTCTTCCGTCATTTATACAAACTAGCAACATACAGCAAACACATCACTAGCCACTTCACGACAAGACACAAAAGTTTCAGCTATAATCACCACAAAACAAATATTGTTAATATGGTGATTCGTGGCTACAATTATTATCACATTTACATTTGATGATCAAAACTTTGTGAAAACTCTCGAATACCAATTGCTAACAGTTTTTGAGAATGCTCTGATTATCCGGACTATTCACACCGAGTAAACAAAGCTAACGCTGGCAGCGTAGAAATCGCTTTACGACAGGAACAGAAAAACTAATGTTAACATAGTGGCTCCGTACTTTACTAACATTTGACCCGATTAAATGACAAACTGACAATAAATCAGAGATTATGAAATGTATTATATATCGTTGTACATACCGTTGTGGTGTTGGGAGGGGCATGAGGTGGCGGGCCCGGAATGGGCTAGCTTAGCGATCCACCGGAACAGCCGGGCGAGTAAGGATGCCGTAGTGTCTGCTACTGTACTGACGATATCCTGGCTCCCTCTCCTAGTCAGCTGTTATCCCCCACTCCCCCCCTTAACTGTCAGCTGGTCTATCTCTCTCTCCCCTCCAAGTCAGCTGATCTCTCCCCGCCATTCCTTCTCTCCCCCACCACAGCTGTCAAACATCGATCAGCTGTTTCTCCGTGTAATAGGGCAAGGCTTGTCTATTCCTTTGTTTTCCTGTTTACACACCCGACACGTGGCAGAGCTACCAAAACATTCCCTCCGTATATAACAATCATAATGGTAAAAATAAAATGAATGATTAAAATTTAAAATTATTATTTAATAATAACACCATATCTTTCTCATTTGCCTCCTAAGAATACCACATTAAAAACAAAGAAATTTATACTCGGCTTAAAGCTAAATACGTCCTAAATACTTAGGTGGACAAGTGCGCTCAGAACGGTCTTCCTAATAAGGAACCCCTGAAGAGGTGCGACACAAAGTTACTACCACTTTGGTTTGAAGCTCTATGTATTTTTCTTCCACTTGACATCTAATATAAATTGATTCCATTCGATTTTGAAAGGTTATGTGTAAAATCTTCTCACCTAAAAGTTATTGACTTTTCTTTACATATTTAGTCCAAATGGTTTCCTTTTAGTGAATAAAACTCCTCCGAATTTAATGTACATGGTCTTTTTAAAGGTTGGAAGTTCAATTTTATCAATAAAGTTTGTAATAAGGTGTCTACGAATTTTTGAAAATCCATGTCCAGTATACTGTACATGGGAAGTCAACCCTCATATTTGATGTAACAATATTTTTTATCTATTTTTCAAATATTTACTGTTATATTTTTTTTTATGTTGTCAGAATTGTTTTTTTTTGAGTACCATAATAATCAACAACTTTTTCTGAATGGTATGGGCTAGAAGGCGCCCAAACCATTCAAAAATATCATCTGTCCGTTCACATGATTTTCAAAAAATATATTCTTATTAGTTTTATGTTTTGTTTTTTTTTAATAATCAAATATCTCTTTTTGAGACAAGACTGTAAATATTTCAATTTCATTCATTTTCATTATTACTGTGCGCTGACAACAATTTCATGTCAAAAATTCTAATCTATTTTTACAATACCTTTATTATTTATTATATTTGAGCTTTTACAATAATATTTACTAATAATTTTTCAAATTTATTTTTTCTGAATTACTTTCTTTTAAATTGTTAATAAATTACTGCTTAAATTATTTATTTTTTTAATATTTCGAAATTTTGAATTTCGGTTTTCATCCACAAATCGCATTACTTGAGAACCAATGTCCAATATACTGGACATTACATAACTCATGTCAGGTAAACCAAAAAATTCTGAAAAAAAATCAGGAATCTACACAAGAGCAATACACAACTATGGCAGGAAAATAAAAAAATTGTTATCAAGAAATAAAAATTCGGACCTGAAGGGGTTAAAATGATTAAAATAACAGTGCACAGTTAGAATTATACTGCCTCAGTCGAAACTGAACTGGCAACAAGTACGTATCTGATCAGAGAGAGGGTTTCCGAGTTTTTTTTTTTAAGATCCCGTCAGGCACCACGGGGTTGTTGGGATGGGGATTTCGCTATTTATGCTAACAACTGAAGAGACGCATTTTTCATGTTTGGCCTCGACACCCCTGCCGTGCCAGATTATCAAGCACTATAGGATGCCGGATTAGAGGTGTGTGTGTGTGTGTGTGTGTATTCCCAGGTTTGAGGGTTGATATTGCTTATTTTGACAATACTACTACTAATAAGTTGGAGGACCTGAGTTCAATTCCCGAGCAAGCACTTAAGATTTTTTCTTCTAGTGTCTTCGTTCATGGGCTGGTCAACCCAGCCTTTAATTAATTTAATAATGGGTACCTTGGGTGATAATGACTGGTAGCAGTCGAAGCAGCCAAGGAGAAAATCAGGCGGCCGGACCATAGTACTGACCACACTATCTCTCTAGAGTGCCGTCATAAATCAGATACCTATATAGAATCTGCCCCTCAGGGCCCTCGTGGCCTGTTACGGGACTGATTATTTTTTTTTATTGTTCTCGTTAGTCGTTAGTTGCGCATATTTCCTGGATGTATCTTCCAGCCTGTACGGGCAAAGCACCCGATACTTGCATTCTCTGAGAAAGAGACACCCCAGCTGATAAAGCATGTAGAGATAGCCACTAGCCCTTTCATCTTTAGCAGGAAAATACAAGGAAATGATTCATATCCTTTCTTATCAACTTCACTATCAGAGTAACCTTCAACTCCAGGAACAACAAACAACACTTCAAAGCAGAAAGTACTCAAAGAATTTTAACGTGAAAAATCGTTTGAAGAATGGTCACAGTCAAAATGGCAAGGGATTGGAGTCCAACATTTTAAAGATTGTCCAGAAGGAAACAAATTCATTTACGATAAGTCTATTTTATCCTGCTCCGAATGGACAAATGCTTTAAAGTTAAATACCAATTATGCGCCACTACGTGGTGTTCCTGGTGTTTCAGGAGCATTAAATATTGGACCCCTCTGTCGCCGATGCGGTAGAGAGACCGAAACCCCTGCACATGTGCTTGGTAAGTGTCCAAATAACATGCTCCTAGTTACCAGGCGACATCATAACATAAAGCATAAAATAATATCTCTCCTCCAAGAAAAACAGTTTATGTGTCTCGAAGAAGTCTACGGTGTCGATGATGACGGCTCGCCAAGATTTGCGGATATTATTGCATTTAAACAAAAATCAAAGAAGGCTTACATTATTGACCCAACGATAAGATATGAGAAGAAAGATCCCCTGCAGGCGGAAGAAGTCAATAAAGAAAAAACGGCCATATACTCCAAGTGCATCGAATTCTACCAAGAAAAGTTTCAGGACACATTCGGAAGACGGGAATACCTCGTTCAAGGCCTATGGTTCGGAGCGAGAGGTACGATGCCAAGATTAACCTGTCACTTCCTACAAGAACTAGGCGTGGAACCTAACAAATTCAGTATCCTTGCGGAATCAATCTTGATAAATTCTCTAGGGATCCTGAACTACCACATATATGGGAGCTGAACAGCTGCTTATCAATCTTTCGAAAATCATTTCACAAAATTTACGTCCAGGCCTACAAAAGTACAACAAAAAAACAAACAAAAAAACAATCGTTCCAAAAATTATTTTTTTTACTAAATTCATCGTCAAAATTTATTTTATCCGGATTAATTTTAAACAAAATAAACATCCTTTTAACCAATTGAAATGAATTTTCGAAAGATTGATAAGTACCCTGTGTGCTTAGAAACCCAATATATTTGGGCAGCCAACTTTGTTTATTTTAAATAAAGAATTTCTCTTTCTTCTTTCGAAGATATCCTTCTCTGAGAGGATATCGTCGACCTTTGGTGGTGCGAAGGTAGAAATGTTTAGGGTTTGGTCATAAGCAGGGCCTCCACATTTCAGAGCCGGGCCTTTCTTATAAATAATTTTAAAATATGAATACCAATACTTTTCTTACCTCCAATATTCAACCTAATAGAAGGTTTCTATGCTTATTAGGTGGTATTTCTTAACTTAATCACTGATTTTCACTTCACTACGAGGTTATTACTGACGAGCTGTGACTAAATCGGATCGGATCGGGTCAAGACCAATGTAGGCACTGACGTCTGCCGCTGTTGGCCGTTGTCGGTCAAACGAAATCGGATCGGATCGGATCGGGAGAAATACGGGTCCAATGTAAGTGCAGTCTAAGTGTGCACACTTTCAGGTTTCTAACTCAACAAAACCAAAAGGTATTGACTTTTGGGCGCTTTTTGACCAATTTGTGCCCTCGCGAAGGCCCTGCCTAGCAGCATAAGTGTGTTTCAATATCACCACATTGTACTATTGTGACCCCATTTTACATTTAGTAGGAACTATATTTAGCGGGAAGATCTTTGTTCGGGTCTTTTTGCGAAGACCACATCCAGTTACTCTTGAAGTAGCAGTAGTGATTTATAACAGTTACTCGTACTCGCTGATAAGCTTACTGATTAGCTTACAGGTTCTTTGCTGGTTATCTACGGTTATAATTCATATTAGATAATGGCAAGCAATATTTATTAATAAAAAGGTTAATATGATCAAAATCAATTCTCTCAACTAGGAAAAAGTTATTAAGCATTAAAGTTAACTGTTTTGCAGGTTATGAAGGACAACATAAACAACGATATTTGTAAACACACATATTTTATTCCTTTTCTCTCTCTCTCTCGCTCTCTCTCTGTTTTTGGATATTTTACATTTATTAAGCATTATGGGCATACGTGCTATGTGTTTCCGCTCGCTCAAGAAGATATCAGAACTCTAGTCAATAGAATTCTATTAATTTTAGCGACTCTAGTCTATCCAACTCGCTAAAATAAATAGAATTCTCTTACTTTTTCCGACTAAGAAACCAATCCCTTTTTCTTTGTGAGGAACATCGCGAACTAGCTGTAAAAGACCCATTTTTTCTCACTAACATAAACAGAGCTTTTTCATAAACATAAGCTAATTCACTGTTGAAGGTTACTTTAGTCCCAGCAAGAACCAACACAATTGTTCATCGGAACCCTCCAATAGGAAGGAAAGGAGTTATGCGCATGCGCTGAATCACTGATAAAATCACTACTGCTACTTAAAAAGTAACTGGATGTGGTCTTCGCAAAAATACCCCTTTGTTCTATACAGTCAAGGGAATGTAGCGGAGTAGATTCTACCAGCTTGGATGTCATGGGAGGAAATCTATACTACTCCACGGGTAACTCTTTTCAGGTCAATGGCTTTAATAATGACATCTCGTAGTCTATCATCAATCTCGGGGAGACCCGATGGCCGTGAGGGTTAAGGCGTGAGCACTTAACACTCTGGCCAAAGGTCGTGGGTTCGATTCCCACTAGGGGTGGTGGCTTTTCTTTAGAAAAAAGAAAATGCATCAGCCCTATCCTGGCTAGAAAAGGGTGGTAACCTATAGATAACCCATCCTAAAATTCCTAGTTAATAATAAATGGACATTAAAATTTAAAATAAATCATCAATCTCGGCTTGAAATATAAACCTTAGTTGTATGACTAGTAGTTTTAGAATTTTTCCTTCAAATTAACCTGTTTCATTGAGTGCATTACGTCCCAGATGAGAAGTGAAATTAACAACCCCAACAGCCCCAGACTATCATACTTCCATCGCCATATTTCACTGTTCCACTTAAGATATTTCCAGTCAGCGCTTCGCACCTTTCCTCTAGATCAATCTTAGTAAATCTGACCCTTTTACATTAAATATACTTTCGTTCTACAAGTAGGGCGCCTTTACAGGTACTCTGAAGGTTTCCAGGTATTTTTTATGCAAATATTCGGTTAAACTGAAGGAAAGCGTCCTCAACACCGATTTTTTTTTCAAATTTTGCACTGTAACGTATTTTGATGCACTAAACACGAATCCGTTAAAAAAAAAATGCTCTCATCAAGGAAAGAAGTTATTAAGCACTAATGTTCCCTGTTTTTTTTTTTTTTTTTTTTTTTTTTTTTTTTTTTTTTTTTTTTTTTTTTTTAACGGCGCATCTACATCTTGGTCATTAGCGCCGGGCTATCTACAGGTTGCCACCCTTTTCCAATGCCAACAGCACGTGGTCGGTCACCCATTCAGGTACTGACCACGCCCGACGTTGCTTAACTTCGGTGATCTATGGGAACTGGTGGATTCAACGTGGCTACGGCCGTTGGCATAATGTTCCCTGTTATGGAGATTATAAAAGTTGGCATAAACAGCGTATTAATAAACATGCATATTAAGAAGAATGTCTAGGACGACTTTTGGGCAGACGTGCTATGAGTTTCCGCTCGCTACGCTCGCTGAAGAAGATATCAAAACTCTAGTCAATCCTACTCGCTGTTATGGATAGAATTCCGTTGATATGGAGTTTATAAATAGTTTATCAACATTTCAAATGAGAGTTATTTGTTTCCCAATGTTAGATATCTGCGCATGCGCATGTTTACAAATACGCTGTTTACGCAAACTTTAACCTCAATAGAATGAACTTTAGTGCTTAATAACTTCTTTCCTAGTTGAGAGCGAGGTTTTCTATAACGGATTCCTGTTTAGTGCATCAAAATACGTTACACTGGAAAATTTGAAAACAAATCGGTGCTGAGGACGCTCTCCTTCAGTTTTACCAAATATTCCTTAAGAAATGGGGCGGAGTTAGCTCAGTGGTTGGCATACTGAACTAATATGCTGGAGAATCTGAGTTCAAAATCCGAGGGCACTAAAAGTGTCCTTACCAAATATTCCTTAAGAAATGGGGCGGAGTTAGCTCAGTGGTTGGCATACTGAACTAATATGCTGGAGAATCTGAGTTCAAAATCCGAGGGCACTAAAAGTGTCTTCGTTCGTAAGTTGGATTCGGCCTCCCTGGCCGCCCCTAGGCGAACCCAGCCTTCAATTAATTTATTAATGGATCCGCGCAAAGGGGAAAATCAGGCGGCCGGAGCATAGTACTGACCACACTATCTCTCAAGGGCACCGTATGGTCAACTATCAGATACTTCTAAAATATCTGCCTCTCTGGGTCCTCGTGCCCTGTTACGAGACTGATTTTTTTTTTTTAATAATGTTTTTAACAAATGTTACTGTTTTAAATCCATTTTTCGTAACTATGAAAGGTTTTAGTTTTCAACATTATATGAACTAAAAAAAAATGAACGTATTTTTATCTCCACGTTTTTGAAACAATATATATCATAAATAAACAGTGCTAACATTTACATAAATATTTATTAAAAAATAATATTTAAGAATTTTTAATATAAATAAAATAAAAACACCATTATCATCATGAAACATCGCAATTAAGTGGGGTACTCGCAAACTACCGATACTCCAGAAGTTGATAAGCCGAAAACAAAATACCTATTTGTCTGTAAGCTCTTTCCTGTCTCCAAAAATAGTCCAATTTTGATAACATTTGGTACAAAAAAATATCTTGCCTAAAACGGAAGGTCCAGCGATTTCACCCGTCTGAAAACTGTTTTGTTTGCAAAATTCGCGTGAAATAACGCGTAACAGTTTCGGGTATTCATTACTAGGATTCCAGGAACACTATTTATAATTTTATGAAGGGGAGAACCGACAAAACGGCGTTTAAGGAGAAATACTTTACCGTTTTAGAGAAAATTGAAATAAACTTTAGTTTTGAGTACTCCATAAAGACGAATTGACTTCAAACTCTTTTTCGCAGTTCCTACAACAGTTCGTCAAAACCAAAATGTATTAGTTACGCTTCTGGTAACAGTCATGCGCATTTTTTTTGGATGCGGATATATCATTAAATATCTCGACAACGGTTAACAAATCGTGATAAGTGGAAGGCAATTATTCGAAAGCTTAATAAATTTTCCGCGATATAAATTCTGGTGTGAATATCTACAGGACCTCCCCCCCCCCCCCCCGGTAGAAGAAAACAGTACTGGAAGTTACGGAATTGTTGGTTTCGACCAATTGAAGAGGAATTATTATAATTAAGGTTTTACACAGATTTTAATTCTCCAACCAATTAAATATAAACCTACCAACTATTGTTTTAGAACGAGCAATTCATTTTGATTGCGTATTGTGGTCTAGTTATGCAGTATACCGCTAGAGCGTGCTCCATCTTTACTCTCCGCCAATAATGTTGGCGCCAAAAGTATTTTTTCTCTTGGGATTTCGTTCAACCAGATGCTCCAATTTCATTAATCACAAAGTGTTAAAATAAAACTTACAAATATAATATAAAGTATGCAGGAAAAATAACAGTCAGTTTGGAAGCAAAATATTAAACGTTTTGGTAAAACTGAAGGAGAGTGTCCTCAGCACCGATTTTCTTCAAAGTTTGCACTATAACGTATTTTGATGCACTAAACACGAATCCGTTGAAAAAAAAAGTTGCTCGCAACTAGGAAAGAAGTTATTTAAAAAAAAAGTTCACTGTTATGAAGGTTAGGGAAGACTGCCTTGGACGACTTTTGGGCATAGAATTCTTTTCATTTCTGCGAGTTGGATTGACTAGGGGTTTTGATGTTTTCTTGAGCGAGCGGAAACGCATAGCACGTATGCCCAAAAGCGACAGTTTACGACCAAGTCAGCTACCACAGGTGAGTCTAAATTTCAATTACACTTCGTCATTAAGGACTATTGCGCAGGCGCGTGTTTACATATAAGCTGTTTACCCCGTCTTTTATAACCTCCATAACAGTGAACTTTAGTGCTTAATAACTTCTTTCCTAGTTGCGAGCAACTTTTTTTTTCAACGGATTCGTGTTTAGTGCATCAAAATACGTTATAGTGCAAATTTTGAAGAAAATCGGTGCTGAGGACACTCTCCTTCAGTATTACCAACGTTTTTGTAGAAAGCTAAAAAAAGACATTTTGAATATGGATTAAATAGAGGCAATCTAAGATAAAGCATTTGTTTTTATTTTAACATGGTAAAGAAGTGAATATTATCGGATTTCATGATTTGAGATTAATAATTGTGTTGTTATCTAAATTAGGAAGATTAGTCAATCGGTAATACATTTATTTTTCAGCAATCGTATCCGAGAAGGAACCTTTGCTCCTCGATGAATTCTCATAAACTACTTTTACAGGTAAACATATTTAAAAATCATTAAAACATTTCTATACATAAATTAAAAAAAAAACAAAAAAAAAAAACGGAATATTTGTATGTAAAATATTCTCTGCATGCATTTTATGTAAAATATTCTCTTTGTTTAAGCCTGCTTTTAACCTGTATAACAGTCAACTTTAGTGCTAAATAAATACTGTTCTAGTCGTTACCGCCAGCTTTTTTTTTACATTTTTATTCTTAAGTAGGTTAAAATGAATAAGTATACGAAGTTTCACGAAAATCGGAGTCTGGGCACTTCTCACTCAGAATTACCAAAATATTCCCTACAATAGAAGGAAAACAATACATTTGAAACTTTGTCAAATGTATGAAACATTTTATGACACCTTAATTTACGACACAGCTTCCGCCGCTCTTTTTTCAAAACTACTTTGAGCCTATGGCCTAAAATTGAAAAATGTGGAACACCATTGCAACAGTTATTTTGATTTAAGTAACAAGAACACATAACTAACATTAAGAGTTTGTGATATTTCAAATAAAAGTCTTAGAGGTAACAGTATAATAATTGAGTGCTTTTAAAATTTCCTGGCCAGCTATTTATATACACACGCGCACACACATACATGGGCCTCCGCACGCACACACATACATACATACACACAAATATATACAAATTCCATATAACATATTTCTCATTTTTATTTTTATTATTACAAATATGGAGAATGAATCTCCAAAATCTCAACTCTAAATTATATGGTCAGAATAATGCTCTCATTTCAAGATGTCCCATTTGGTCACTAAAATTTGATGTAACACATTTTAGTGACACTTTTTAGTTTGTATCCTATAACAAAAGTGTGTTCCATATTTCACTGAGAATTTGCATCAACCTTTTCTTAAAGGATATTTTAGTTTATGATGCAGGATTTTTAATAAGTTTTAGTATAGTCACTTTCAACTTACCACAATTTCTCAATGTTTTAAAACGTTCAACAAAATAAGTGAGAAGTTTAAAATTGGTCAGGACAGATAATAAAATATTTTTTTAGTACTTCCGTTTATTCAAATCTTACTAAAATTACCAGAGCTTAATTTGGATAGACATGGAACATGTGAAAAGATTGTCAAATCAATACACTGTTTTTTGTGTGCCTGAAACCAATAATGTAGTTACTGCAATTTTGACAAAAATGGTTAAATATATCATTCAATTTCCCATGTGAAAATCCCAATAAATAGGTTATTTGGAGTCCTATTTACACAAATAAAATCATTTTGTCGAATAATCTGACAAGCTGGCAATCACTAGTTGAAGAAATAAGTGGGAAATTAAGGTTTCTTTGTCTTTTATTTCTTTTTCTACAATACTATGATTCTGTTTTAAAATCTTTAGTCAAAACAAAAGTTTAGTTTTTTTTTTTTAACGGTGCATCGACATCTAGGCCATTACCGCCGAAATCCAGGGTGCAGTAAGGAAGTTTGCCAACGAGCCATGAGATGAGAAAATTCCTGCCGCCAATGGGAATCGAACCCACCATCTTCCGCATATGAATCTAAAGCATTAGCCACTAGACCACGGGGAGACCTCACAAAAGTTTAGTCATAGCACTTTATTGTTTGGTTACGTTGTACAAATATTAGCTATGTTATACACACTTCTTGTGGCCAGAAGAGGAGGAATTGTCTTTAAACGTGTATAAAGGATGTTTTTTTAATGTATAAATATCCTTTAACACTGGAATGGTAAGTAAAGTACCTCCATCCCATCCCTAAACGCAAGGTGCTCCTCCCCCCAGTACCTTCCTAGGTTGATACCGTCCCCCTTTAGTTGCCTGCCAGATTGCTTGGAAAGTTGATACCCGCGTCGCTATCCGAATAGAACCATTGTGCCAGATCCGGTCACAAATATTAAGGTTCGTGAATTTTCTTTAAAATATTGTTTTCCCGTTATTTGGGTCATTTCAACAGTACTTGGGCAGCTGTTTACTGATATAATCAAAATACATTGTTTGGTGAATTACTGTATTCTGAAAATTGACTAAGCATTTAACACGTATTAGTTGTATGGTAGGGATTGTCAGGGTTCAGTCACTGCTTTTTAATAAAACTACATTTTAAAAACAAGTAGGACAGATTTAGTAATACAATCTACATATATGTATATCCATATATATATATACATATACACACACAAACATTTTCATATATATATATATATATATATATATATATATATATATATATATATATATATATATACATATATATATATACATACACATATATACACACACATATACATACATACATATATGAAAAGAAAAAAGAGAAAAAAACATAAAAACAAAATATACAGTTAGGAGAACAATGTGCTATAGTAATGCTTAGATTACCTCTACCTACTCCAACATCTTCCATTTATTAAAAACTTCTCCCTAATACTCCATACCGCCTGCATTATTGTCCCTCATACCTGCCTCCCTTCCTTTTGGTTATTCTCCATTAACACAAACATTTTATGACACCTTACTTTACGACACAGCTTCCGCGCTCTTTCTTTCATCTCCAAAGTACCCTGTTCATTGGGTGGTCCAGAGGCCCCCCCCCCCCCTCACCAACTCCTTTCCCCTAGGTTTCCTCGTATCAACAGTCAGAAATGATCCCGCATCTGTGAGGTATAGTTCTCAATTTTCTCATTGGTAAGCCCATCTTGTTATTCTTATGTCTGTTCTAATCTAATCTGTTATTCTTATATCTGTCCTCCTAATAATCTAAGCATTACTATAGCACATTGTTCTCCTAACTGTATATTTTGTTTTTATGTTTTTTTTCTTTTCATATATGTATGTATGTATATGTGTGTGTGTGTATATATGTGTGTGTGTGTGTGTGTGTGTGTGTGTGTGTGTGTGTGTGTGTGTGTATATATATATATATATATATATATGTAAATGTTTGTGTGTGTATATGTATATATATGGTTATACATATATGTAGATTGTATTACTTTTTACTTGTTTTATTAAAAAGCAGTGACCGAACCCCGACAATCCCTACCTTGCATCATCAACGGTCAACCATCTCCTCTCAATGTATTAGTTGTATGCAAACATGTGGTGCTCGATTGTCCACTGTTCCAATGTTACTGAAATGGCATCCGATTTCAAGAGCATTGCTGGGCGTTTCTTCACTTTACCTCCACAAGGGGCTCCATATTATTATTATTATTTAAATTTCAACGTCCATTATTATTAACTAAGAATTTTTGGACGGGTTATCTATAGGTTACCACCCTTTTCTAGCCAGGATAGGGCTGATGCCTTTTCTTTTTCTGAAGAAAAGCCACCACCCCCTAGTGGGAATCGAACCCACAACCTTTAGCACGGAGTGTTAAGTGCTCACGCCTTAACTCTCACGGCCACAGGGCCTCCGGCTTCATATTAGACATTTGAAAAATGTCGGGTTCCTATCAATCACCCATTAGAAGCCATAGTATATTAAACATGTGTTAAGAAAAAATAATCAAGAAAATGTAATATACATAAGAAAAGTTCCTGAAGTCATGGTTATTCTACAATATTCCTAAATTTAATATCCAGAAATTATGGTCTATTATCCTTAGAATGATAATTATTAAAAAAAAAAAAAAAAAAAACTCATGCATTCTCCACTAAGTTTGGGCGTAATGGTGTTTCCTCCATGAATGTAAACAACGGCTTTCGTCCAACATTTTTAAACACGGCAAATATGAATAAGAGAAAATTGATATATTTAAAAAACAAAGTATAAAAATTATTTCGTTTAGAGCCTTCTGCTAAAATTCAGGAATATAAATATTCTTTAGGTCCACCCGACAAACCTATGTTATGTACTGTATAACATATAGTCTTCTTTTTCGTACATGGCCACTGCGCATGCGCGAATGCCAGCGGACACTTTTTTTGTGACACATACGGTCTTCTTTTTCTTACATGGCCAGTGCGCATGCGCGAATGCCAGCCGACACTCTTTCTGTGACATACAGTCTTCTTTTTCGTACATGGCCACTGCGCATGCGCAAATGTCAGCGGACACTTTTTGTGACACTTTTTTGTAACAGTTTTTTCCAGTTTAGTCAACACTAAAGCACATTTATGCTAAAAAAAAAATAAAATAAATAATGATTTTATTATAAATACATATATGAAATTAAAGGATGAACGAATTTGAATAATAAATGGTGCTGACCTTGTTGAGAAAGATGCTGCGGAGACGACTGTGGAGGTATGGACGTTTGTGAGTTTGTTGGAGCCAGCTCTAGCGTTCGAGCAGCTAAACTTGCCAAGCCACTAGGATCTCCACTACAACCTCCATCAGCTCTAGAATAATAACAAGTCATCAGATTATTACACAAGGAAGAAAGTAAGACATGAAGTTAACATCTTAGTTTATATAAATAGGAAGGTTACATCAAACCCTAAGAATATGACTCAATTCTCACAATAAGTATGAGTCATTTAACTATAGATAACAAATCAAGTTGAAGCATGAATGACTATGAACATAAAATTTATGTACACGGAAGGAAGATTTATTTTATTTTTTCTATAAAACGTTTTAATGCAAAATAACAAAAGAGGTGAGGGCCTCCCTGTGGTCCAGTAACTTATGCTGGAGAAGTGGCTTTGATCAGAGTAAAGTAAACTGTGACTAATGATTAAATGAGTATTTGGTATGTGACTAATGATTGATCAATCATATTTCTCCACGACTAATGAGTAACAGCTTTCTAGCCTATGATTGATGATTAAACCATGCTTTGACTAATGATTGATGATTACTGACTAATCTTACACAGATTAATTAAAAAAAGACATTGATTTATGATTAACTTCATACAAATTTAGGAATAATTAATAAAAAGCCTAGAAGTCAGTGCACTGTAAAAAGGGGGGGAAAAAGGCTCGAACATGATTCTTGTACTCTATTAAAAGTCCCTTGCCATGCATGCTTCTTAGGTGGCCCACAAAATTAGAAGATGATCGACCATAGCCTTTCACTTCAATTAAATCAGGCTCTCATTTTAAGCAAACAGCTACTATTTAAGATGCAGTTGATTTGTCAGGCACTGGCTTAAAAAAATGTCCATTCAAGACGGTCATTTTTTGTGAAGAAGAACACACCATTTTCACGTGCACTTTTCTGAAGTAACTGTTTGAAAGATAAAACAGAACTGCTTCATGAAGGAATTCCAATGCCCAATGTATACGTGTAAACAAGTTGGTATTAGCCTAATACCGAAAGTATTTACAACATTAGTCATGCCAATCATTAATGATTTACGACTAACGGTTGATTGATGACTAACTTCACATATGATTAATATGACCTATGATTAACTTATTTTATCCCATGATTGATTAGTCATAAGTAAAATTTAATCGATTTGGCAATCATTTAGTTTATTCATGCCCTAGTCCGGTTTTGATAGATAGATGTGCTTTTCATTTCTGTGCAATCAACTGCAAGGTTATTCCCCTCTTTCAGGTGGTTGAACTTCAATTATACGACTGGAACTATTCTGGCTTCTCCAATGTTTTATTTATTAATTCCTTTTTATTTTAATCTTATTTACTATATATTATCATACAGGATGGTAATCTTTAATATTTCTATCTATTATCCTGTAAGAGTGCTGTTGCAGTTCATCGTGTATCAGGACGTCCGAAGTATCTACTGAATGTTGAGCCATCCTCTAATATGTGGCAGATAGTGAGGGGGGCCTGGCAGGCTTCACACACTAGTTGGGGTTTCTTTGTTATAATATGGGCATGAGTCAGGTTCGTATGGCCTATTCTCATCCTTGTCAAAACTACCCCTTCACATCTATTACCGCTGATAGCACTTCTCCGTGGTGTTTGTGAAAGGTATTTCTGTCCACATGGATTCCCATAGCCTGCGAACTCTTCTTCTGAGCCAAGCTTAGACATCTTCTTGTTCATAAATACGGTTTTCGAATTCTGCTCATGACAGGTTGATTTTTTTCAGTGACGAGCTTGCTGAATAAATTCCCTGCTCTACAATGGATGTCTAGAAAGGATGACAGCCTGTATATAGTAGAATGCTAATTCCCTAGATGTAGATGAATCAGAACAAAAATAAATGAGTGGAAAATATACAATTTTAGTATAACTCTAGTATACTATTAGAGTGAGTATATTAAAAAATACAAAAATTGAATGCTTAACAATTTTGTGTGCCATCTTTGGACAGGGTCATGTACATCTCTGTATCATTCGAATTTTGGAATATGTACCACCAAAGAGATGGGAAATAGAGGCTATAATAATTATGGAGGCGTACTGGACAACCATTTTTCTCAATGATTATTCAGTAAATTTTGGTAAGAGTGAATACAGTAATTTATTTAAGATGTATAATATGCCAAAATTTGGTATTCATTCCACAACCAGAAATTGTATAATTTACATTTCTTGAATATAGTTTGGCCAATTTAGAAGAATCACATTGATGTATATCCAAGCTAAGAAAGACACATTTGGGTTACGTTAGGAGCAGAAGTATTGCAACAGAAATATTTTATCAACAGACATAAGCAGTTTTGGACTAAAAGTAAGGCATCAATTTGAATAGAATATCCTCAGTTGGAAAACCCTCCGTTGAAGAAGAAATATTAAATTATAGTTTCTGTTCTGATCTTTCCAGATATCATGGGCGTATATAGAAAATAATTTCGGGAGGTGCTGGGAAAATTTGGGGGGGGCTTCGACCATTTCCGGGGTATCAAATACTAAAAATTTAGAACTTGGAAAAGTTTTAGGCAACTAAAACGCCATTACACGTAAAATAACATATTTTTTATAAACTAATTGAGCTTATTTAATTTATTTTAAAGGGTTTTACGACAAATTTTTACCATCAAATCAAAATTTCGGGGGGGGGGGGCAGAAATTTAAGCAATGCTTTTTACAACCAAAAAGAAATAAATAAATAAATAAAAATTGTGTTGTACCTTTTGAAGGAGAATTGAACATTTCTATAGAAATTCATAGGCATGAGAAAACTTATAGATAAGATTATGTCAAAAAGAATTTGGAATCAGTTAGGCCTTATTAAGTATTTTATTAAATAAATCTAATGAAGTGCACTCCGGAGGTGATATTTTTTCGAGCACTACGGCACTGATTGAGTTTGAACTGATATGTGTTATTTTTTTTCACTTCTGAGCCATTATCTTTTAGTAGCGTGATAGCCTCCTTCCCATTCAAAGCAACCAGTCAAGATAAAGCCTTCCACTATCTCTTCAACAGTCAACAATATTCTTCAGTAGAGTTTCATTTGAAAGGGAACACCAAGAGACTGTTTACAATTTGAATATATCAACAATAAACAAGGAAATAAGTTATATCCTACAAAAAAATATTTAAAAATGTCAGTTAATAACTCATCCAAAGTACTTTCCCAAATATTCATAAGAATAAAAATAAATAAATTATTCTGAGACAGTTATCTCATTCCCATATTAGTTTTTTTTATTCTCAAAATACAAAAGAAACCTCACTTCACAGGAAAATTGGCTTGTCATGTGTGATTTTGAATATGTTCAGAGATTAAATGAAACAACACTGAAATTTAGCAAGCATGCACAAATAAGATGTAAATAATTTATAAAGAAGAAAGTTTACTGTCTTACCTCGAACCTATCGTGAAGACAGGCTCCACTTTATTGTTTTTAATAGCAATTATTGCAAAATATAGCCCTGAGAGCCTTCACACGGTACTGACTTATTTATTTTAACGTGATAACAAAATAATGAAGTTTTTTTTTTTAATAGAAAAATAAAGAATAGAAAATCCTAACAAAACCTAAACCAAGTAAAGATTTAGTATTTCTTAAGCAATGGCACACAGCATTTACTTCACAAACAAAAAAAAAACAGTACAATAAGGTCACAGGATTTATCTAGAGCTTTTTATTTAAAGGAAATACGTTATTAAAAATATATAAACGAATTATTGATTCGACTTAACCACCACCAACTTGAAAGCTCTACGAATGTTATCGAGCATGCGTAGGATGTGTTTTAAATTAGCATCAGCTGACTTGTTCTTTACTGTTTATGTTCCGCGCAAACTTTAAAAAAAGTATATACGTGCATTAGCAGAATAATTTACAAGCAGATAGCATCAAGTTTAGCGATTGTTATAATTTTCTTTATTCCAAAATGCTCGATGAAAAAAATAAAATAATGTTTCTATCTTCTATGAATTATAATATTTTTCTTGTAGGTTGCAAAATAGCAGGTTATAAATAACAACTTTTGATAAGACAGATTACATTTTTGTTGTGTCTGTGAAACAATGAATGTTGTTCACTGTTTGAGCTAATGTTTTTTAATTAAGGAAACTGTACAATTACCATGATTGTAGGAAAGCTCTAAAATATTTCTAAGATGGCGAATAGTATTGAAAGTGTAACTATTAAAACTGAAGATACTTCTTATTCAGAAGAGGTCGAAAGTGAGTCTTATAACTTTTATGTTAATGAAGAAATGGTTCCCGAAATAGATAAAGTAAAATTCGAAAAAGAGTTAGACGAACAAACTTCATTTTCTTCGACTTTAAATGACAGCACAAAGAAAAAAGAGAAGAAGAAAGAGAAAAACTAAGAAAGAAATTGAGGAAGAAGAAAGAGAAAAAATGCAGTATGTATATTTATATCAGTAATGTACCAAAATATTTCAATTTATTTTTATAAATTTTAACATCCATTATAATTAACTCAATTTTACGACGGGGGTGATCCATAGGTCCCCACCCTTTTCTAGCCAGGATAGGGCTGATGCCTTTTCTTTTTTCTGAAGAAAAGCCACCACCCATGGTGGGTATCAAACTAACGACCTATGGTGAGCTGGGTTAAGTGCTTTAACAATCACGGCCACCGGGCCTCCAAAATATTTCAATTCATTTTAGACATTTGATTCAATAAACGTTTGCAACATCCTTTTTCTGATGACTATCTAGCCCCAGCTCATTACAGATGCTCCAGGGATGTCTAAAATGTAGTATTTTTCTCAGAATAACAACTTTTAATGTTTATATAGAAGGTCATTATGTACATAGGGCAGGCTGGGGTAAATAGGTCATTATGTACATAGGGCAGGCTGGGGTAAATTGGATCTCCCTCTATTATATAAACAAATATACATTCATATATCAAAATCAAACGTTTTGTTATATTATAGTGGGTGTCTGATTTACCCTGGACTTGCTTACAATGTCTTCTGTCATAAAAATACATCAAGATAAATCTGCAGGTTGTGTAAAGTTTTTACATTAGCATACATTTATTCTAGGGTGCTGGTTTCCAATTTCACTGAATCTCAGTTAAATCATTATGAGATGTACAGAAGATCGGCCTTTCCCAAAGCAGCTATTAAGAGGGTGAGTCATTTATAATTATTTCTGTAGGTCTCTTACGCTTGGATTTATTTAAAAATCCAACCCCTATAAAAAAAATGATATCTTTCTTAGTTTTTAAAGAGTGTTTAGCTTCCCTAATGATATTTCTTATTTGGCTCCTATAAAATTCTTTCTTTTGTAATGTAGTCTGCATAGAGGTTTTAACAGAGGTTCTCTCTCTCTCCCTCCCTCCCCTCCCTCCCCCCTCCTCCCCCCTCCCCCCCCCCCTCTCTCTCTCTCTCTCTCTCTCTCTCTCTCTCCCTCTCCCTCTCCCTCTCCCTCTCCCTCTCTCTCTCTCTCTCTCTCTCTCTCTCTCTCTCTCTCTCTCTCCCTCCCTCCCTCTCTCTCTCTCTCTCTCCCTCCCTCCCTCTCTCTCTCTCTCTCTCCCTCCCTCCCTCTCCCTCTCCCTCTCTCTCTCTCTCTCTCTCTCTCTCTCTCATCTCTCTCTCTCTCTCTCTCTCTCTCTCTCTCTCTCTCTCTCACTCTCTCTCTCTCTCTCTCTCTCTCTCTCAAAAATCGTGGTTAATTTGAATCAAATTTTGGATAATTCAAATTTTTTACGAGTCTGTGCCTCCAATGGGAAGTGGACAGAGAGCCGGTTGATCTTAAATCTTGTGAAAATATTCTGCCCTCGGGTAAGGCAGATAGTAAGATATGGATATAGGGGTTCCTGGACAAGAAGCGCGACGATCTCATAGTCTAGTTCTTGGACTCTAGGAGTTCTGCAAAGTGGTGGGTCGCGCATCCTCCCTTCCAGGGGTTGTAGTTACATACACCATCCTGTCGTATTATCCTAGAATTCGCTCCCACCATCCCTCTGATCTACATTTCTTATTCAGTTAAGTTAAGTCAGTCAGCGCCTAGATCTGTTGTATTGTTTGTGCCTTGAATTTCTGGTGTACAGAGCAGTTCAGTGAGTTGTTATAAGATGTCAAAGCCTAGAAGTTATAAAACTTTAACATTGTCAGGGAAAATAGCTGCGATTAAAGAAGTTGAAAAAGGAATAGAGAATAAATCTGAAATTGCCAAGGACTTTGGAATTCCTCCTAACACTTCACCAACTTTTTTTTATTAATATATATCTTTATTTGTAAATTATACAATACATACAGTATTTTTTATAATTCTTTTGTATATGTAAAATGTCATGATTGATTTATAGGGAAAAAAGCCCATTGGCCAAAACCTATTAGCGTGAAGTGTTAACAGATTGCTACTTGTTTAAGTGAGACTATTTACAATATTTACATTATAATATTTACATTCTACAATTGATCTCTTGGCCATTTGCGCTTAAGGCGACGGAGAGGGTTACCGGGAATGGTGGATGAGGATAACTTATTGATTAGGGGATTGTAGTGACAAGGCAAACGGGAGTGGAAGTTCAGGTATCGGGTTTGGGACAAGGTTTGGACAAAGGGGATTTCTAGGTCATTGTGGATAGTGAGGTTGGAGACATAGAATGGAGCATTAACTATTTTTCGGAGTATTTTGGATTGGAGGGATTGGATTCTGAGGATATTGGATCGCTTGGCACACCCCCAAACTTCCAAGCCATACGTCCAGGAGGGTTGGAGTATTGCAGTATATAACAGTCTCTTGTTCTGTAAAGATAGTTTGGAGCGAGAGTCTAGTAGTCTGGTTAGTAGTTTAAAACGTCTGTTTGTTTCCTGTCTTTTCTTTTGTATGTGTTGGCTCCAGGTAAGTCGTTTGTCGAGGGTAAGGCCGAGGTAGGTAACTTGGGTTTTTTGACAGATTTCTCTTTGGAAAAGATTGACAGAAGGGCATTTGGATCTTCGAAGGGTGAATGTGATGTGCGAGGATTTTTCTGGGTTGACTTTGATCCGCCATTTTATGAACCATGGTTCAAGCAGTTGGAGATGGGATTGAAGATGTTTGGACGCTTGTATAGGATCTGAATTGGATGAGAGGATGGCTGTATCGTCAGCAAAAGTAAAGAGGGTTGTGGAATGGTGGATGGGCATGTCAGCAGAGTACACAAGGAATAAGATAGGACTTAGGATGCCGCCTTGTGGAACACCAGCAAGCTGAGGAAAGAAGGAAGACAGAGATGATGCCGAACGATACGTTGAAAGATCTGTTGGAAAGATAGGAATTTATTATTAGGTAATAGGTCGAGGGGAGGATTTTTTTGAGTTTGAAAAGCAAGCCAACTTAACTGAAAAATAAAGAAAAAATTCTTGCCCATTGAAATTACTTTTTTTCAAAACAATAGACTTTTATTTTTACTTTTTTGATAAATTATTTATTTCGTATGTACATAATCATCAATTCATGAAATGTTTGTTTTTCTTTAAATAAAATGTATTTTTTTTTTAAATTAAAGAATGTGAAAATATGAAGTTCGATTTTTTAGCCCTTTATTTTCAAAAACTTTTGTAATTCAAATTTCATTCAATTTGTTTTCATTTCATATTTTCTAGCTAATGCAAACATTGACTGGGACTTCTATTTCTCAGAATGTAGTGATAGCCATGTCTGGTATTGCTAAAGTATTTGTTGGAGAAGTCGTTGAAGAAGGTATGTCAAATCTACATACAAGCAAATAGTTATAATATGAATCCTGAAAATAATTGGCTCTCTCTCCCCATGACATCTAAGACGTTCTTACAACATTTTCTTGTACATATGTAGTTAAACGTTTCTAAATATTTAATTCTGTGGTAATAGTAAATATTACTGATTTCATTAAAATTTTGTTCCTTTTAAATACTAGTTAAATCCATTTATAGTATGAATTGTCATTAACCCTTAATTACTGGTGTGCTTTTTCTTCCATAACTAATGGCGTCGGGTCCCCAGTGACACAAACTTTAAATTGATTTTTTGGGGTAAAGTAATTTAAATAAATAATAATAAACAATAATATTTATTGAAATACAAAGATTTGAAGGGCAAAGGTCGAATAAACAAATAGATTCGGGTCAATATGACCCGACGCTGGTAATTAAGGGTTAAATGGTCTGTACGTACAATGTAATTTTAGTCCAACTTTAATTACTATAACTCTAAAACCAGTTGAGTCTCAGTCACCAAATTGATTTAATTTGTTTGTCATAAACAGGTGTAATCTGTATAGATTTCATCATTTTCAACTCTGGCCTTTTGAGATATTGTACTTTAAATATTGCGAAAAATATGATTATGGCAACTTCAAAAAATTTTATAAATAAAAAGGAAAAAGTTTTCAAGCTTGAAACTTCTTCAAAAAGTCCTATAATAAATCTATGAAAGGAAAAAAAAATGAACGTGAGTCTTTCTTCCTTATAATAATTCTGCGGCACTAAAACTCCCATTTTAAATTAAATTTCAATACATTTTCATGATTTTGTTTCTTACATTTCTTCACTATTTAGAAAACACAATGCAAGAACAAAAATCAAGAGCATATTGTTCTCATAATTTTAGTGTTTATTCTATTCTGATATCTATGAAATTAAGAGAGTTACATAAATTTACGTAAAACTTAGCCAAGAAGTAGTTAAAACTTAAAATAGCCGACAAAAAAAAAAAAGCTATGAGCCAGAAAATGTTTTTACTGGAGGTTTGAACTCACCTAATATAGGGGAGTAACTGGTAAGAAAATTAGGAAAATCAAATATGTCGAGCAACAAATTTTATGCAATTTGGTAGATTTCTAATAGATTGAATAGTACAGAAAAAGATGTAATTACGTTCGTTATCACTGAAAGGTTATGATTACAGTTGTAATCACAGAATAAATTTGTGATTACAGGAGTAATCAAAGAAGAAATAAAATTGTGATTTCAGTTCTAGTCACAGACAAAATAGTTGTATAAACAGTCATAATTACTGAAACAGCTGTGATCGCAGTCACAATTACAGAGAAATATTGTGATAACAAGTGTAATCGTAATCACTTTTGTTGTTATGATTATAATCGTAATCATATCTCTATGGTCTGTGATCATAATCATAAGTATGATTGTGATTACGCTCAACACTGTTAGAGACCACTATAACCCATATAGTACCTGGAATGTCATGCCAACTTGTTGATTTGGCTCTTCCTTCTCTCAGTCAGCCAATCACAAAGACTTTCCTATATCTTTCAACTCCTCAAATTCAAATAATCTGTTCGCATCCAAAACACGTGTTCCTGACCTTCTGAACTTTAGATTCCCTCCCAATGTACGTTTCTACATTTAAAAAAAACAAAAAAAAAGTTAATGTGCCATCGGTCGGGATATCTTCCCAGACCTCTTAACCCTACACGTCTCACCCAGCCCCTAGAAATGCCCTCCATTATGTTTTAACCTATACTCATTATTTAAAACATTAAATGACTGCCAATAATAGATGTCCATTTTCTTCAATATAAAATAATTCCTAAGGGAATTTTGTTTCCTGGAATAATACTAAACAAATGACATTTAATTTAATTTCAAAACCATCCAATAGCCAGATCATGATTTGGTAAATGCACTCTATTAGAAAGTATACAGTTAACACTTAAATTATTTTTATATATGGCAGAAGGTCAAATATCAAACAAAACACTCACTTTCTTTACTTCTCCTTTACTCTGCCCCACATGTTTCTCTTCCTTATGACACCTCTTCAGGAGCACTTAAAGTAATATATCATTACAGTCCACACCTCCGAGAACCTTCCGTGGTTAGGGCCACGTTTAGACTGATGTTAAAGGAACTAAAATAAAGGAGTAGCGAAGAAAGTGTGTGTTTTCTCACTAAATTTGACCTTCTGCCACATATAGATATATTACAAAAATAGGGTCACCATCTTATAATAACTTCAATTATTGATTGCAGCACTGGATGTAATGGAAAGTTTTGAGGAAACCGGCCCCTTGAAGCCTAAACATCTCAGAGAGGCAGTTCGGCGTTTAAAAGCGAGAGAAACCATTCCAAATGTAAGAACCAAGAGGACGTTCTTAAGGCTCTAATCATCAGATGATGTGGACAAAGCAAATATTTTATTTTCAAGTTTTATGTGATGTTTTGAATAAGTAAATACATATTTTATATCTATTTTTTGTTGACGTTTATTTATTTTTTGTTAGTATTAATTCAAACCTAAAGCCATTCTTCTAGAACTAATTATTTCTTGTAATAAAACTTCACCTTAGATTTTTTTATTCCTGTAGTGAGTATGATCGTTTCATTTATCTTTTTTCATCCATCTTGAAAATAACCCTGTTAATGATAAAATTGATGAAGAAGTCATCTACTCTACCTACTCCAACATTTTCCATTTATTAAAAACATCTTCCTAAAACTCTATATCGCCTGCAATAAAACCCTTCATACCTGCCTCCCTTCCATTATCACAACACTTTTAAACCACCGCCGTCCTTACCTAGATCCTTTACTACCTCAACTTAATGGGTGGTCAAAAACTCCTCCTCCCCCACCCACTCCTTTCCTCAAACTTACCTTGATCAACCACAGTCAGAAATGAACACGCATCCGTGAGGCATAGTTCTCCGTCTTCTCATCGGTAAGCCTTTTTTCATAATGTATTTTTGTTAAGTTTATATCTGTATCTATGTTACCCATCTAGGCCTTAAACCAGTATTGATCTACCTCTAGCTATATGACACACTTACTGTATAATGTTTTTCTGTTTTTTGATTTTGTTTCTATCTTTGCATCACCAACGGTCAATGATCTCCTCCCAATGAATATTTTTTTTGTTGTGTTTCAGTTATTGTTTTAGGCCATTATGGTAGTTATATCGATGGCATATTCCTCGAAATGTATACGTTTGCTTAAGTGATGTGGGATTGTCAGTACGATAAATGTAGACATATAATCCAACAGAAATATATTAATAAACTTTTACAAATTATAAATAAAACAACGTGATCTTAAATCTAAATTTAGATTAAATAATAAAAATCTTGATTCTATAATTTCCGAACCTTTAGGTCAGTGAGTGACATTATTGAAAGGTAGAAAATTTGAGCCATTAATTTCCTACCTTTCAAGTACAAATTATTATTATAATTTAATATCACTTGATTTAAATTTGAAACATTTTGAAAATTAAAAACACTATGGTACATTATTTAAAAAATAAATATTCATACATTTACATACTCATAAATAAAAAAATAAAAATAATAATATATTTCTAAGTGACTAGGAATGTTAAAACAACTCTTTTGGAATGAGTATGATATATGTGTATACACAAAACATAAATATTACAATATGAATATTAACTATACATATTCACAATAAAAGTATGCTGAGATCGGGAAATAATCTCACCATACTTAGAATTGCATAAATAAAGCTATACAATACATTAAAACATAACATCATAAATATTATACAGAATTAAACTATTATTTTAAACAGTCTTGCACAATAACATATTTATATTTATTTATAATGCATATATAACATATTTTTGAGAAACAAATCACTAAGCATTACAAACGTAGTTATTTACAAACTATAACAAACTTATGAGGCCTCATACATTGCACTAAATTATCATAATTTGGTGTCAATAACTCCAATTAGATTGATACTGAAAGGGTAAGCTAAAGGCGTTGCACTCGAATAGTACCTCATAAAATGAATTAGGAAGCACTTTCTATTTCCTATTGAAGTGTTTGTAAATTGGAAGTAATGATAAAAATATAAGCCAATAATATTAGATCTGACTTATATATTTTACAAAAAAAAAAAAATAATGTCATGATTATTAAAAGATTACTTCGAGTCATTCCCTTTGACTTTCCATAATAATGTAATGTAATGTAACAGCTTAGACCACTCGATACAGGCCAAATGATTTGGCCAGGAAATTCAATCGTATTAGTTATTTTATTCAAAGAAGAAATTTAAATTTAATAAGCGAGGGGTGAATATGAGTTTACATAAATAGCAATAACAAGGAGTAGTGACCACTTTTGAGGCAGCAGATGCTACGTTCTCTACATAAGCTTGGGAGGAGCCGAATGAAGACGTCACGTAACAAATGGCATCACAGAGGCAAAAGCTTGAGGGGGGAGAACAGATAATTATTAAAAAAAAAAGTGAAGAGAATATGGAAATGGAGAATTAACACAGATCTAACTCTTCTTCATCTTCCTGACGTGCCGGAGCTCCTTTCTCAGCGGGAGGAGGGTCCTGGAACAAACAATATTAGAGTGTGAATAATATATTTTTTAAATTATTACAGCTTCAAGTATTATTTGGGTTTGAAATAAACCAAAATTAGCAACACTTCAGGAATCTATGCAGGATGAAAAAAAGAAAGAAAAACAGTCCTTTGGCATATATCTCATTTTTGCTTCGTTTCCCAAAAAACTAAAAGAAATTATGAAAAGGCAGTCTTTCCTAAGGCATGTATAAAAACCGTTAAAAGTGTATATGTTTTATCCCCTCACCCCCACCCCAACCTCCTTTAATCCCCCTCACCAAAAAAATATAGGAGTGAGTATGCCTCCTGATTTTGTACGGAATAATAAAATACCGGCATTTATAACCCAATTGTTTATACACCGTAAACACACACACAAACACAAATAATTAAATAATAGGTCCCTGTTTTTTGACCCCTCGACTTAACGTAGATTCTTTTCACACATTCCTTGATAGTAAGCCGTCGTTCTTGAAGGAAGTCCTTTTGGCGCAGAGATGGTTCAAAGTAGACAGTTGTCCAGCCCAGTATTGGAGGGCCATCTGAAATTGGTTGGACACTAACTATCCATGGTGCTGGATAGGACGTGGTGAACCAGCTCGATCTTCAGACCACACGCCTTTGGATTTTTTTGCATGGGGACACATTAAAGATTTGGCCTACCCCATTGGGAGCAACTCACCCGTCGCATCAGATGGGCCTGGGAACAGATTACAGCCGAGCAATGCACAAATGCCATCAAACTATTGGGAAAAATAATATAAGATAATCCAGTTCCTGCTAGTCGGACTTTTTTTTCAATTGTTGTTATGTTGTTATATAAAGAGAGAAGAGAGGGTTATATAAATCTTCAAACCACAAGGAAGGAAACTAGCTAGGCCTTACAGATTACTCAGTTGTTTTCACTGCTTATTCATTTAAAATTATAAAGCACTGTTTTTTCAAGACAATCAATTCATTTAATGGTCTTCAAATAACGATTTTGAGAGTATAACAATGTCAAAATGAAAAATATAAACGGATAGTTATTGATTTTTTTAAATTTAGAATGAGCAGACTTACCTCAGCAGAAGCACGAGGTGAAACATATGATGGAGCTGCATTAGGACGCACAGCAACTGGAGGAGGTCCAACTACTGTCACCTCGGGAAGAGGAAGCTCTCGAGCAAGCCTAGCGTATTCTACGTCCATGTGTTTTATAAACCCACTGTTCAACGCTCTCTTTGCTCCTTCAGGGTCTTCTTCATCAAATGCTTGCAACAGCATCTCCAACGTTTGAACCTAAACCATAAGGCAAAACACTCATAACTAATATATAATACGTAAGTTGAAGGTGAGGGTGGAGAAGGATTAATGGATTCTTCGTTTCAGTTGAAAGGTCGAGCTCATCCACCAGAACAAAGGTTTTGGAGTGAAATTCGCGTGAAAACAATTGTAACACTTACGTTTTTGAGTTCATATGCTTGCAGGTACTTGTTTAATAGGTTCCTTAACATAGAATAACGAATAGAACTATTTCCAAGGCAATATCTCTAACAGTTTTTGAGAAAAGTGGATAAAACTCCACTCAATCAGCGCTCATAAAAATCACCCATGACATTCAAACTGTCATAGATAACCAACAGCTCACTATCCTAGTTCTCCTAGATTTTTCAAAAGCATTTGATACCGTTGACCATCAAATCCTCCTCACCAAACTCCAATCTCTTTCCTTTTCCAACAGTGCCATTAGCTGGTTCCAATCCTTTCTATCCAATCGATCCCAATACGTGGTCATCCCCGACAGCAATCCTTCTAGCCCCCTTCCTCTTTCCCGTGGTGTACCGCAGGGCTCCTCGTTATCCCCAACTCTATTTTCTGTTTACATCAATGATCTTCCTCTTTCCATAGTTCATTCCAAGTTTCATCTTTACGCTGACGATACCCAAATCTACCTATCCTTTAAGCCCTCTTTGCTACGAGATGCTGCAAGTAGATCTCAATAACATCAATGCTTGGGCTGCAGCTAATAAGCTTTCCCTGAATCCAGACAAATCCAAAGCCATTGTTATAGGCTCCCAATCCTTCATAAGTTCTACTTCCCCTTTTCCAGCCCTTTACCTTAACAGCATCCCTATAAAATATTGTAAATCAGTTAAAAATCTTGGGATCATATTTGATCAGAACCTTTCCTGGAAAAATCATATTTCCCCAATTTCCCGTCGGTCCATATTTATCCTGAGACAGCTCAACCTCTCCCGCCATCTCCTGCCAACAAAGACCCGTCAACTCCTCGTAACTTCCCTATTATTCCCCCAGTTTGACTATGGTTGTTTGGTGTACGGTGGACTTTCTGGCGATCTCGAGGCAAAACTCAAACGCCTCATGAACTGTTTCATTCGTTTTATCCTCGGGATCCCCAGAGACTCCCACATATCACATTTCTACCAGGAGTTAAATTGGCTATTCCCTCTTTATCGTCGTCAGTACTTCCTCGGCTCAGTCCTTTACCAAGTAATTCAATCCCGTAGACCTTCTTATATTTTTCAACTTCTTAAATTTAAATCCTCGGTTCACTCCTGTAACACCCGATCTCGTCCTTCCGATCTTTATATTCCTTCCCACCGAACAGCAATATTCGAAAAATCATTCGTCACCCGTGCCACCTCGCTATGGAATTCCTTGCCTTCGTTTGTCCGCCATTCTACCAACCTAGAAACCTTTAAATCCCGACTCTTCCACCACCTATCCCTCCAAGTTTTACCCAACACCTAGTCTATATTGAAGCTGTACACTATATATTGATACTGATAGCATTTATAAGTTTTTAAGTTTATATGTAAAATTAAATTATTTTGTAATTTCAAAATTATTCCTATGGGACTTCTGTCCCGGAATAAGAATAAAACTTTTCATTCATTCATTCATTCAAAACTTTTTTTTTAAACTAATTTCTAAGAGGTACTTAAAATCGTTGAATTCAGTTGAAATATTTTCTACATGTTTCAAATTTGTTCAAACTAAGATGTTTTAAAGGCTTCCTGACACATTCAAAAATGCACAAATACTTAATAAGCACAAAATAACTTTTTTATTTCTGTTAAAGAATGAATTGCTGAATTATTATTTTTTATATAACCTCATATAATCATATGGCAACAATTCTACTAGTTGCCACACACCTCCCCCCCCCCCCCCCAATGAGTCCGTCGAGGAAACGCACTGGGGTGTTAACTATTCTCCCAGATCTAGTCATTGTCTGGAGTGTTACGTTGTCCTCGGCGGAGTCATTGAAGGAAGAGCTATCCGGTGCAGGTGTTGTCATCCGAGGACTTGTAATTTCCTGGTCTTGAAGTAGGAAGGCTGGTTTCAGCCGATCAATGCTGACATTCGTTTGTCTGGTACCTAATTGTAGGTTAAACGTCTTCTGGTTTCTATTTAAGACCTTGTAGGGGCCGGTGTAAGGAGGCATCAGTGGTCTTCGAACTGTATCGTCTCGTACAAAAACGTGGGTACATGTCTGAAGATCTTGATGGACAAATGATATTGTTGTCGATCTTCGATAAGGTGCAGGGCGCAGGCGTTCCATGTGCTCCCGAAGGAGTTGGACAAAAGATTCTGCGCATTCACGCTGTCTGGAGTTTTCTATCAGTTCTCCTGGTAACAGCTAAGGTTGGCCGTAGGTCATTTCAGCTGCACTCGTGGCATTGTCATCTCGTACCGCAGCTCGAAGCCCGAGGAGTACCATGGGTAGCAGTGAAGTCCAGCCAGGAGCGTTTAATTGTGCCGTAAGAGCGGTCTCCAGTGTCCTATGCCACCTTTCGACACAACCATTAGCTTGAGGATGGTATGCTGTGGTTCGACAACGCTGGAATCCCAGAAACTTCGACAGTTGGTTGAATAATTCCGACTCAAATTGACGTCCTTGATCCGTTGTTATACGTGCAGGGACCCCAAACCGTGTAATCCAGTTGGTATAGAGAGATGCCGCTGATATGTCTTGCAGTGGCTGAGCTTCAGGCCACCTGTTATATCTATCTATAACTGTCAAACAGTATCGCATACCGTTTGAAGGCGGCAGAGGACCAATGATGTCCAAATGCACATGCTCAAATCGGGCTGCTGGTGAAAATGTTCCTGGAGGCGCCACTGTGTGGCGATTAACCTTTGATTTCTGACAAGCGATGCAAGTTTTGGCCCATCTCCCAATATCTTTATTCTGGTTCGGCCAGAAAAATTAATGGTTTAGAACTTTTAGATAACAAGAACAATGATGGTTCAAATTGGAATATATTGTTGAATAATAAAATGAATTTTTGTATGAAAAGTTTGAATAGTTAAAATTGTGGAATTTATGGAAATTAGAAAATTTGTATTTAATAGAACTCATTAAACCTTTTACAGAGAACTATACAACGCTTAAATTGGTTGTTCATCGTGAGGCCAGGGAATAAAAAAATGTTCATCTTCTAAAATGTATTTAATAATATAGCCTAGTAGTTAACCGTTAGCTTATGGCGGATAGCGCGGGCTGGCCAACCCTGTAGTACGGCCATCTATCTACCTGCCCAGGGCCGGTTAGTTTGCTAGCTTCGTTAGTTACGAAGCTATACTCGCCCTCCTCTCTATGTGTGTGAGAACGTTCTTATAATTTCCTCCCTTAACATTTCTAATTGTAGGAAAACTTTATTTTATTATTTATTTATGTTTTCTTTTTAGTTCTAAATATTCAGGTTGAATTATATAATTAGATGCTCCAATAAATATTTTTTTAGTTTGAAAAATATGTTTATTTTTAATATTCTATAGGTACTAATCAATGAAGATAAATAAATAAATAGCCTCTTTTTTTAGCGCTGTTCCTCCCTCCCTCCATAGGGAGGAACCCCGCTTATAAGGTTGATCTCATGACGCAATCCGACGAAAAAAATTGTTGCCCTTACTTCATATGCTTGCAAGTACTCGTTTTATAGGCTTCTGGGCCTAGAAAAACGAATGAAACCATTTTTAAGGCGATAGCTTCAACCGTTGTTGAGAAAATTGTAAAAATAGTTGTTGAATAACATTTTTGGTTTGGGTACTTAGAATCATGGGATTCAGTTGAAACATTTTTTGCATGTTCAAATTTCATCAAAACTAATATGTTGAAATTTTGGTTACGTTTGGAGTTAAGGAAGGGTTAGAATAAAATATTTTATTAACAGACATGAAAAGTTTTGGTAACTTTGTATACTTTCCTTAATATCTTGAAAACGGTTGAGAAAATTGGTAAGCGGAAGGTTACCATTAGAAAGCTTACTAAATGCTCTAAAAAAAAGGTTCTGAAGAAAGTTTTGATTAGGCGATGTCAATCGGAAAATAAGTGCTTAAAACTTTAAAGTAATTGATTTTGGTTATTTGAACGGTTCTTTTTGTCTGTTTTTATTTCTTGTTATTTTTTAATTGCTTATAGTTGGATAATGTATTGGACAATAAAACAGGTTAAGTAAAATAAAAAAAAAAAAAACAATTTATTGTTAGAAATATAGCTTCAAGAGAGATTCGAAGACCTTGTGACAATTTTCAACTGCCTAGCGGTGGCCTTTTTGGTTGGCCAACCCATCCAGGTAAGATCATAAATCAAGACCTAGCAAGAAAAGTGGAACCAAAACAATAACTGCTTCTATTTTAATCTTTCCAAATGAGACTAGGGATAAGAATGGAACCGCGCTAAGATGATGCAGTTCCTGCGAGTCGGACTTTTTTTAAAAATAAAAACAAAGAAAAATCCATCCTCCTTTTTGATGTGGATCGAGTTGGATCTAACACAAGCAGTGTTAATTTATTCAGACTCCCCGATATCCATAATCCGTAGCTCCCTCGTCACAAAGAGGTTATTCCTCAAAGAGTTTTTATCTTAATTCTATCAAATTATAATTAACTAGCTGTTACCTGGCATTTCATGCTACAACTAATTTATATAAATAGCTGTTACCCGGCGTGCCATGCTACACCTACTTTATATTAAATAGCTGTTACCCAGCGTGCCATGCTACACCTACTTTATATTAAATAGCTGTTACCTGGCATTTCATGCTACACCTACTTTATATTAAATAGCTGTTACCCGGCGTGCCATGCTACACCTTCTTTATATTAAATAGCTGTTACCCGGCGTGCCATGCTACACCTACTTTATATTAACTAGCTGTTACCTGGCATTTCATGCTACAACTAATTTATATAAATAGCTGTTACCCGGTGTGCCATGCTACACCTACTTTATATTAAATAGCTGTTACCCGGCGTGCCATGCTACACCTTCTTTATATTAAATAACTGTTACCCGGCGTGCCATGCTACACCTACTTTATATTAAATAGCTGTTACCCAGCTTCATTCATCAACAGTTGAAAGAATTAAGAGAAACCTTTTTCATTGACTCAACAAACTTTCCAGACAACAAAATATATTATATTTCCTAACACTTACTTTGTGTATGGGGCAATATCTTGGCCTTAGGTTTTTCTCCCTAAAGGGGGAGAAGAGACACACTGACCATGAAAATTTGGCTGATATGATAGCATAGCCTCTGATCCAAGGAAATGGGTTTCATAACTAATTTGAAAAATAATGAGGGTGCTTAATTTAATTTATATAAATATGATATCTGAAAATCTTGGATAACAGTTTTGTGTTTCTATTAGTGGAATCATATGAAAGAATATGAAAAAGTAAAATTGTTACTAAGAGATTCGACATGAGATGATTTACCTCCGGAGCATCACAGCAGTTTCCCCATTCTTTAAACGCTTTCTCAGCAGCAACCGTATCTTCTCTAGCAAGCTGAACTAGAACTAAAGCTACCGCTAATCTTCCAATCGCTGGTAGATTCTCAGATTGTTGGTGAAGCCCTATCTCACGCCGTATAGCATCAGCAGCCTGGTCGTACCTAGAGTAGTAACAGTAATTGAATTATTTATAAAAATAATTATATCATCTTATTTAGTTTTAAAATAAAACAATAAAAAAAAAAAAAAAAACTCAGGCAAATGAAGATTTAAAGATTATATTTGTTGGATGAATTCTATCTCACATGTATTCCTCTACTGATCTGTACTCTCCAATTCCAATTTTGTTTGTTTGGAGAGGAAATTTGGTTGAATTGCATACTTTTGCCAGTTTCAGCCCTCCACAGTAGTATATAGAGACTATGATAATCTTGAATACAGTTTTTATGGGCAGTAAGCATAAATTATTTTAGATTTTAGACGTTATTTAATGTTTGGTTGGTGAGACAGCTTCCCTCTCCAGCGGTGTTGCTCCTCTCTGACTCGCCAACCAAACAGTTAGAAGAAATTTAAAACAGAATGATATTTTGTGTGCACCATTATTTGTCACATCTCAAAAACTAAAAAAAAAAGTTCAAGAACAATGTTACTTCAGCTCATTAGGAGAGTCCAAATAGATCTGAAAAGCTGGAAAGAGCCAAATATGGCCAACATAATTTTTGTAAAAAAAAAAAAACAAGTTACTTACATCTTAAGCTTGACTAAAATTCGAGCCGTCTTACTAACGTATTCAGCGCCTTGTCGAGCATTATCTTCAGTCTAGATAAACAATAAATAAAATCTCAAAATAAATAAATCCTATCAGGCAGACATGAATATTAAGTATTCCTTAAACTATATTTTTTACAAATTGAAGTGGACCACTAATCAAAAGTTTGGTAAGGCTCTTTATTAACCGTACTTTATGTTTCTTTTGTGTGTAGTACCTTACTCATATACTGGTAATGGTATTTGTTTGACAAAAAATTAATAAGTTAATTAATAAGTGAAGAACAATTAAAAAAATAATTAAAATCTTACTCTGGTCGTTTCTAGGAATGTTAGAGAAGACAAACTTTACCAGATATATATTTAGTTATAAGCTCCTGAAAAGGAATATTTTGAGAATTGACTACATTATTTGGAACTGAAGAAATGGTGCATTTTTTTACTATTGACTTCTGCCACCTTTAAGTAAATTTAATACCATTTCGTTATTTCTTTCTTTAAAACGTTTTCCTTACAATTTCCTTATTCTGGGCTTTGTACCAGTCAACGGCAGGCTTAAAAACTTTTCGTTTTTTTTATTTTTAAAAAAGTGTTGAAATTCTTTTTTAAAAAAAATAATATCAAGTTAAATGTCTGGGTGTTGGTATAAAATCTACGGAACGTGATCTCTACGTACACATCAACTGGCATAACACAAATAAGGCCCTTCAGAGGAACTCGAACAATGCAAAGGGGTCGGGTAGCAGAGGGAAACTCACATTCAATAGGAATAACTAGAGCTTACAAAACATACCGCTAGATATAAAAAAAACCGTTACAGCAGAGTTTTCAGTCCCAAAACGACGAAATGGCCTAGTGGCGAAAGTGCACGGGGTATGCCGGCCCATTGTCACAATAGTGCCTATCTGTCTCGAACGGGTTAAGTTAATACAAAGCTATTTAATAATTTATCATTAATAAATATATATACTTCATAAAGTTAAATTTTATTTGCAGTCTCTATTTTGTATTGTTGAGCTTTCCTGGAGTAATATATTGAAATTAAGTTTATTATGTTACTGACACAGACAACATCTGCAGCTCGCTGATAGAGCCGAAGAGCCACTTCAGGCTGTCCTGGTTGGATGATCTTGGCTGCTTTATCGAGTGCTGCAGCAGCAGCGTCAGGAGAGCCTTGTTGCTGATACCAAGTACATGCTCGTTCTGCTAGCTCGCCTATACTCGTCAAATCTCCCATTTCCTTACAGATTAGGATCGCCTGCTCCAGGCTCCTGCAAACGGAAAATCCACTTTCAACCAATATTTAAAACAGGGTGTCGACTACTTTTGTGAAAGCCAATTTTCGTGACAGTTTCATGATTTGAAAAGCAAATTTCATGCTCATTAAAAAGAAAATTATTTCAATCAAAATGAAAAAAACCTTAACTATTAGCTTAAAATTATTTTTAACCATACACGGACTGCCATGCTATCTATAAACTTACAATTTTTACATACATATATTTAAACAATTAATAAGACTGTATAAAATGTACATGATATCGCCCCTACCATGTCAAACTATCGAATATGAAAATCGGAGCAAACTAGAGAACGAACATATTCTATCCATTGACGAAGTAATATATTGAAAAATGATATTTTTCGATACTTTATTTAAGGCATTAAAGGATATTCTAAAGGGGTAAGAGTTGTGAAAATGTACAACAAGCTAAACTAGAGCATGTAAACGAATTGGTCAGGGCTAAGAGCAATCCCATATGCCTTGAAATCAACCTCGGCAAGCGATCTCGTTTTAGGAGCAACACCCTTTTGCTGGTGGAAGCAGGCGGTATCTGGGCCTCAGGCAATGTCCATTGGTGGTACTATTATAATGCTTGGTGCTCAACATATGAAAGCTAGATAATTAAAATGTCCTTCAAGCTGGAAGCAGCATAACTAAAGGCTCGGGCACACAGAACGCGATCTGTATCGCGGCAGGCAGCGATATCTGACCGAGGGTGGGAGTGAAATGAGTGAAGATACTGAATTAATCATTGAAAATGAAATGTTTTGAGGTTATGTTGTTTTAATAAAAAAATACATGAATTCTATCTTGCTTGTTGAATGTATATTCTTTATTGAAATTAAAAACTATATTGCTAACAAAGATATCACGTCCCATATGATGTCCCCTTAATGCAGACCACTGCGACGATCCTTGGATCGCTGCCCGCCGCCATACAGATCGCGTTCTGTGTGCCCGAGCCTTAAACACATTCTTCAAAAAGTTGGACTGTTCAAGCCACCAATTGGTTAGGGATGTGCTTAAGCCTTACGACGTTTGGCCAGCAGGAATGAATTCCTTATGGATGAGTCCTTCTTTGTCAAAAAATGGATCAAGATGGTCTTTACTTTGGATTTTACTGCACAGTTTTTTGTTTGTGGGAAAGAAGGTGTCCCCCATTCCATCGATTGTCTTTTCGTTTCGGGGTCATAAGGGTAACACCAAGTCTTGCCTCTTTTAACAATGGAACCCAATGTGCCTGAATGTGGTTCATCCTCCACGGATTCGTTACCAGCGTGAAAGTGTAGAAACCAATCATACACACATTTCCTTCATGTATACAAATTTTAATGGAGTCATTTTAAGTATCTAGTAAGTACAATCCATGAAGATTAAAAAGTAATAATTTCAAAAATTCTTTCTTGATTGAAATCTCAATAGCTGCATTTCTAAGGGAAGTGCTGAAAGTATCTATAACAACTATTGCTTATAGAATTACAAAATATGTAATAGCTAAAAAATAATTTGATGAAGAATTTATGATAAATTACCTCGCTGCATGAAAGAGAGATCTGTTCTGCTTGTGACAATCAGCAGCTTTCAAATGGCAGTCCTTCGACTGATCGTAATGTTTCGCAATACGGAAACAGGTCGCTGCAAACAAATACAAGACATCATTTTTATAACAAGTTTTATTTTATATTTCACATTTATTGCACCGTTTTATAAAATATTGATCTGCTTTAAAAATACAAATTTTTAATTATTATTACTTTACTTTATGTATCAGCAGGACATTGATGATTGAACTTTGAAAACGACTTTCCTGTGTCGAAAAATGTTTGTGGTGGAAAAAGGCCTTCGATTTGAACTACATTCAGTTGTAGTTAATATTAATATATTTAAGTAAAAGGATTAAGCAAGGAGTGAAGAAATCTAAATTAATTAATAATCAATTTCCGGTAATTGTGAAGTTTATACAAACACAAACTTTACAAATATTTAAAAAAGTCCGACTCGCAGGAACTGCATCATCTTAGCGTGGTTCCGTTCTTAATCCTAATGTCATATGGAAAGGTTGAAATAGAAACAGTTATAATTTTGCTTAGACCTTTCATGAAATAATTTATGACCTCAAATAGGTCCGCTCAGACCCTCACCTCTACCTGACAGAAAAAGGGTCAGGGAGCACCCTTCATCCACTCCTAGAGTTACTAATCTTACTGTTCAATGATTTGAAAAATATAAAAATGTTTACATTTTCTTGTACTCTTCTACTATAGTACTAATTCTACAAATTTAAAAACAAAACAATCAATTAAAAAGTGAGCTAAACAACTACAAAAACCCGTGTAAAAGAACAAAACAAACACATTTGAAGTTTTAAGCACTTATTTCTTCGATTGACATCGCCTAATCGAAAATTGCTTCAGAATGTTTTTTTGTAGAGCATTTAGTAAGCTTTTGAATGGTTACCTTCCACTTACTAAGATTTCCAACCGTTTTCGAGATATTAAAGAAAATATATGATGTTCCCAAAACATTTCATGTCTAAAAATAAAATATTTTATTCTAATCCTTCTTTAACTCCAAATGTAACCAAAATTGAAACATTGTTGTTTACATGAATTTCAAACAGGCAGAAAATATTTTAAATGAATCCCATGATTCTAAGTAACCAAACCAAAAACTTGATTCAACAAATATTTTTCCACGTTCTGAAACGTAAAATTTTCTAGTCGGCACATCCGGATTGTTTCATGAGGTCAACCTTATAAGCGGGATTCCTCCCTATGAAGGGAGGGAGGAACCGCGCTAAAATCAAAATTCATAACTTGGTTCAGAGTAGACATGCACGCCGCGCCGGCGCCGCTACGCCACGCCGGGTTTTGAGTGGCGCGCCGCCGCCGAGCCTAGTCAGTCGGCGCGCCGATTTCGTTGTCAATACTGGACGAAAGGGTGTAGCGGGTGGGTCAGGGTAGGAAACAGCGAGTGTAGTGCGTGGTGACCTGCCAATTTTGTACCAAATTTCATCAAAATCGGACCATTTTTGAGACATCAGGAGCCCGAACTGCTTCATCTTAGCGCAGTTCCGCTCATATCTCTAGTGCCAGAAGTTAAGGATACATACAGTTATTGGTAGGTTTTGATGTACCGTTAAGAATATAAAATAAAATCTCAAACAGAAGGATGTTTACGGCGCAACAACGATCACCCTGCGAAAACACTAAGTTTCTCATTTTCTTACTTCCTTTTACGAAAAGACTAATTTTACTGATAATTTCAATTTAAAACAATCAATTAAAAAGTGAGATAAACAAACCGACCCCCCCCCCTAGAAAAGAACAATACAAACGCTTTCGAAGTTTTAAGCCCTTATTTCTCCGATTGACATCACCCCATCGAAAATTTCTTTAGAACCATTTTTGTAGAGATATTTTGTAGCGAACAGAAATATATATATGCTTGCCATAGGTCCCGGTATTTGTCTCTTGTCTCTGGTCCACCCGGGTTTATCAATGTCCCGGAAACGGCTGTAAGATGTATAAAGTAATGGATTTAGTTTTTAAGAATCATTTATGAATTTTTTACTTTTCTACAATGAATGCAGTGCCAAAGAAATGAGAACGATTGTAACTGTAATCAGAGAGCAAACGCAAGAACCATCAAAAATAAGTAGCAAAATTTTTTTCTATTTTAACAAAGTGGGGAGACTAACAATTTAGAGTTCCAGATCCCCCACTCCTGTTACTCGCTGCGCTTAATAAAAAGGCTTAAAACTCACCATTTTGCTTCTAATTTTTACCACTTTTATCCCCCCCACCGGTATGCCCTTCTCATATTGATGTGTTCCGGTTTCACTCACCAAAAATATGGCAAGCCTATATATATATATATATATATATATATATATATATATATATATATATATATATATATATATTGTAATGATTAATTATTATAAAAAAGATTGCGCCACGTTGGGTTGCCATTAAATGTAATGATTAATTTTTTTAAAAAAAGAAATAAAAATATTTTAATAAGATTTATTATATGAGTTTGACTTAACCTCAGGGATTAAAGTTCCGAGTGAATGAACGGTATAACATTTATCTCCAGACAATTCTGAGATACAAACAATATTAAACTACACACAAACAATAATAAAATAACCGTCAACTACAAAAAAAACAATTCTTACCTCTAACTCAATCCGCTTCCAACAAAACCTCAATATACTTGGTATTCCTTGGAGGAGAGCTCTGCCTTCCACCAACGCTGAGAAGCAACAGACTTCTTCTTCTCCCTCTGAATGCTGAGACTAGACTGACGCTTCGTTCGAGAAAGCGGGAAAGTTTAGCGTCCTTGCTTCTTAACTTCCGCAGTTTACCGGATTATATATAAAGATAACAATTGTTTTTTGCAATACCAAATAATTAATTTATTGTTATCTGGATGCACATTTAATATGGATATATTGTATACCAGTATTGTCCAAAAACATTATTAATTTTGATCGTATATAATACGATGTTATTTGTATATATGATTTGTGATTTGCGCGGGCTTTTCAAAATATCGATGGTTATTTGAATTTAAAAATATTTTCGTGAATGTAATATATCATTACATTTGCACTCCTGTCTAAAAAAAAAAATTTAAAAAAAAAAAAATGTTTTTAGTCCGGTATAAAAAATAAATTTAAAATTGAATTTTTCAATTTGAAGTTTCGGAATACAGAACTATTAATTAGATTGGTCAATCATGTTCTCATCATCATTTGGATAAAATTTCTTTAATAAACTGGCATGAAATAGTCCTCTTCTAATTCCATCCTTGTTTTCTAAAAGGTATGTATGTCTGGAGACTTTGGTGTTAACATTATAAGGTCCCTCATATAAAGGTAGTAACTTGGCATTTAGACCTCCGTTCTTCGGAATGCGTAGTGCTCTTACAAGGACTTTATCATTTATTTTAAAAGTTGAGAATTTGACAAGTTTTTTATTTACAATTTCTTTTTTATCTTTTAATTTTTGAAAATTATTTTTAATCTCTTGTTCTATTTCCTCTAACGTTAAAATTTCTTCTTGATTTAAACCTTCCCCTATGTAATGATCCCAAAACCTTCTTAGTTTTATACCAAACATAGCTTCAATGGGGGTAAAACCGGTAGTAGCATGATAAATAGTATTTATACAATCTTCAATCTTTTCTAAATTTGTTTTCCAACGGTATTGATTTTTATCTAAAATAATTCTCAAGTATGTGAGCACATCTCTATTAGTTCTTTCAGAGTTATTCCCACAAGGATGTCTTATGGATGTTAAAATACGTTTAATGTTGTTTTTAACAAGAAAATTTTCCCATTTCATTGATGTAAATAAAGTAGCATTATCACTTAGACACTTTTTTGGTTTTCCAATAGTTTCAAAAAATCGTTTCATTGAGTTGATAGCTTCTTTTATGTTAGCTTTTTTCGTAGGGTATAATTTGGTTAGTTTAGTAAAATTTTCTAATATTACAAAAACATAGCGATAATTTCCAATTGAGATTAAAGGTCCAAGATAATCAATGGATATAAGATCTAAACGACCTTTAGGTATAATGGTTTGTTCTGGTACTTTGTTCACTTTTCCTGGTTTATTTAATTGGCATTTCAGACATTTGTTAATTTCTAGATTTATAATTTTTCTTAATTTTGGAAAGGTAAACCTTTCTTTTATAATTTGATAACACTTGGTTACCCCTACATGACAAAATGTATTATGGACTATATTTATTAATTTCTTAATATCATCTTTTGTTGGAATTACAAAAAAATTATCTCTCACTTTTTTATGAACCATATTATTTATAATTTGGTATTTATTTGGTTTTCTTTTCACATTTTCATTTAGGTCCATGCTTAATTTCTGGTTTGTTACTAGATTCTGAAAAAATGTTTCTAAATTCAAATTGTTTATCTGGAATTCTTTTATTCTTGATTTATTCATGATTGGTATTCGGCTTAAATAGTCTGCCATAAAATTGTCTTTTCCAGGAATATGCTCATACTTTAACGGTAAATTGTTTAAAAAATTCATCCACCGAATAATTCGATCTGGAGGATTTTTGCAAGATTGCATAAAAAGAATGGATTTACAATCTGTTCTTATTATAGTGGGGTATCCTGCTATAATGAAATAAAATTTTTTAATTGAGTGGATAATGGCAAGTATTTCTTTTTCCGTGCTGTAATAATTTAATTCAGCGGCTTTGTATGATTTACTACAAAATCCTATTATCTGTTTTTCTTTATTTTCTCCCAACTGATATAATATTCCACCAGAAGAAAATGCAGATGCGTCAGTTTCCAAATAAAATTCTTTATTATAATCTGGGTACATCAATACAATATTTTTATTTAACAAAGATTTTAAATTTTCAAAAGCATCTTGGTGATCAGTTTTCCAAATAAATTTAACTTTTTCTGAAGTTAACTGGTATATAATGGTTTTGATATCTCTGCATAATTTGGACAAAATTTGTTGTAGAAATTTACTAATCCGAGAAAACTTTGTAACTCTTTCTTATTTTTTGGTTGTGGAAAATTTACTATATCATCAACTTTACTGGGTTCTTTTATAAGGCCATTTGTAGTTATTATATATCCTAAAAAAGGCAATTCTTTTATGAAAAATTGTGATTTCTTTAAATTGATTGTTATTCCTGCAGATTGAAGAGATGAAAATAAATTTTGTAGTGTATTGATAAATTCATTGAAATTGTTGCTATGTATTAATATATCATCTACATATATTTTAATATTTTTATCTAAATTTTTTGGAATTACTGTTTTCATTGCTCTAATTAAAGATGCCAAGCTGGAATTTAAACCAAATGGCATGCGTTTATAGGCATATGTGGAATTTCTAAATTGAAAAGCAGTGTATTTTCTACTGCTGTGATGCAATTTCACTTGCCAAAAGCTTGCTTTCAAATCTAAAGTGGCCATGTATTTAGTATTATTACAATTTGCTAAGATTTCATCAATCTTTGGAGGGGAATCATACATTGGAACTATTCTTTTGTTTAAAAATCTTCCATCCAGACAAATTCTAACAGATTCATCTTTCTTCTGAACCAATATAATAGGGTTTACATAGCAAGAGTCGGATACTTCAATTACTCCTTGTTCTAACATATTGTTTAATTCTTTTTCAGCTTTGTCTAACAATTTTGGATTTAATTTATATTGATATTGTTTGTAAGGTGTAGTGTCTGTCAATTCCAAATAATGTTCATACGAATTTATACAGCCTACTTTATTATTGAAAAGATCTTTTGATTTTATTAAAAGTTTCTCAAAATCTTGAATTTCTGTTTCATTTATCTCTATTGTTTTTTCTTTGTTTCTAATTTCATGAATTTTCTGTTTTATTTCTTTTAATGGATCTGTTTCAAGTTCAGTTGATTTATTTTTTAATGAGCTATCCTCTTCTTCGCTCTCATACATGATATTATAAATTTCTTTATTCTCTCTTGTCAATATAACTTTATAAAAAGGTATTAAACAATCTTGGTTTTCTGAATTTAAACTTATTGTTCTTTCTTGGAAATCAATTTTTGCTTTGTGTTTATTTAAAAAATCATTTCCTAGGATTAATTTATTTGTCAACCCAGGCACAATTATTAAATTTACATCAAATCTATATTCCTCATACTTTGTTTCAATAAATAATTGTTTATTACAACATTGCGTTTTCTTTCCATTGGCTGAAATTATAGATGTATTTTTTAAAGGTAATAATTTATATTTTTCTAAATTTCTTCTTATTTGTAAGTAATATTCTTTTTGTATTATGCTGATTTCACTACCCGTATCTATAAGGAATAAATATTTTTTATTATTATTTTTCAATTGTATGAAAGGTAATTCGTAAGAAGGAATTTTGACTTGGTTTGATTCTTCCAAAAGTATATTATCTTTAATGATGTTATTCGAAAAATATGTTTGTGTTTGATCTTTTTTATCTGTAAATTTCAAATTCCGGGTAGAGTCTTTTTTTAGTCATAATTCTTCAGTTTGATTTTTATTTCTTTGATCATTGCTATGAACTTGGGCTTCTACAGAAATTTGATTTAAATTTCGGTTGCATGTTTCTGTTCTATCTTTTATAACTTGTTCCCTTTCCCTATTATAACGATTTTGAAAATAATTTCCGTTTTGACTTGTGGTTATTTCATTTCTTTCTTTATGGGGTTCAGACAAGTGTGGCTTCCTCCAGTTTTCATACGATCTTTTATATGGACTACTATGATTTCTGTCATTTGTTCCGAAATAGTTTGGTCTTTGTTTAAATCTATAATTATGATTTATACCATGATCTTTATTAAAATTATTATACTCCGTTTTTGTTTGATTATCATATGCCTTTCTATATGGTTGATTATAATTTTCAAAAGTTCGTTGTTTAGTTTCTACATAGTTTTCATGATTCATATTAAATTTTACTGACCTCTTTAAATCATTTACAATGGTATCTTGGCCAACATATTGTATTACCTCGAGCAATTCGTTTAGATTTTTTACTCCTTTATTAAAACAAACATTTTTAACAGTTTTCCCAAAGTGTTTTATTAAAATGCTAGTAGCTGAATTTTCCTCCAATAGCTTGGCGGTAATAATTTTAGTTGCAAATTTTGAAAGATATTCTTCCGGAGTTATATGCATATAGTGAGAGTAATTTGTTTGGAGTAAATCACTTAAATATTCTATATATCTATCTCCACAAAATCTGTTATTAAATGCTTTCTTAAAATCCGTCCATGAGTCAAAAGATTTTTTATTTATTTTATACCAAGATTCAGCAGTACCGGATAAATAATTTATTAACTTTTCTGAAAATAAACTCCACTCTTGACCATGCAATTTATAATTTTGCTCTAATTTATCTATAAACTCATTAGGGTCTTGCTCTTCAAAATTTTTAAATAGGATTTTGATTTCAATATCTTTAAAATTGTTATTTCCATTTTGCCCTCTTAATTGGATATAATTAAATTTTTCTTGCATTTCTTTAGTTATTGTTTCTTTAAACTGGTTTATTTTGTGTTCTACTTGATCTATTTTGTTAGTATTTCCTTCCATTCTATCTTTTAAAAATCTTGCACACCCTTCCATGTTCTTATGGTTTGTTTCACATGTTTGTTTGTTATCATTTGTTATTTCTTCTAATTTAGCAACATCTTGTTTTATTGTTACTATCTCATTTACAGTCATTTTTTGTTTTTGATCTACAATATCTATTGATTTTTTCATTTCCGAATTTTGTTCATCTATTTCCTTTCTTAATGATTGCAATTTACAATCCGTCTCTTTTGTTATCTTGATTTCCATGTTATTTAAAGCATTACATAAATTGTCCAATTTTTTATTTTGTTCTATTCTATTTGCATCTATTTTATTTTCCAATATTTTATTATTTTTATCAATTTTATTTTCCAATTTTTTATTGTTTTTACTTAGCTCAACCATATTTTGATTTATTTCATGCTTAATATTGCAAATACTCTTACTTAAATCGAACTTCAGCTCTTTATTTTGTTCTAATAATAGCCTCATCAAATGTTCTAGGCCTTGAGGATGCATCTCATTATCCCTTTCGGAAGTACGGTCATTGGATAGAATTTCCGTTGCTAAGGAACCCGCCGATTCTTTGAATGTTATTGCATCATCCTCCTGCAATTCGCTTTCACGTGTTTCGACTATAATATTTATTTCTCCCGGTGTTGTAAAAAACACGCATTCCGGCGACTCTATACCATCCTCCTCACCGTTATTTTGAATTTGTTCAATATTCACGTCAGACATTTTTATTTAAAAAAAAAAAAAAAAATATTTGTAAGTTTTATTTTTAATATTTATTTACTGTTTTTAATTTCAATTCACTCGGCCGTCTACGTTGGGCGCCATTAAATGTAATGATTAATTATTATAAAAAAGATTGCGCCACGTTGGGTCGCCATTAAATGTAATGATTAATTTTTTTAAAAAAAGAAATAAAAATATTTTAATTATTTTAATAAGATTTATTATATGAGTTTGACTTAACCTCAGGGAGTAAAGTTCCGAGTGAATGAACGGTATAACATTTATCTCCAGACAATTCTGAGATACAAACAATATTAAACTACACACAAACAATAATAAAATAACCGTCAACTACAAAAAAAACAATTCTTACCTCTAACTCAATCCGCTTCCAACAAAACCTCAATATACTTGGTATTCCTTGGAGGAGAGCTCTGCCTTCCACCAACGCTGAGAAGCAACAGACTTCTTCTTCTCCCTCTGAATGCTGAGACTAGACTGACGCTTCGTTCGAGAAAGCGGGAAAGTTTAGCGTCCTTGCTTCTTAACTTCCGCAGTTTACCGGATTATATATAAAGATAACAATTGTTTTTTGCAATACCAAATAATTAATTTATTGTTATCTGGATGCACATTTAATATGGATATATTGCATACCAGTATTGTCCAAAAACATTATTAATTTTGATCGTATATAATACGATGTTATTTGTATATATGATTTGTGATTTGCGCGGGCTTTTCAAAATATCGATGGTTATTTGAATTTAAAAATATTTTCGTGAATGTAATATATCATTACAATATATATATATATATATATATATATATATATATATATATATATATATATAAATTGTAACGTCTCCCTTGGGGGTTAAAAAAAATAGCCCACGCCGCGCGCCGCCGACGACCATTTTAGTCCAGCGCGCCGCCGCCGGAAAATTCAGCCTCGGCGCGCATGTCTAGTTCAGAGTCAAATACCAATATTGAAATTTTTACTCCACTTTGCTATCATATAGGCCGACATATGTGAAAAAAACATGGATTTTTATCTAGTCCCACCTGAGATACACAACCTCAAACTTTGCAAAAATTAAAAAAATCAAAAATTCATAACACATTAAGGAGTGAGTTGTCAATGCTGATACTCAATAAAATGCGACAACCCGATGATATCTTACTACAAAAAAATTATTAAGTCTGATAAAGTTCTTCTTCATGGTTTTTTAATTTCTAAAAAAGTGGAATTCCTCAATTTTTGACCCCCAAATTTGGAGAACATTTAGACTGCTAAGTTTTGCGTAGGGATTTATGGATAAGAAACAGTATTGTACAGGAGAGTTTTGAAAATAATTATGCCAGTTCCAATCTCATAGCATGATGCAGCCCAGAAATTTATTTGAACTCCCAGTTTGTGTAGTAAAAACATATAAGAAAATAAAATAAATTAAAAATGGTCAAGCAACCTACCTTGGATCACTTCAAATGGATTGACCCAATAATATGGAAAATACAAGAGCGTATATAAGGGGGGGCTGCCCCCCGAAATTTTGATTTGATCAGTAAAAATTGTACAAAACCCTTAAAAATAAATTAAATAAGATCATTTAGTTCATAAAAAATGGTATATTTTGGGCGTAATAGCATTTTAGTTGGCTAAAACTCTTCCAAGATCTAAATAGTTAGTATTCCATACACCGCAAATGGTCTCAGCCCCCCCCCCCAAATTATTTCCTATACACGCCCATGGGAAAATATAAGTTACAAAGTAAAATATATACCTGCTTTAGTGTATTCACCAGCAGCGACATCATAGTCTGGCCTCCATTTCAGCAGTGTTGTCTTCAAACTGAAAAAAAAAAAAAAATGATTTATTTAAAAAATATTTAATGATTATAATTTCGAAAATTATTTCTTAGTTTTGATATTCTTTACATTAATTTCTTTCTGTTCTATGATAGGCACGTATTTTTCATTTTTGGACATGAGACTGATCTTTAGAAATATTGAAAGTTAATTATTATTTATTTATTTAAATTTTAACGTCCATTTATTATTAACTACGAATTTTAGGACGGGTTATCTATAGGTTACCACCCTTTTCTAGCCAGGATAGGGGTGATGCCTTTTCTTTTTTCGAAAGAAAAGCCACCGCCCCTAGTGGGAATCGAACCCACGACCTTTGGCACTGAGTGTTAAGAGCTCACGCCTTAACCCTCACTGCTACCGGGTCTCCAGTTAATTATTAAATCAACTAAATTTTTCCACTTTACTAGGCCTGATAAAATCCTTTATCATCGTTGATGCTCAAGCATAAGGAATGATACGACACACATAGAACTGTCTCCCTAATAAAATAATCCCCACACACTAAATAATAGAACTGACAGATGATTTCTAATTCTTTCCTTATCAAGCCCCGTCTTGAAAGGATACTTCAAGTCATATTAAGCATTTGTCCTTATTATTGCTTAATAAAAGCAGAGGAGTTCAATTTTAACAATTTTATTAATTTGACATTGATTAATTGTAAAGAAAGTAGTTTTATAAGCAACATACGGTATTGTGTCAGCTTATGACAGTTGCTTTCTAATGAAACTGGATGAAGAGTTAGCAGATATTTTTGAAACTAGCAGATCCACAATAGTAAATAATTGATGAAACATAAGGTTTCAAAACGAGCATATCATATCTTTTAATAAAAACATTGGTCTTATTTGTGCAATTATAGTTGCATATTACAAGTAATGATTCAATAATCCAATCCCTGAGCCATCTGAAACTTTTCTACACTCAGTTTTAATGGATACTCCAGGTATTTACTTTGATTTCAATATATTACTTCATTAAAAATTATTAGACTACTACACTTCTTATGCTAGAAAAAATTGCTACTTTATTTATTGTATGAAATCCCTGAAGGATTTCTGAGGAAAAATTAAAAGTGAAGAACACAATTTATGCAAATAAAAATGTCCTAAACAAAATGAATATTTTCTTGTGATGCTTCATGACACAGAAAAAAATATCTTTAAATAGGGAGACTAACCAGAAACCAAAGTGCTTTAATATCTGAATAACTTATCATTAATACATAGTTTCCATATTCCTTAAAACAAGTATATCTGAAATGTATTTAACATTACCTTTTCTCAGCAGCTTTGATATATTCCAACCCTTCTTCAATTTTCCTGCCGTCAGTCATGGCTTTTTGATTTTTACAAATCACAGTTCCAAATATTATTATTAACAAACAAAACAAATAAAAATAACATAAAATATCATCAACGATACTAAAACTCAAATCCTGGAGTACTTATGATACAAATAATCACACACAGCTGATACTGCAGTTCGTATCTCCAGTGATACCAACTGCTCTTGCGCTTACAAAAATAATTTATTTAAAAAGTACTTATCATTTAATAAAAGTAAAATTAATTTTTAAAATAAACATTGCTAGTCACATAATTTCATTTTTAATCCAGATGCTAGTAACTCATGGTTTATTATTTTAGGTTTAAAATTGTATTTAAGTTCAAATAATGGCTTCAAAGATGCTACGAAATAGATCTCTACATGTAAGTAAAAGTACTTAATACTAAAACATTTATGTAGATGAAAAACGTTTAAAATGTCAGAATTAATGGTGATCAAAACTAAGAGAATCAGAAGAAGCGGAGGGGGGGGGGGCAGAGATTTAGCAGGAAAGGCTAAAAGTCTGGGTTCAGTTGAGATTCAAGCCTTCATCAGGGTTGTAAAGAAGGATGGACAGAATTAATAATAACAATAACAATTTTATATAAAGAAGGAATAAAAAATATACATAGAGGAAGAGTAATGCTGACAGATGGTAAACATGTTTGAGTTACAGATTAAATTAAAGGCAGATGGATACAGAATTAAAACTTAAATTATTACATAGAAATAGATATTGTACGAATTAGTTCAAGTACACAAGTAATCCATCGATGAAAAGAAGGAAGGCTCAGGATTTATTATACCTCCTACGGTTGAGCGGCTGGAAAAGTGTTGTCTAAAAACATAGCTAGGTAGGGTGACAATTTTATTTTACGGAAAAAGTGTGGCTGGTAAAACTGAAGTTTAGCTTCCTCACAAGCGATTTCTTTAACATTTTTCACAACAACGTATTTTAATGCACTAAACACGAATACGCTAAAAAAAAAAAAAAAAAAAAAAAAAAAAAAAAATCGCTTTCAACTAGGAAAGCACTAAAGTTCACTGTTAGGAAGGTAATAGAAGTATGCGTAAACAGCGTATTTGTAAACATGCGCAGACATGTAATATTGCGATTAAAGTGAGGTTAATTAATGAGTGAACTCTCATTTGAAATGTTCATAAACCAGTTATTCAAAAATATTGTCAATTTTAAGGGCATCCTTACCCGTCGTCATCTGTCGCTTTTGGGCAGACGTGCTATGCGTTTCCGCTCGCTACGCTCGCTCAAGAAGATATCAAAACCCTAGTCAATCCAACTCGCTAAAATTCATAAAATTCTATTAATTTTAGCGAGTTGGATTGACTAGGGTTTTGATATCTTCTTGAGCGAGCGGAAACGCATAGCATGTATGCCTAAAAGTCGTCCTGGACATTCTTCTTATCCTCCTGGACAGCCTTCTTAGCTTTCTTCTCCTAAAGACGCGATGTTCGGTAGATATAAATCCCCAATCGCACCGAAAAATGCCTTTAAGCGCTCTTCATATTTATGAGCACGTTTAAAGAGAAATTCGGCTAAGTACCCATCTAAATGGTCTTCTCGCCAAAAGTATGTTGACAATCAAAGTTCAGCAGGCGCGAATTAGAACGAACTAATAATTATAAAGGCATTAGCTAATTATTAAGGGATTTCTGTTATATAATACTGTTAGAGACCAAGCAGAATAAGTTATCAATTATTTATTACATTTTATTCAATTATTGTATCGTAAATATCGTAGCGTCTAGGTATAGGGGAATAGTCTGGCAGCTGAGATACAAGCCCGGAGGCGGTTATCAGCCAACTCTTAATCCTCTTGCGGATCACCACTATCTCTTCTATGGTTTACCCTCGAGCCTAGAGAGTTTGCCACCTCACGGTGCAATCTTCTAATGAGGGCAGCACCTTACGGGCCCAGGACAGAAAAGGCGCCGATTTGCGAGCTGCCCGCCCTAAGTCAGTCCAGCCTTGAGTCCCTGAGGAACAGCACGTGCTTGAGGCCCTTAGGAGCATTTTTTTCTCTTGCTGCATCCATCCTCTGGAGGTGCACCTTCTTCGAAGCCCCGTCAAGCTCCAATTTTCAACCTGGCGTCAGCGGCTACAGGGAAGACGCAGCATCAACCAGATAAGCGAGACTATAACTTTTTTCTTTACCCTCAGCGGCCACTATTCGCCCGACCATCTACTATACATGCTTGTATTTTCATTATTTTCATCCGCACAGAAGTTAATATTTTTTGTTTTATTTTCAAATCTAACATACTAACCAGTGCCTGCTCCACAAGGAGATATTTTTTTTCTTATGCTTTCAAAATAAATAATTCAATTTTTTTTTTCAATCACTCTATATAGTTGTTCATTTAGCCTCAATAATAGGCACCTATATGTTCAGCACTATTTCCTCATCAACCTCTTCTATATATATATACATTTCATCAGCAATTTGGTGCTGAGCATTAACATATGGTCCTCCGGCCAAGATAATTTGTAACCAGCATACCGCCTATTTTTTAAACAAATTACTATTATCATATATAAACATATATTTCTAATTTTAGTATTTTTCTTCTATATATATATATATATATATATATATATATATATATATATATATATATTTTTTCTCTTTTTCTATTTGTCTTACATTTCTTTTCAGGCGTTTTTCCTACCAATTTCTTTTCTATTTATTTTCTTAATCCAGTTGTTCCCCCACCAAAAGGTGAGGAAATGTTGGCCAATATAAACATTTATAGAAAGAGGATTAAGAGACTCTTTGAGGATATTACTCCCCTCGGGGAGCTTACTGAACAAGTAAAAGCGGATAGGACTAAAGAGTGTTTGTTTTTAATAAAACTGTCCTTTGCCCAAGCACTCGTATCTGAATTCAATGCCAATTGGGACAAGTTAGAAGCTTGCTTTGTAAAATCCTGTGATCCTAGCGGGTTTCCTACCGATGTCGAGGCTGCACAAAGGACAGGTCTTTTCAATATCATACCCAACGCTGAGGCTTTAAAACTCGAGATCGAGAAAGAAACACTTGCGACTAAGAATACAACAGCTAATACCACTTCCTTTAGTGAAGCTAGAGCTAAATCTTCATTACCTACCATCAAACCTCCAGTATTTTCAGGTCATATTCAGTCTTGGGGATTTTTCAGGGATACATTCCTTAGCTTAATGGACTCTGACCCGTCCTTAAAACCTGTTGAAAAATTCCACCATCTATTATCTTGTTTATCAGGAGAGGCCTTAGCGCTAGTTTCTCATTTTAAAATAACCGATGAGAACTATCCCTTAGCTTGGGAGGCTTTGAACAATGCTTATGATAATAAGAGAGTCATAGCTAATTTTTATCTCGAAAGAATTCTCAATTTTAGATTTAATAAAAATTCTAGTCCCTTATCAAATTTATTGGGATTTACTACTAACGTTTCAGACAGTATAGCATCGTTCAAGGCTCTAGGTCTTGATAATCCTGATGATATGATATTATCCTTCCTGGCACTCAGAACTTTAGACTCTACTACACGTCAGAAATTCGAGCTAGATCAGCTAGGAAAAGAATTCCCTTCAACTGAAGATTTAATAAAATTTATTCGAAATGGTTACCTTGCCTTCGGCTGTCTAGTGACGAAAGTTCAAGCTTTCAGCATTCTCATGCTTCTTCAGAAAATCAGAAACGATCCAATCAACGTTTTCCATCAAAATCATCTCGTCGTTACGATCTTGCTATGTTATCTAGCGGAGAAAACTCTGGCTCGTCAAGCAATTTTTCCAAGACTCCCTTAAACCATTCTAATAGGGCCAACGTTTCGTTGTCTAAGGCTGTGACTCCAGCTAGACGATCATCTCCTACTCGTGCATTTTCATCTCCAGTAGAAGCCACGGAAAAACCTTCTGCACCATGTCCTTACTGTCAAGGTCAACACAATCTTCTGTATTGTCACAAATTCGCTCAACTTGATGTTATCGAGCGAAAGAACCTTACCTCAAAATGGAAGGGTTGCCACAATTGCCTGAGGTCATCACATTCAACAAAGGATTGTCATTCCAAAAACACATGCAGATATTGTAAGGAGCGCCATCATTCTCTTTTGCACGTCTTTGATTCTCAAAATAAACCTCCGCCAGCTCACCCTTCAACCCATTCAGTACAAGCCCTACACCTTCAGGACCACTCGAAAAACCTCTGCTATAGTTCCTACGTGTCACCCACTGACCAGGTCCTGCTAGGAACCGCTATTGTACTTGTTGAGGATAGTAATAAAATGTTGCACTCTTTTCGAGCTTTACTTGACTTAGGAAGCACACGCTCTTTTATCACCATGAAATGTGCTCGACAATTGAAACTTCCAATTCATGAAACCTTTCAGAAAATCCACGGATTAGGCAACAATATATCTATTCCTATCTCGGGTAGAGTTCGATGTACACTTCATTCTCAGCATAACACAGAGATATCTCTTGGACTAAACGCCCTCGTCATTCCTCAAATTACTTCATTTCTTCCACTATGTCCATTACCTCAGCATATCGTAGAAGCGTTCAGCTCATTCAAGCTAGCTGATCCAAAGTTTGGCACCCCCAAGGATATTGACTTATTGCTTGGTTCTGATGTGTGGCACTTAATTGTATCTGGCGCGCCTAATCCAGTGAGAGCAGGACTACCTTTTCTAACCCCCACTGTTTTTGGTGACGTTGTATCTGGGCCTATATCTTCTAACTTCCCATTTAGCGACACCAGTCTTGTTGCATATTCTCAGTTGGACATACAAAACCAACTTAAGCAGTTTTGGCAGTTAGAAGAACCCAGTCCAGCTTCATTAGTTTCCCCTGAAGATGAATACTGTGAGCAACATTTCAAGGACACCTATACTCGTACTTCATCCGGTCGCTTTGTTCTCCAATTCCCATTCAAGGGCGAATCTAATCTTGGAGATAATCGAATTCAAGCCAAAAAACGCCTCTTCCACTTAGAGCGTAAATTTCGCCACAATCTATCATTGTTTAACGAATACTCTGACTTCCTTTGCAAATATGAAGAGTTGGGACACATGAGCAAGACAGCAAATCTTCTTCTTATCTAATTCATCACCATGCTGTTTACAAGGATACGAAGATTAGGGTTGTATTTGATGGGTCCTGCACCTCAACCACACCAAGTATTAACGATCAGCTCCTTTCTGGACCCAAACTCCAGGCAGACGTTGGCGACATTCTGCTTCGCCTTCGATTCCATTCTGTAGTAATCATCACTGACGTTGTCAAAATGTACCGCCAAATCCTAATTCATCCTAAGCAACGGATATATCGACATATTATTTGGCGGGACGGCCCAAACAAAGAAATTCAAGAATATGAGCTTAATACGGTTACCTATGGCCTCCGATCAAGCGCGTTCCAAGCTATCAGGACAATCAGAGAACTCGCAACGCTAGAAGCTGATAGATTTCCTCTAGCTTCGAAATGCATACTTCGTGACATGTTTGTCGACGACGTAGTCACAGGTGCCAACTCCGTTGAAGAAGGCAAAGAATTGTGTTTGCAATTAATTAAATGCTTTTCTAGTGGTGGTTTCACGCTCGACAAATGGGCTTCTAACAAACCAGAAATTCTCCCAAAGGATATTTCTCCCAGCACCAGTATGGTTGCAATACAACCTGATGAATTACCTTCTATCAAGGTTCTTGGTTTAAGATGGGACCCTGCCCCAGATCACTTCAAATACTCCATCAGTGAGCCATCTAGCATCATGACTAAGAGGTCGGTCTTATCAACCATTGCAAGAATATTTGATCCTTTAGGCTTTCTGGCCCCAGTTGTGCTAACTGCTAAAATCTTCTTACAGCAGTTGTGGTTTTTAAAACTAGATTGGGACACTCCACTTCCGCAGCATTTTATAGAAGGTTGGTCTAAATTTATTGGCTCTTGGAATTTTTTTATTTTATTTATTTTTTTTTTTTTTTACGGCGCATCTACATCTAGGTCATTAGCGCCGACATCCAGGGTGCAGCGAGGAATTTTACCAGCGAGCCATGGGATGATAAAATTCCTGCCGGAGGTTGGGAATCGAACCCACCATCTCTCGCTTATGAATCCAAGGCACTAGCCATTAGACCACGGGAGACCCCTGCTCTTGGAATTACCTCTCTCAAATATGTATTCCACGCTTCATTCCCTAATCCAGTGTAAATAGAGTTGATTTAATTGGATTTTGTGACGCTTCAACAAAGGCTTATTCAGCCGTTTTCTATCTGCGAACGGAAACTTCATGCGGCCAGGTGTGTGTCACGCTAGTGAAGGCAAAAACAAAGGTAGCCCCCATAAAGTTCCATTCTATTTCACGTTTAGAGTTATGTGGGGCCTTGCTTCTTTCGAGCTAGCTTGCATCCTTGAAGTTCGATCCGCATCCTAGCCCAACACGCGTGTATCTTTTTACCGATTCCGCAGTTGCTTTAGCATGGCTTCGAACACCCAGTCATCAGCTAGCCGTCTTTGAAGCTAATCGAGTAACATCTATTCTGGATAAAACACGTCTTGAAGACTGGCACCATGTAAGATCCAAGGAAAACCCTGCCGACATATCATCGCGAGGCATCAATCCTTCCGAAATACAGAACCATCATCTTTGGTGGCACGGCCCGAGCTGGCTAAAATTAAACCCTCATGACTGGCCCATCACGCTCTCCAATGCCAAACTGCAAGCCACTTCAGCTTTTCTCGGCACGTCAACAGTGTCACTGGAACCACAATGGCTTTTGCGTTTTAGCAATCTGAGGACTCAACTCCATGTCATCGCCAGGATTATCCGCCTTTCAACTCGGGCGAGAGCCACGTCCTCCGGAGACAATGCCAAAATTCAACTCTCATCCCCAGTCAGGGCGAAGGAAATCTCCGATGCAATGAACAAATGCATAACGTTAGTCCAAAATTCTGCCTTCCCAAAAGGTATAAATTCTCCTAATCTACAAGCTCTTTAAACATTTCTTGACGAACTGGGTATTATTAGAGTGGGCGGACGACTAAACAATGCTCCCATCTCTCTCTCAGCCCGTCATCCAGCAATTTTACCAACTTACTCTCATCTTACCCATCTTGTAGTCAGCGAGATCCATAATAATTATTTCCATGCTGGTACAAATCTTACCCTCAACCTTCTCCGGCAGAGATATTGGATACCATCTGCGACAAGATACATAAAGGGCTTCATTCGTCGTTGCATAATCTGTCGTCGACGCCAACCCAAGGCAAAAATCCCTATTATGGCTCCTCTTCCAAGCTCTAGGTTTGAAAGGATTAGACATTTTCTTCAGGTAGGTATTGATTTCGGCGGTCCCTTCTCAGTAAGAGACTCTCTACGTCGAAAACCTATCATATCTAAAGCATATTTATGCCTATTTGTCTGCTTTTCTACCAAAGCACTCCATTTAGAAGCAGTATCTTCCCTCTCCACGCCATCATTCTTGGCAGCGCTGGATAGATTTATATCACGTCGGGGTCTTCCAAATGCCATACATTCCGACAATGGAACAAACTTCGTCGGTGTTTCCCGCTACTTAAAGGATGTCTATTCCTTTATTTCACAACATTCAACTGCCATTCAAACGCACCTCGCTGACAAGGGTGTGGAGTGGCATTTCATTCCACCTCATTCACCACACTTTGGAGGCTTGTGGGAGGCTGGCATTAAGTCCGTGAAGAAACTACTGCCTGCTTCTGTTGGTAGCCATCCAATGACGTTCGAAGAGTTAGCGACGATCTTCACAAAAATTGAAGCTTTGCTAAATTCACGACCTTTGTGCCCTCTAAACGATGATCTCTATGAGCTAGATATCCTCACTCCGGCTCATTTTCTAATTGGAACATCTATGCACGCACCACCCGTCGAAGATCTAAGCGACGTACCCCTCAACATGCTCTCCCGCTGGCAGCTCATTGACAGCCGTATCCAGTATACTTGGAAAAGGTGGAGCAAAGAATACATCCACCATCTTCAGCAACGGCACAAATGGAAGAAATCTGAAGGTCCTTCACTCAGTGTCGGAAGCATCGTACTCCTCATCGACAAGAAGAATCCTTTAGGACAACGGCCACTTGCCCGTATAACTCAAAATCATCCCGGCAGTGACGGCGTTGTACGCGTAGTGACAGTCCGCACTGCTTCCGGCTCAGAGCTTAAAAGATCCGTATCATCCCTATCCCTCCTTTTCCCAAACCCTGAAATGAACACTGTAACTGTTTAATTCTATTTTCTTTTCTTCTTACTGATCTTAGTTTAGCAGTCCTTGATGACTCATTGTAAATGTTGGCTTCACCAAATTTAAGTGGGCGGTATGTTAGAGACCAAGCAGAATAAGTTATCAATTATTTATTACATTTTATTCAATTATTGTATCGTAAATATCGTAGCGTCTAGGTATAGGGGAATAGTCTGGCAGCTGAGATACAAGCCCGGAGGCGGTTATCAGCCAACTCTTAATCCTCTTGCGGATCACCACTATCTCTTCTATGGTTTACCCTCGAGCCTAGAGAGTTCGCCACCTCACGGTGCAATCTTCTAATGAGGGCAGCACCTTACGGGCCCAGGACAGAAAAGGCGCCGATTTGCGAGCTGCCCGCCCTAAGTCAATCCAGCCTTGAGTCCCTGAGGAACAGTACGTGCTTGAGGCCCTTAGGAGCATTTTTTTCTCTTGCTGCATCCATCCTCTGGAGGTGCGCCTTCTTCGAAGCCCCGTCAAGCTCCAATTTTCAACCTGGCGTCAGCGGCTACAGGGAAGACGCAGCATCAACCAGATAAGCGAGACTATAACTTTTTTCTTTACCCTCAGCGGCCACTATTCGCCCGACCATCTACTATACATGCTTGTATTTTAATTATTTTCATCCGCACAGAAGTTAATATTTTTTGTTTTATTTTCAAATCTAACATACTAACCAGTGCCTGCTCCACAAGGAGATATTTTTTTTCTTATGCTTTCAAAATAAATAATTCAATTTTTTTTTCTATCACTCTATATAGTTGTTCATTTAGCCTCAATAATAGGCACCTATATGTTCAGCACTATTTCCTCATCAACCTCTTCTATATATATATATATACATTTTATCAGCAATTTGGTGCTGAGCATTAACAAATACTTTTCATGAACGAAACAAGAAATGTGAAGAATGTTTTATTATTTAAAAAAATGGTTGTGAATAAATAACTGCTGGTGAATTTAAATAATTGATGATAAATTTCAGTTAGACTTGTTTATTACAGACTTTTCCTTACCCGCGCATGCGCATGTTGACAAATTTAGTTGTTTACATTAGCTCTCATAACCTGCATAACAGTGAACTTAAGTGCTTAATAACTTCTCTCCTAGTTGAAAGCGAACTTTGTTTTTAACGGTTTCGTGTTTAGTGCATCAAAATACGTTATTGTACAAAATTTGATAGGAATCGGTTTTGAGGACGCGAAACTTCAGTTCTACCGTGTGGCTTTGAAATGGGATGTTTTTAATAAATGGAATATGTTCTTATAGGTAGAGAAGATAACTTATCAATTAACAGGGTTAATTATCAATTAACAGGGTTATTTTCCTAGGTAGATGAACATAGATTCTGATAGGAGACGTTTATCGTGGTTAGACGCAGTGGAGAGGATGGAGAAATAGTTTTTGGTTATGTTTGGAGTTTAAGAAGTATATCAATATAAGTTTTTCATCAACAGATATGGGTATTTTGGGATTTTCTTAAATATTTTGCCTTGAGTTCTGCATTACTCAATGTCTGCAGCGAATATCTGGGTTCTGGAATATCGCAGTACTGGCTAAAGTACCACTCTATTTGAGTTTTGTGTGAAAATGGTTTCATTGGAATTAAATTATTTCGAGAAGGCCCGGTGGCCGTGAGTGTTAAGGCGTGAGCACTTAACACTCCGTGCCAAGGGTCGTGGGTTCGATTCCCACGATGGTGAGGTCACTTTTCTTTAGAAAAAATAAAAGGCATCAGTCCTGTCCTGGCTAGAAAAGGGTGGTAACTTCATAGGTAACCCGTCCCAAAATTCTTAGTTAATAATAATGGACATTAAAATTTAAATAAATAAATTATTTCATGATTCGTGTTCTTATTTGAAGCGATGATTAGATATAACATTTCTTATCTCAGCTCATTCTAATAACATTATTATCAAATTGTTTATAATAGTGAGCCGATTCTAGTTAAAGGCGCCCAAAAATATCGGCAATTTCTTGACAAATTAAGGGATAATATTGTTTTGTGTGGTCAAAGTCATTTTCTCTAATTTATGAATAAAAAATAAATATAAATTTTTCAATTCTATATGTCATAAGTTTTATATGGGATGTTAAGGTAACAAAAAGAGAGTTTTATATGGGATGTTAAGGTAACAAAAAGAGAGTTTTATATGGGATGTTAAGATAACAAAAAGAGAGTTTTATATGGGATGTTAAGGTAACAAAAAGAGAGTTTTATATGGGATGTTAAGGTAACAAAAAGAGTTTTATATGGGATGTTAAGGTAATAAAAAGAGAGTTTTATATGGGATGTTAAGGTAACAAAAAGAGAGTTTTATATGGGATGTTAAGGTAAGAAAAGAGAGTTTTATATGGGATGTTAAGATAACAAAAAGAGAGTTTTATATGGGATGTTAAGGTAACAAAAAGAGAGTTTTATATGGGATGTTAAGGTAACAAAAAGAGTTTTATATGGGATGTTAAGGTAATAAAAAGAGAGTTTTATATGGGATGTTAAGGTAACAAAAAGAGAGTTTTATATGGGATGTTAAGGTAACAAAAAGAGAGTTTTATATGGGATGTTAAAGTAACAAAAAGAGAGTTTTATATGGGATGTTAAGGTAACAAAAAGAGAGTTTTATATGGGATGTTAAGGTAACAAAAAGAGAGTTTTATATGGGATGTTAAGGTAACAAAAAGAGAGTTTTATATGGGATGTTAAGGTAACAAAAAGAGAGTTTTATATGGGATGTTAAGGTAACAAAAAGAGAGTTTTATATGGGATGTTAAGGTAACAAAAAGAGAGTTTTATATGGGATGTTAAGGTAACAAAAAGAGAGTTTTAATTCTTCGAAAACAAAATGGCGGCACTGTATTTGACGAACGGAAATCCTATTTTTTCACGGGCGAAACTCTGCAGGCGGCAATTTTCAATCTATAACAGAAAACTAAAATTATTGAAAGAAGAAGGTTAAATCTAGTAAAGGACGTAGGATTTTTATGAAATGCTATTTTTTTTTAAATGATGAAGAATTCATCACATTCTATTAAAAAAAAAAAATCCGTCAAAAATCGGTCTTAAAATCGAAATAATTCAACAAATGGAAACATTTTTGCTTACTTTACTTGCAAATATCATGAAGGCTGTTTCACGCTAGACCGAGTCGGGCCCGGGCCGGGCCGGGAACGGTGATACAATCACACCAGCTTTTTCAATGGACTCTTTCACACTACACCGGGCCGAGTCCGTGTTTTTTGCGCGTGTGATTGCTTCACCATGTCGGGGCCGGGCCAGGCCCCGGACCGGGCCGGACCCGATACGGTTTAGCGTGAATCGGCCTTTAGGAATCTGCATTTAAAATTTGAAGTTAATCGGTTCAAAATTGAAATAGCTGTCTTATCGCCCGAGTAGAAAAACATAGTTTTGAGAAAATCGGCTTTAAAGTTTAATATACCGAAAAGTTCTTTTTTTGTTCTCCATATTTTCTTGCAATAAAAATAAAAAAAAAAGGGTTTTAATTTAGAAATATATCAGGACTTTACTTGAAAAATCGTATTTTTGTTACATTTAAACACGTGTCCGGCGCCACATAAACCGCTTGGATATCATTTTTTGATTAGTTAATATAGACAGGAGATTTCAAAACAACCTACGTCATCATGATTAGCCACTGCCATCTTGATTACCACAGCCACTCCAAACTTATTACCAATACCTTGCACCGTTTCTTAGCTTATTTTACTACTATACTAATTTTACGGATAAATGCGATTTAAAACAAGAAACAACCAATTAAAAAGTGAGATAAACAAAGAGAAAAACCCTTTCAAAACAACAAAACAAACACTTTTTAAGTTTTAAGCGCTTATATCTCTGATTGACGTTGCCCCATCGAATATTGCTTCAGAACTTTTTTTGTAGAGAATTTAGTAAGCATTCGAATGGCCACCTTCCACTTAGCACGGTTTCCCAACCGTTATCGAGATATTTACGAAAAATGTACGGAGATCCGAAAACTTTTCATGTCTATTAATAAAATAATTTTGTTCGCATACTTCCTTAACTTCAAATATAACCAAAATTTAAAAATCTTAGTTGGGATTAATTTCCAAGATGTAGAAAATATTTCAATTGAATTCCGCGATTGTAAGTACTCACAAAAAAATAATGACTTACAAAAACATTGATTACACTTTTCTCAGGAACGGTTACAGATATCGCCTTATAAATGGTTTCATTCGTTTTCTTATGTTAAGAAACCTATACAACAAGTACCTGCATGCATATAAACTCTAAAACGTAAGCGTTGCGATTTTTTTGCGCGAATTTCGCTCCAAACACTATCTTCTAGTGGGCGGATTCTGTTGGTTAACGAACTAGACCTTTCAAATTAGACGACAAATTTTTATGCCAAATTTTGTTAAAATCGGACCATTTTTGAGCTTGCTAGAGCGCGAACAGACAAGCATATATATATATGTATATATATATATATATATATATATATATATATATGTATATATATATATATATATATATATATATATATATACAAATTTGGGCCACCTATATTTTCGTGATCTGTAGGGTCTGAAACGTGAAAGTTTCTAGTCGGCACTTCCGGATTGCGTCATGAGGTCAACCTCATAAGCGGTTACTCCCTATGGAGATAGAGAGTAAGTTACAATGGAGCTAAAAGTTACAATGTAGTATTATCCATTGTATAATGAATAGTGACAAAAATAAATTACTTTAAGAATGGACTACATTTCTAAAGCTACTTGATAGTGTGAATGTATTGATTTTAGACTTTGAGAATGTTGACTATGAATGGATTTAGACCACCAGTAAGGCAGGAATCTACCAAGAAATGTGAGGAGAGCTGTGATCACCCAAAATTTGTGAGAATTAAAAACCTCCAAACTCAATATCAGGTAAAAACGTTATGATAACACATTTTAAATATATATTTGTGTGTGTGTACCTTTGGCCGTGAGAGCTAAGGCGTAAGCACTCCGTGTCTAAAGTCCGACTCGCAGGAACTGCGTCATCTTAGCGCGGTTACATCTCGAAGAAATGGAATAGATTAGCATCACAAATCACAGGAAACTGACAGTAGCCAACTTACACAGAAGAGGATAATTCTTAATCTGTACAAGTCAATACAATTATGTACTGAAAACTTACTTACTCTTTGACTACTGCTGAGAAGGCTCTATTCTAAACAACCAAAAATTCCTTGTCATTTTAAGTATCTTGTTTTACTAGCAAATTCGCTTTACTGTTATAATCAACTGTAAACATGTGCTTCATCTTAGTTGGGATTAATTTCCAAGATGTAGAAAATATTTCAACTGAATCCCGCGATTCTAAGTACTCACAAAAAAATAATGACTTACAAAAACATTGATTCCACATATCTCAGAAACGGCTAAAGATATCGCCTTCAAAATGGTTTCATTCGTTTTTTTTTTTTTTTTTTTTTTTATGTTAAGAAACCTATAAAACAAGTACCTGCAAGCATAGGAACTCAAAAACGTAAGCGTTACGATTTTTTTTGCGCGAATTTCGCTTCAAACACCATCTTCCAGTAGTCGGATTCTGCTGGTTAACGAACTTGACCTTTCAAATTAGAAGACAGATTTTTGTACCAAATTTCATCAAAATTGGACCATTTTTAAGCCGTGAGGAGCGCGAACAGACAAGCATATATATATATATATATATATATATATATATATATATATATACACACAAATTTGAACCATATTTTCGTGATCTATGGGGTCTGAAACAAGAAAGTTTCTAGTCGGCACTTCCGGATTGCGTCATGAGGTCAACCTCATAAGCGGGTTTTCCCTATGGAGATAGGGAGTAACCGCGCTAAAAGAAAATCCTGAATAGCAAAGGATGGTAACCTATAGATAACCCGTAAATCATTGTATTAATAATAATGAAATGAATAAACATTAATTATATCGAATTTATTCCTAAAACATAGTTGATTGTTTACAAAATTTGGTATTTACACGAGTTAATTTAATGGCGTTTGGAACGCCATTTAGACCTAATAATCAGATAATATCCCAGTAATATAACCAGTAAATTATGTGATAGCAACGCGTGAGGAATGAAGACTAAATATTCGGTTGAATCTCATGAGAGAGATGGTGGGTTCGAGTCCCACCTGCAGCAAGGATTTTTCTCATTCCATGGCCAGTTGTGAAAATTCCCTACTGCACCCATGTTTGGAAGTGCGCCCCGGCGCTAATGTCCTGGAATTCGTTGCGACTATATTATTATAGTATGTCTTTTAAAGTTTGGAATTTCTTGGCGGAATGTAATTATTGCACCATAATATTGAAGTCATTAACATATTTAGAGGGGCGAGGTTAGCTCAGTGGTAGAGCACTGGCCTAATAAGTTGGAGGACCTGAGTTCAAATCCCGAGGGAACACTAAAGATTTTTTCTTCTAGTGTATTCGTTCATGGGTTGGATTCGGCACCCCCGACTGTCCCTAGGCCAACCCAGCCTTTAATTAATTTAATAATGTGTACCTTTGGGACTAATGACTCTAGCAGTCGAAGCAGCCAAGGGGAAAATCAGGCGGCCGGGGCATAGTACTGACCACACTATCTCCCTAGAGTGCCGGTGCATGGTCATGAATCAGATACCTCTATAGTATCTGCCCCTCAGGGCCCTCTTGGCCTGTTACGGGATTGATTTTTGTTTTTTGTTAAACATATTTATAAGATCACTTTATTAGAATTTTACCAACTTCTCCATGTATTCTCCATATTTATTGTTTTAGTATATTAAATATCAACATTGTAAATAATTGAAGGGGTCCAGGAAAATAGTGCCGAACAACATTTTCAACAAACCTTAACTGTAGGTGCTATATGTTGGATATTATGTGGGACTATCAGTTGAAATGGTTAGGAGCAACAAGATTAAGTAGCATACAGAGCTTGTAGTCATATTTTAGTAGCATTTGCATCATAGACTGATCGTCCCACATAATATCCATCATGTAGCAGCTACAGTTAAGCTTTGTTAAGAATGTTGCTTGACACTATTTTGCCCCGAACCTTTCAATATATTTTCTTCCCTACAATTATGAGATATTTGCGTTATTTTTCAACATATTTCAGCAATGTTTTCATGTGTTTATCCAGAAAATGATTGAAATCAATGTTGTTTTAGTCGAAAGAGCCTTGTCCTGTCTGGTTGATTTCAACAAGGGATAAAGGCTTGTACTACACAACTTTGATGTTGGCCGTGGTTGGTTTTGGCTGCAGTGTCTTCAGCTGTCTTATTTCGATCAATAGATAACGCTCTATCGGAACTTAAATCAACAAAATCATTTGTAATAAAGACATTGAAATATGGCATCAGATTTTTTTTTTTTTTTCGAAATAGCTTTTGTTTCGTAGCCTGCTTCTGCTAAATCAACAGAAATTGAAAGCAGAGCGCATTCAGTAAACCTTTTTTGTTTTGTATTAAGGGCAATATGAACCACAATGGGTCATGGTCACCCTGTGAAAATAAGACCAAGAGGGTACTTAACGTATTAAAGTTGTCATTTCATAGTTATTGATGTTGTTGTTTGTTGCAATATGGAGACATTTACAATTACTATAAATTGATATTAGAATAAAAATTAAATAATAATAAAAGAAAACAACGAAATATTAAATATTCATTAAAAAATAAAATAAAATAAATAAATAAATAAAAGATTTTATATATAGTGACAGGTTAAAATAAAAATAGCTGTTGAGAATAAGATTAATTTCTAGATGCGGTTGTTATATTAGTAGTTTCGAAACACAAGAACGCCTATATTATTTCGTTAACTGTATTTTGTTAGAATATTCTGTATCAGCAAAATACAGTTTTATGTTAAATTTTGTCTGTTAAATTTGTAGCCTCTAGGAATTTAAACAGGTTAATGATTTTTTCTGGCTAATCCCCTAGAATTTCGTCTAAGGTGCCATCAATTTTGAACCGATTCCTTTCATATTGGTATGCTAAGCACTCTGTAAGTATGTGCTTCACCGTGAGGAGGACTCCACAGCTTATACAGTTGGGTGGTTCATCTTTAGACATGAGGTAAGAGTGTGTAAGCCTTGTATGCCCTATTCGCAACCTGGCTAACACAATCTCTTTCCTTCTGGTTGGACAAACCGAAGATCTCCAAGTCCTGGGGGTTCCCTTTATTTCCCTTAGTTTGTTATCAGAAGTTTCCCTCCAGTAAACCTTTAATCAAACATGTTAAGTAAATAAGAAACATATTTGTAATTGTGTTTTGCTAGAGCGAAAGTTGGTAATGTGGAGTAAAAATTGTGCTCTTAGTTTCTACATATCGCACTAATATTTCTAAAGCGGCGTAACTCAACTGAAAATGTTTCACCCTTGCCAATGAAGAGGGAATAGCATTAACCCGTTTCGTCGTAAAGTTGCGTAAACGCAAAATTATTTTCACGATTTTTTTTTCAAATAAATATTTTAATTTAGTTTGAATAGTTGTTTCTAACAAGGAATCTCCTTAAAGAAAAGGAAAAAAAAGTCTTATGCCCAAATAAAATGTTTTGCTATTTTTAGCACTTTCCTCCGAAGGAAAGTAGCTATTGAGGTTGGACTCATGACGGAATTTTTGAAAAATTTCTTCAAATCTTTATCGATCCTACCTAGTAGACACCGAAAATGACCCCCGTTAAAATTTTTATATATATATATATATATATATATATATATATATATATATATATGTGTCTGTTAACACGATAGCGGCCAGAGTTTTTGTTTTTTCGTCCCGAAACTTGGTATATAGCATTCAATTAGCAAACGATTGAACGAGTTCGTTAACCACTAAAGTCGGTCCACCGGAAGGGGGGGTTTACCCCGAACCCAAAACAGTAATTTGACCATGCCAGCCGTAATATTTGTTATATTTCAACGAAACTTGGTATTCGTAGTGGTAATATAGAGAGAAAAGTGAGATATAAAAATGAACTAAATCGGTTCATTAGAAGGGGGGGGGGGTTTACTCCGGACCCACAATACCAATTCGCCACTACCAGCCGTGATTTTTGGTATATTTCGACGAAACTCGGTATTCGTAGTGCTAATCCACAGGTAAATATGTGTTGTGAAAATAAACTAAATCGGTTCATTAGAAGGGGGGGTTTACTCCGGACCCAAATTCCTAATATACTCATACCGGTCGTAATTTCTGCTGTATTGTAACGAAACGCGGTATACGTCGTGGGTAACTCATGAGAAAGAAGTGTTGTAAAAATGAGCTGAATCGGTCAATCGGAAAGCGGGGGTTTAATTTGTAATATATTTGAATAGAAAAGCCGGCAGAAGTAGGTTCACAAAGCCGCCGCAAGGAGCGCTTTCTACCACTAGAGTCACTGTATCCTGTTCCTGCGTTAGATCAAAATACGATAATATGAGGATTTTTGTATTTATTACGTAGTTGATCAGTTACTCATTACAAAATGAGAACTATTCACGTTTTTATTTTATTTATGTAGGATATTTTAAGCAAATTGTTCTGGAAAGCAGTCTACACTACCCAAATTCTGAGGAAAGTGCTTAGTTATGCAGCTCCTGCGTGACGGACTTTTTTTAATATCGCTAGAAATATTGTACTGTGAAGTGTTAGAAATTTTTCCAAAATATCTACGCATTTGTTAAACAAAGATTTTTTTTTTGCTCTAAACATTACTTGAACATATAAGAAAAGTTACCAATAAAAGTAATTGCGATCATAAATTGTTATGGCAATTCTGTGGCCCTGCGAATATAATGTTGCGTTTTTTTTGCAACGAATGTTGCGTTTTTTATGTAAACGAAACATTTCTTGTCTCATAAAATATAATGCTGATTTTTTGTTTTTGGTTTTTATACATTATTTTAAGTGCCTAGGAGGAACAAATAACGAAAAATGTAAAAAAATACAGTAGAAATAGGCTTGGCATTTAATGGGTTAAGACAGGAAGTGTTACAAAAGTGTCCTCTGGTGTACAAGCTCTGAAGCTAGGTACATACAGTTTTGATGGTTGATAAAGAGATGTTTATCATGTCTTTCATAGTCAGAACTGAAAAACACAGATTTTTTAGTTGTGTCACTTTAGAAATACTAGTGCGAACATGTATGAGATTTCAAGTGCAAATCCTTATTAAAATATCCTCAATGTAATAAGATGTGTGTAATTATACACAAGCTGTTTAACAATGACGAGAATATTCTTACAAAAACTGTAGAACTGTAACCCACTTTCTACATTTTCACGGCCGTATCAATTCCTTTGATATAAGTAGCGTTTACATACGAGGAAGAATTCAGAATTCCCAAGATGTTTAAAGCTGCAACTCTTCTACTGGTTATTTTCGCCGTAACGGTAAAGTTAATTTAAACATTTATAGTAGATTTAAACATTTATAATTATTATACGACAATTGATGGGCTCAGTGCCAAAGATGACTAACCCACATTTTTAACAAATTAGAGTTATTCACTTTTCCTGATAGAGAATTTTAAGTTTTATAATTGATAGAAATGCCCAGCCTTTACACCTCATTGATTAGTACTGACATCTGTTAGATTGTTTTGGAACTTACTGCAAAGCTAAATCATGTGAGAGGCAGACTTGACCAACCCACACTAGGTATGGCTTTGTTAGCGCGGTTCCTCCCTCCCCCATAGGGAAGAACCCCGCTTATAAGGTTGATCTCATGACGCTATCCAGAAGTGCCGACTAAAAAATTTTGCGTTTCAGAACCCCTAGAGACCGAAAATGATGGTGGTTCAAATTTGTATATATATATATATATATATATATATATATATATATATATATATATATATATATTTGTCTGTTCGCTCTCTAGGTAGAAGACGAATGGTCCGATTTTGATGAAATTTGGTACAAAAATCCGTCGTCCAATTTGAAAGGTCAAGTTCGTTAACCAGTAAAATCCGTCCACTGGAAGATGGCGTTTGGGGCGAAATTCGCGCAAAAAAATCGCAACGCTTACGTTTTTGAGTCCATAAGCTTGTAAGTACTCGTTTTATAGGCTTCTTGGGCTAGGAAAACGAATGAAACCATTTTCAAGGCGATAGCTTTAACCGTTTTCGAGAAAATTGGAAAAATAGTTCTTGAATACCGTTTTTGGTTTGGGTACTTAGAATCATGGGATTCAGTTGAAACATTTTCTGCATGTTCATTAAAACTAATATGTTGAAATTTGTGTTACGTTTGGAGTTAAGAAAGGGTTAGAATAAAATATTTTATTAACAGACAAAAAGTTTTGGTAACTTTGTATACTTTCCTTAATTTTTTTTTTTTTTTTTTTTTTTTTTTTATGGCGCTTCGACATAAATCTTGGCCATTAGCGCCGACGTCCAGGGTGCAGCCAGGAATTCTCTCAGCGAGCCCTGAGATGAGAAAATTTCTGGCGCCGGTGGGGATCGAACCCACCATCTCCCGCTTATGAATCTAGCGCGCTAGCCACTAGACCACGGGAGACCCCTACTTTCCTTAATATCTCGAAAAAGGTTGAGAATCTTGGTAAACGGAAGAATACCATTAGAAAGCTTACTAAATGCTCTACAAAAAAGGTTGTGATGAAAGTTTTGATTAAACGATGTCAATCGGAGAAATAAAGTAATTGATTTCGCTTATTCAAACTGTTCATTTTGTCTGTTTTTATTCCTTGTTATTTTTTTAACTGCTTATAGTTGGACAATTTATTTGATAATAAATCAGGTTAAGAAAAAATAAGAAAAACAATTTAATCTTAGAGATATGGATTTCCAAGATATAGCTTTTCAACTGCCTAGCGGGGTCCTTCCTAGGGCGGGGACCCATCCAGGTAAGATCGTAAATATGACCTTTCTTGAAAGTAAAGATGGAACTGTCAACTTTGGTCCTCCTCTGCCTCCCGGCACTTTCATTGCTGACGAAGGCTACCAATGAGTAGCCGAAACGTCCTAAATATAGATTTTTTTAAACAAAAATCGTATTGAGGTTTCTTTAGCCGAATCCCAACCATTCCATCTTTACTTATCACCTCGACGGCTAACTATCTAATCTTCATGCTTTCTAGAAATGTGGACCCAAAATAATAACAGCTTCTATTTTAATCATTTTAAATGAGTCTAGAGATAAGAACGGAACAGCGCTAAGACGATGCAGTTCCTGCGAGTCGGACTTTTTATTAATGGTAAGGAGCAACATGGGTGATATAGTTGAAGCTTCTGATGGCTCTGTGGAAATTCCTGTCTACATGGGCGTATATAAGGAGGGGGGGGGGCTACAGCTCCCCCCTCCCGAAATTTTGATTTGATGATAAAAACTTGTCGTAAACCCCTTAAAAATAAATAAAATAAGATCACTTAGTTCATAAAAAATATTTTATTTTACGTGTAATAGCGTTTTAATTGCCTAAAACTATTCCAAGCTCTACATTTTTAGTATTTCCGAAATAATTTTCTATATACGCCCATGCTTGTCTATGAACCATCAAGGAATGTTCATAAACTACGCTTGTGGAGGACAAAACCACAATATACGCCCATGCTTGTCTATGAACCATCAAGGAATGTTCATAAACTACGCTTGTGGAGGACAAAACCACAATATACGCCCATGCTTGTCTATGAACCATCAAGGAATGTTCATAAACTACGCTTGTGGAGGACAAAACCACAATATACGCCCATGCTTGTCTATGAACCATCAAGGAATGTTCATAAACTGCGCTTGTGGAGGACAAAACCACAATATACGCCCATGCTTGTCTATGAACCATCAAGGAATGTTCATAAACTGCGCTTGTGGAGGACAAAACCACAATATACGCCCATGCTTGTCTATGAACCATCAAGGAATGTTCATAAACTACGCTTGTGGAGGACAAAACCGGAATATTAAGATTGTACTGTTCCTGTCCCACATTCTACACAACTCACCTAATCTGGAAATCATTGTTTTGTTAAATTATTGATACATAATCATAGAAATCTAAAGAAAAATAATTTTTCATTAATTATTAATCTCCGGATATGTGACCACTATTGTTGAAGTGGACGTTATTTTTTATTCATGTAAGAGCCAAAAATGACTATACTTTTTGTTTTTCATTATCATGTCTAACTATAAACTTTTTATTTCTATGGTATATACATAAGAATTTTGTCTATCTAATGAATAAAGACCAATTAAAATAGTTTCTGTCATTGACGCCTTGATCCAGATATCTGACCCGGTGATGATCCAGATCTCTGAGAGCCGGTTCTTTAACCTGCGTTGATGTTAATACGTAAGTAGCCAATTTTTCATTTTAACACTTTTTTGCTTTATTATTCAGACAAGAATAGAGTGCCAAGGTTCAGGAGCAGCCTCTGGTGTTGTAGTTGGCGACGGTATGGCATTTGGGATAAACACCAACCTTGGTGCGGGATTTTCTGCAGTCTTCCAAAGATGGCCTTCAATTTCTGGCTTATTTTCTGGTAAGTTAGTTTTGTTATTGATCAATATGTTATAAATTATAAAATGTTTTGTGTTGAAGGAAAATCCAAAAAAGCAAGTCCGTTCCTATCGAGTATCCTTCAAGTAACAGAAGCTTTTGGAGTTAAGTCATCAAATCCTTCTTCATATTAATCCCTATTGCCTCATTCTGTAATGTATTCCCTATTTCCGTTAAAAAGTACAAAATCAAAAATTGGGAGGGGGTCTTTTTGCGAAGACCATATCCAGTTACTTTTGAAGTAGCAGTAGTGATTGTATCAGTGATTCAGCGCATGCGCATAACTCCTTTGCCTTCCTATTGGAGGATTCCGATGACCAATTGCTTTGGTTCTTGTTGGGAGTAAAGTAACCTTGATCAGTGAATTAGCTTATGTCTATGAAACAGCTCTGTTTGTTAGTGAGAAAAATGAGTCTTTTACAATTTTTTCGCGATGTTCCTGCCAAAGAAAAAGGGATTGGTTTCTTACTCGGAAAAATTAATGGAATCCTATTAATTTTAGCGAGTTGGATAGACTAGAGTCGGTAAAATTAATGTAATTCTATTAATTGCGAGTTGGATTGACTAGGGTTTTGATATCTTCTTGAGCGAGCGGAAACGCATAGCATGTAATACCTAATAAATGTAAAATATAAAAAAAAAAAAAAAAAAAAAGAGAGAAAACGATTAAAATATGTTTGTTCACAAATATCGTTGTTTGTTATCCTTCATAACCTTCAAAACAGTCAACTTTAATGCTTAATAACTTATTTCATAGTTGAGAGAATTGATTTTGATCATATTAACCTATTTATTAATAAATATTGCTTGCCATTATCTAATATGAATTATAACCGTAGATAAAGAGTCAAGAAGTAGTAGATAACCAGCAAAGAACCTATAAGCTAATCAGTAAGCTTATCAGCGAGTACAAGTAACTGTTATAAATCATCACTGCTACTTCAAAAGTAACTGGATGTGGTCTTCGCAAAAAGACCCTTGGGAGGTAATCGGCCTTATCTTTGGTGCCTGAGGTTCCATGCCTTCTCATTTACACAAAATGTTTTTTAAAAGATGGAACATTAGATGCGACTTTGAGGCACATGCTCGTTCAATATTAAAAGATTCCATAAGGATAGTAAATCACCATTAGTATGGCTGAAGAAAGAATAAATTAACAGATAAATACTAAAAAGATAAAGAAAAACTCAGAATTCCATTGAGAAAATAAAATAAATCACACCTAACCAAGGCTTATATATAGGCCGTAACCTTATTATCATTCCAAGGAGAATAAAGTGTAAATGAATAAACAAATACAAAAGAAGATTTTCCTTGGAATGAAAAGAAATCTGTCACCAAATTTGGTCAGCCATCAGTTGGACATGACTGTTTTTCTCTTCTCTCATAATCTTTAAAATGTATCAATACTGACATTTTAGCGCGGTTCCCCCCTCCCCCATAGGGAGGAACCCCGCTTATAAGGTTGATACAATGAAACAATCCGGAAGTGCCGACAAGAAAATTTCGCGTTTCAGAACCCCTAGAGACCGAAAATAACGGTGGTTAAAATTTGTGTATATATATATATATATATATATATATATATATATATATATATATATATATATGTATGTATATATTTATTTATATATATATATATATATATATATATATGTATATATATATATATATGTATATATTTATTTATATATATATATATATATATATATATATATATATATATATATATATATATATATATATATATATATTTGTCGGTTCGCTCTCTAGGTCGAAGACGAATGGTCCGATTTTGATGAAATTTGGTACAAAAATCAGTCATCCAATATGAAAGGTCAAGTTCGTTAACCAGCAAAATCCGCCCACTGGAAGATGGAGTTTGGGGCGAAATTCGCGCAGAAAAAATCGTAACGCTTACGTTTTTGAGTTCATAAGCTTGTAAGTACTCTTTTTATAGGCTTCTTGGGCTAGGAAAACGAATGAAACCATTTTCGAGCTTTAACCGTTTTCGAGACAATTGGAATAATAGTTTTTGAATACCGTTTTTGGTTTGGGTACTTAGAATCATGGGATTCAATTGAAACATTTTCTGCATGTTCTACTTTCATTAAAACTAATTTGTTGAAATTTTGGTTACGTTTGGAGTTAAGGAAGGGTTAGAATAAAATATTTTATTAACAGACTTAAAAAGTTTTGGTAACTTTGTATATTTTCCTTAATATCTCGAAAAAGGTTGAGAATCTTGGTAAACGAAAGAATACCATTAGAAAGCTTACTAAATGCTCTACAAAAAAGGTTCTAATGAAAGTTTTGATTAGGCGATGTCAATCGGAGAAATAAGTGCTTAAAACATTAAAGTAATTGATTTTGCTTATTCGAACTGTTCTTTTTGTATGTTTTTATTCCTTGTTATTTTTTAATTGCTTATAGTTGGATAATGTATTTTACAATAAAACAGATTAGGCAAAATAAGAAAAACAATTCATTGTTAGAAATATAGCTTGCCAAGAGAAAAAGATTCGTTGACGTCTTTTGAATATTTTCAATTGCCTTTACGCTGTTGGTTTTTTTATTTTATTTTTTAATTGATTTTATCTGTAGAATTATTACTATAGTAAAAGAACACAGGAATGTGTGAAAATATTTGATATTTTCCAATTCATTGAAACGTATGAAATGAAGAATCGGTAGAAGAGGATTCTAGGGTCTTGCGGACCTGACCCCAGGTATAGCCATAAAACCCATTGAACAAAGGCCGAGGAAAATATTATCTGTTTCTATTCTATGCTTTTCAAATGAGAATAGGGATATGAACAGGAACCGGGGTCTCCCGTGGTCTAATGGCTAGCGCCTTGGATTCATAAGCGGGAGATGGTGGGTTCGATTCCCAACCTCCGGCAGGAATTTTATCATCCCACGGCTCGCTGGTGAAATTCCTCACTACACCCTGGATGTCGGCGCTAATGACCTAGATGTAGATGTGCCGTAAAAAAAAAAAAAAAAAAAAAAAAAAAAAAAAAAAAAAAAAAAAAAAAAAAAAACTGGAACCGCGCTAAGATGACGCAGTTCCTGCGAGTCGGACTTTTTTTATTAATATCTTTGATTAAAATAACAGAAGCTATCCTGAATAGGTGGCAGGCCACTTGGCATTCCACTGAGGATAACCACCTATGGGAGATAAAGAGCAATATACGACCATATTCGTCAAGAGAACAAAGAACAAGACGATGTTGTACTAACAAGACTGAGAATCGGACATACACACCTCTCTCACTCACACCTATTTACTAAACAAGACAAACCAAGGTGCGAAGCATGCAACGTTCCTTCGACTGTGAAACACCTACTAACAGACTGCATGAAAAGAGACAACCTACAGGCACCTCATGACCTTAGCGAGCTGTTAGCAGATAACAGCCAATATACTGCTACCATACAAGTGACATATGGTCTTTTTGCGAAGACCACATCCAGTTACTTTTGAAGTAGCAGTAGTGATTTATAACAGTTACTCGTACTCGCTGATAAGCTTACTGATTAGCAAATAGGTGCTTTGCTGGTTGTCTACTTGACTCGTTATCTACGGTTATAATCCATATTAGATAATGGCAAGCAATATTTATTAATAAAAAGGTTAACATGATCAAAATCAACTATGAAAAAAGTTATTAAGCATTAAAGTTGACTGTTTTGCAGGTTATGAAGGATAACAAACAACGATATTTGTAAACAAACATATTTTATTCCTTTTCTCTCTCTCTCGTTTTTGGATATTTTACCTTCATTAAGCATTACATGCTATGCGTTTCCGCTCGCTACGCTACGCTCCGCTCGCTCAAGAAGATATCAAAACTCTAGTCTATCCAACTCGCAATTAATAGAATTATATTAATTTTAGCGACTCCAGTCTATCCAACTCGCTAAAATAAATAGGATTCCATTAATTTTTCCGAGTAAGAAACCAATCCCTTTTTCTTTGTCAGGAACATCGCGAACTAATTGTAAAAGACTCATTTTTTCCCATTGACATAAGGAGAGCTTTTTTTTTTTAACAAAAGCTAATTCACTGTTGAAGGTTACTTTACTCCCAACAAGAACCAATGCAATTGGTCATCGGAATCCTCCAATAGGAAGGCAAAGGAGTTATGCACATGCGCTGAATCACTGATACAATCACTACACATACATTTTTAAAAAAATCGAGTTAAGTGCAGTTCTGGATAGTTAATACATACGAAATGTTGGTGGCAAAGGGATATAAGTAAATGTCTGGTATTTGCTGAGAAATAGCGGAAACAAAATTAACTACTTTAAAAATGAGCAGATTTGTTTGGTGCACTAGGGATGCAAGTGACACTTGTCAACTTGTGACTTGCTCAAATATTTATTATTCACGATACCAGCAGATTTACAACTTTTATGTACACAAACTAGGGACTGGCAATGCTTCTATGCACGTGTGGCATGAGGGTCAGGCCTCATAGCCCTCAAGATACTGTCTGGTTTGCTGAAGTTTATCAATACTCTTCCAGCGACAGTTAAAAAATTAACTATGTTCAGTGACAATGTAGGAGGCTAAAACCAAAGCCGGTATACTGTTAAGTTCTGGTTGTATATTGTTAAAATCCCAAGGAGTTGAAAATCCCAAAATACAGCCCTTAAAAAATCTCACTATATTTTATTGGAGCAATGTATCAATTGAAGTAAATTAAATAAACGACCTAAAATAAATTAATTAAGCTTCCATTTTCGAGCTACTTTTTTATAAATTTGCCTACATGTTAATTACAGAGTCCTCTATGCATTGGGAAAAGATAGGACCCTCTAAGCTGTATTCGCTTTCGAGATATTTAGCCTCAAAGATCCACTTTTTAACACAGGAGACAGGGGCAGAGCGTATCCATGTTTACCTAAAAAAAACGAGTTTGCTTAGCATTTTTCTGGAAAACTAGTATATGATACATAATAGCTAACCTAATCTTACTGACAGAGTTTTAATAGGGCAAGCGGTACTTGGCTTCCTATCCTTTCCCAATGCTTAGAGAACACTTTAATTAACATGTAGACAAATTTATAAAAAAGTAGTTCGAAAATGGAAGCTTAATTAATTTATTTTTTAATTTTGTAAGGGTTGTATTTTGTGATTTTAAGGATTACATCAGTTCAAGAATTACTGGGGAAGGCCTTATATCAATTTATGTATAAAAACTCAAAGATTGTATGCCTTAGAAAATATATAATATACAAAAATATAAGCAAAAACGCGAATTTTTTAGAAAAGTCTTATATTTGAAGGGCTGTAACTTCGCTCCAAATTGACCTATCAAGTTCGCTGAAGTCTCGAAACATTAGTATTTTTATGCACTAAAAGGCAGTACCTAGGAAATAGTCGTTTATTTTAGATAATAACTTGAATAACAATTTTATAGTGTACAATATCCTAAATTATAAGTTTTGAGGGGTGGGGCTTAAACAAAAAGCGTAGGGTTTTTTCTGACCCAGGATTCGGATTCAGGGACCCCAGAAACATATAGTAAACATGGTCTAGTCTCTGCGTCCGGACTTTTATTATTTTTTTTTTTTTTGTGTGTGGCTGTCTTATAAATTGATAATATACATTAACAATTAGTTTTTTTCTTAAACTATATAACTGAAATTTCAATTGATGCATTGTAGAAACATAATTAAAACATTATACAGACTTACACTTATCAGGGAATTTACAAAAACGATTTAACTTTAAACAGTAATATCTCAAAATGATTATAACATCACTTGTATCCCTTCGCTTCTCAACCCATCATATTTGGTACTAGTTTTCAAAATCATGTGCTCATTGCTATGTTATATGAATAATGTGTTTGTAACATTGATTATCTTATTAAGAATGTAAATTAATGAAATTAAAATATTGCAGGTACGAGAAAATGAAAGACACACGCCTCTTTTCGGATGAACCAACAAAGTATGAAGATAATTGTTAATTGTAAATAAATTAATTTTTAGTAAAATTGTATACATCTTATTAATTTTTCCTGCATAATATGTAAATAAACCACACTCAATGAAGGCAGTTTATTCCTACTTCTCAGATGATAATGAGGAGGATCATTTTTCACTGGAACAATCTGTTGATTTTTTTTTTACTGGGTGTGAGGTTAGCTCACTGGTAGAGCACTCGAATAATGAACTCGAGGACCCGAGTTCAAAACCCGAGAGAGCACTTTTTATCGAATGGTGTCGTCGTTTGAGGGTTGGATTTGGGGTCCCAGATCATCCCTAGGCTCACCCAGCCTTTAAATAATTATTTAATAGTTACCTGCAAAGGGAAAAATCAGGCGGCCCGAGCATATTACTGGCCACACTATCTCCCTAGTGTACCGTATGGTCAAGAACCATATATCTCTACTGTATCTCCCCCTCTAGGCTCTTGTGGTCTGTTAAGGGACTGATTTTTTTTTTTTTTTTTATTAAATCAACTTACATACCTTCCCTCCTTGAGGTGCTTCAAATGTCAAACGTTTGGACATCCTTTTTTGTTCTGTTGATTAGAAATCGTGTAGCTAATGGAAATTCAAAAATTTGTGGATGCTGGACATGTATGAAGACTGTAAGGTACTTATATAAACACAAACATAAATCTTGTTTACTGATCTACATCTTACTGCTGAATGACAAAACATTTGACATTTAAAACATTTGAAGGGCAGAGGAGTGCAGAGCACTTGTAACTTGTAAAAGGCTACTTGGATAGTGATAATGATCTTACATAACAGTAGATAATGTTTATTCTTTTACTCCAGTTAAATGCTGAGTAAAAGTATATTCCCAGTATATGTCCAGAAATCTTTGTTTCGTCCTTGTTATATATGCAGGAAACACTTTAGTTTAAGTTTATTTCCTTTCTAGATTTCTTGTTGCTCCTAAATATTATTCAAGAAATGGAATGGAGAAACCGTATTTTAATTAATGATTGAATTAATTTCTAGTTGTATGTCTTTAGGACAAATTATGAAAAAGTATACTTTGTATAATCATATTTATTTCGTGCAAAAGGTAATTTTTCATTCTTCTAACGCCTCACCTGAAAAAAAAAAAAAAAATCATCAAACTTAGTTTTTTTTAATAATGATAAAAATATTTTTATCAAAAATATGTTTGGCAAACTTGCAGCCTCCAGTTAGAATACTATATTGAGTACTTTACAATACTTATGAAAAGAGCTAGCAGGTATATTTCCGCAGTTGCAAAATTCTCTGAAGGAGGAACACTTCCGATGATGAGTTTGGTAATATCGAAATCTGAAAATGTTATATTCCATATAAAAATTTCATTAATAAAAATGATGGAGGCCCGGTGGCCGTGAGTGTTAACTAGTGAGCACTTAACACTCCGTGCCAATAGTCGTGGGTTCGATTCCCAGTATGGGATGGTGGCTTTTCTTAAGAAAAAAGTAAAGGCATCAGCCCTATCCTGGCTAGAAAAGGGTGGTAACCTATAGATAACCCGCCCAAAAATTCGTAGTTAATAATAATGGACGTTAATATATATATATATATATATATATATATATATATATATATATATTAAAATGAATCGAGCTAGAAAATGGAGATTTTGTAAATCATATGTAAGATATCAATAAATAATGAATATCATGGAACTTACTGTATGAAAATATTAAATAATAAGTCCGACTCGCAGGAACTACGTCATCTTAGCGCGGTTACGTACATCTTGAAGAAATGGAATAGATTAGCATCACAAATCACAGGAAACTGACAGCCGCTGCCATCATGATTACCACAGCCACTCCAAACTTATTACCAATACCTTTCACCGTTTGTTAGCTTATTTTCCTACAATACTAATTTTACTGATAAATGCAATTTAAAACTAGAAACAACTAATTAAAAAGTGAGATAAAGAAAGAGAAAAACCATTTCAAAACAACAAAACAAACACTTTTTAAGATTTAAGCGCTTATATCTCTCATTGACGTTGTCCCATCGAATATTGCTTCAGAACATTTTTTGTAGAGAATTTAGTAAGGATTCGATGGTCACTTTCCACTTACCACGATTTCCCAACCGTTATCGAGATATTTAAGAAAAATGTATGGAGATCCGAAAACTTTTCACGTCCATTAATACAATATTTTTTTTTCGCATACTTCCTTAACTTCAAATATAACCAAGATTTAATCATCTTAATTGGGATTAATTTCCAAGATGTTGAAAATATTTCAATTGAATCCCGCGATTCTAAGTACTCACAAAAAAATAATGACTTACAAAAACATTGATTCCACTTTTCTCAGAAACGGTTACAGATATCGCCTTAAAAATGGTTTCATTCGTTTTCTTATGTTAACAAACCTATAAAACAAGTACCTGCAAGCATATAAACTCAAAAACGTAAGCGTTACGATTTTTTGCGCGAATTTCGCCCCAAACACTATCTTCCAGTAGTCGGATTCTGCTGGTTAACGAACTTGACCTTTCAAATTAGAAGACAGATTTTTGTACCAAATTTCATCAAAATCGGACCATTTTTAAGCCGTCAGGAGCGCGAACAGACAAGCATATATATATACAAATTTGAACCACCTATATTTTCGTGATCTATGGAGTCTGAAACGAGAAAGTTTCTAGTCGGCACTTCCGGATTGCGTCGTGAGGTCATAAGCGGTTACTCCCTATGGAGATAGGGAGTAACCGCGCTAAAAAGCCAGCTCCATCCTCAAGTATTTAACCTTAACCAGCATCAGTGCCTGCACCTTTATCAGAACCACTTCCTCAAAATTCAGTTAAAAAATTCCCATAACTACCTCTCCCTTAGCTAATAATTGTCGAAAGAATGAAATGTAGATACATTACAATCCAATACATTTTTTTTTTTTTAGTTATCAGATGATAATGAATAATTATTGCTCGATAGAATAAAATAAATACTCAGTTGTTATATGATTTCCTATAAACATACATATCTTCAAATGAAGTAGCACACCACAGCCTAGTGAACCAGATTTAGGCAGAAGAAGCACACCAGGGCCTCCCCGTGGTCTAGTGGCTAGCACCTTGAATTCTCTTGCGGGAGATGGTGGGTTCTAGTCCTTTCTGCAGCATGTTGAGTTTTTTTTTTTTTTTTAGTTCAGGGTCTGTTCAAAAGATTCCCTAGTCCACCATGGATGTATAAGAAGAGTGACAACTTATAGATAGGTCAGGCACAAATAGTCTAGGTGCTGATGCCCTGTTAAAAATAAGCAGAACTGCATAACTAAGCACTTTCCTCAGAATATGGGTAGTGTACACTGTATTCCTGAATAATCTTTTTTTTTTTTTTTTTTTTTTTTTTTTTTTTTTTTTTTTTTTTTTTTTTTTTTCTACGGCGCAATTACATCTAGGTCATTAGCGTGCCGGAGGTTGGGAATCGAACCCAACATCTCCCGCTTATGAATCCAAGGCGCTAGCCATTAGACCACGGGAGACCCCTCCTGAATAATTTGCTTAAAATAATCTATATATATATATATATATATATATATATATATATATATATATGAAAATATGAAAACATGAATCGTTTTTCTGTTTTATGTTTGCAATGAACAGATGAATCAATGTAGAGGATACAGCGTCCATGGCGCTGCTAGTGGCAGAAGTTACAAGCAATGCCGGTTTGGCGGCAATTCAATTTGAACATAATACAGAGTGAAACCCCAAATTCTAATGAACCGATTTAAATCATTTTTACAACACTTATTTTTCATTAGATACCCACGATGTATAGTGAATGTGGTTACAACAGCAATTACGACCGGTTTGAGCAAATTGGTAATTTGAGTCCGGAGTAAACCCCCCCTCCTTCTAATGAACCGAATTAGTTTTTTTTTACAACACATTTTCGTGAATATTGAGGTTCGTTGGAATAATACAAAAATTGCGGCCGGTATGGGCAAATAACAATTTTGGGTCCGGAGTAAACCTCCCCTCCAGATTGACCGATTTTGCTGGCATATATTGAAATATATGGGTTTTATTACAGTATATGTTTATCAAATGAGAAAAAAATAGAATAAAATAATAATAATAGGCAAAATGTTTATACAGATTTAGAGCACAGTTTGAATCCACATTTTAATATTATTTAATAATATTCTAGTTGTAGAAAGGGAAGGTATTGAGCCATTGTATAATGTTATTGTTTTATTAAGAGTATGTTACTGTTTTGTAAATTTCTTCTGCAGTTAAATAAATGACATAATTCAGAAATGAGATTGAGTTACAAGAGGTGCAGTAAGTATTTGGATATTTTAAATGAAAAAAAACAAAACAAAAAAACTTTATTTTATGATCTTCTAGATAGATCGATCCTTTAAAAGATTGGCCCTTGAAGATTGATTCATTAGAAGATCGGCTCTTTGAGATCGATTCTTTAAAAAGATCGGCCCTTGAAGATTGATTCATTAGAAGATCGGCTCTTTGAGATCGATTCTTTAAAAAGATTGGCCCTTGAAGATTGATTCATTAGAAGATCGGCTCTTTGAGATCGATTCTTTAAAAAGATCGGCCCCTGGAAAAAAATCGATATATCATGTTAAAAGATCGATTCAGATCGCCCATCTCTATGTTATTGTCTACTCTTCCAATAGAGACCACCATTACTGGGAAGCTCGTATATTTCTAGATTCAGAAAGTAGGTTTAGCATGGCACACATTATAGCTGTTACGCAATAATTTATAATAATGAATAACTAAAAATAAATTACCATTCTATAAGTACAAGATTCATTTTTGGGACAGGTTATAATCCGATCTGACGGAGATTCGGTGGCCGTGAGGGTTAAGGCGTGAGCACTTAACACTCCGTGCCAAAGGTCGTGGGTTCGATTCCCACTATGGAGTGGTGGATTTTCTTTAGAAAAAAGAAAAGGCATCACCCCTATCCTGGCTAGAAAAGGGTGGTAACCTATAGATAACCCTTCCTAAAATTCATAGTTAATAATAAATGGACGTTAAAATTTAAAAAATCCGATGTTGAAAAAAAAGTCATCACCCCTTGTGGGAATCCAACCCACAGCCGTGTAGCTATGCACCCTAGGAGTGTTAATCCCTGTAGAATGATTTTAGAGTAAACATAACCTTGTAACAAAGGCTTTATTGAGCTAAATTACAGCATAACAAGAAAAACAACAGCCTACTAAATAAAACAATAAACCACATGGCACAATAAACAATTGAATCTTGAAACATTTGATTAACATATGTTATACCACATTCACCCCCTCCTAATAATGAACATAGTCTTGTAAGTAAGAAGGTGGTTTCCTTATTCGGGTGGTTCTTCTTACTGGAGACTGATTTCTGGGCTCGTCCGGTGATTCACTTAATAGTGGTGGCTCTCCTGGTTCATCTTCTTCATTGGACTTGGGCAAGGCTTCAGCTTCAAAATCTTTACTCGGTGTATCAGTATCGTGGGCTTCACCAAGCGGCGCAAGATGTCGAGTCGAGACGGTGGCTTCAGTGCCGTCAGGAAGGCGGACAAAGGCATAATCTGGGTTACTTTCAAGCAATGTAACCTCATCGACTTTTGCATCGTATTTTGATTGCCTATTCTGCCTCCGGAGTAGAACAGGCCCAGGGGTCATTAGCCAGGTAGGTGTCGAAGTTCCATTTCCTGATCTTCGGGGATGATTGAAGAGTCTTTCATGCGGTGTATTATTGGTTGCAGTGCAGAGTAAGGATCTTACAGAATGAAGTGCATCAGGCAGTACTGATTCCCAACGAGTTATGTCTAACCCTCGAGACTTCAGGGCTAATTCAACAGTATTCCAGATTATTCCGTTATATCTCTCGACTTGACCATTCCCCTGTGGATTGTAAGGCGTAGTTCTACTGGATGCAATGCCGCGCAATAGGAGGTAGGACTTCAACTCTCGTGACATGAATGACGAGCCTCGATCGGAATGTATGTATGAGGGTGTTCCAAACAGAGAAAATAACTCATCAAGTTTATCTATAATTGTAGATGCAGACATGTCAGGACAAGGGTAAGCAAAAGGGAAACGAGAGTATTCATCAATCAAAACTAGCAAATATTTGTTTCGAGAGCTTGAAGGAAGAGGACCTTTGAAATCAATATTCAGTCGTTCAAAGGGGGAAGTAGCCTTTATGAGAGTTCCTTGATGCTTGCGAAAATGTGGCTTCATCTCCATGCAAATTTTACAACCAGCATTCATTCTTCTGATGTCTTCCAAGGAATACGGTAAATTCTTCCCACGAACCCAATGGTATAGCCTTGTAATACCTGGGTGGCAAAGGATGTTATGTAAATTTCGCAGTTCATATTCTTTTCCTTTTGACAATGTACAACAGATCCTCGATAGAGCATCTGCAGTCACATTTTCCTTTCCTGGTCGATAAACAATTTCATACTTGAAACATGACAATTCTAGCCTCCACCTTAATATCTTTTCATTTTTAATTTTACCATAGTGACTGGAGTCGAACATGAATGAAACCGACCGCTGATCTGTGATTAGGCGAAAATGCCTGCCAATTAAATAATGTCTCCATTTTCTAAGAGCTTCTACAATCGCATATGCCTCCTTTTCGATGGACGAGTGTTTTCTTTCGGACGACGATAGAGTTCTAGAGAAGAATGCTACAGGTCTTTTATTCTGTGAGAGTGTTGCAGCTATTGCAACATCCGAAGCATCAGTTTCTACTGTAAACGGGGCAGAAAAGTCTATCGAAGATACTACAGCTTTTTCTATCTCTCTTTTTAAATTTTCAAAAGCTTCTAATGAATTTGGAGATAGAGGGAACGTACATTCAGCAAGAGGTCTTATTTTCTTGGAAAACTGGAATATAAATGAAGCATAATGTGAGAACATTCCCAGAGTCCTGCGTAATGAAGAAATGTCTTTTGGTGGAGGCAATTTCCGTAAAGGTTCCAGTCGCTCAGGATCCGGTCGTATAGTCTTTTTGGTTATCTGGTAGCCTAGGAGATTTATGGTTTTTAACGAGAAACGACTCTTTTCTTTATTAATCGTGAGCTTATATTTTTCTGCTACTTTAAGAAAACGATTTAAATTTTGATCATGATGTTCCTGGTCCTTACCTCCGATTGTCACGTCATCAAGATATGCATAAGTATCTGATAAATTTTCCAAGCGTATGATATCATCAATAACCCTTTGGAAGGCAGCGACTCCATTAGTTACTCCAAAAGGAATTCTCTTAAACTGATAAAGCTGACCACAAGCCTCAAAAGCAGTGTAAGCTTGTTCAGCCTCTGAAATAGGAATTTGATGATAGGCGGACTTCAAATCGATTATGCTGAATATGGAGTATTTTGCAACTTCCTGGACTACATCATCTATTCTAGGGAGAGGATAAGCATCTGCAAGGGTGAATCTATTGATTGTTCTAGAATAGTCTACCACCATACGTCGCTTATGTTTTCCATTATCCACAACCAGAACCTGAGCTCGCCAGGGAGACTTACTTTTGCAGATTATGTCGTCCCTTAATAGGCGAGTAACTTCTGAAGAAATAAATTTCATATCTAACTCTGAAAATTTTCGAGACTTAATTGCTACAGGTTTACATTTAGGGGTGAGATTAGAAAACAGAGTTACAGGTTTTATGTTAGCTACTGCAAAAGCACTGATATTCAGAGGCGCATCTTCCCCACCGAAGACCAACTGTACTGTAGAGTGTCTCTTTAGAATATCATGCCCAATTATAATATCAGAGCATAAATCTGGAAGAATAGACAAACAAACACTATTATATCGATGGCCATGTATGTGTAAATCAACTATACATTGTCCATGTATAGCAGTGCGGTGGGAGGTTGAAGCCATCATAACCTCTAATTGGGAAGGAAGTACAGAGAGCTTTAGACGGTCCACCAGTTTCTCGCTGATGAAACTACTAGTGCTGCCCGTATCAATAAGAGCAGAAACAGGAGCTCCATTTAAAGTTATTGTAATAATCGCTTTGTTTAAGCGAGAATTGCTCGGGAAAGTACTTCCAATAATATTAGTAGTAAGGCTAGAAGAAACGTTTGAACTTTTAGATCTGGAGCGAGAAGATAGACATACCTTACTGAAATGGCCAGATTTTCCACATTTCCTGCAGGTGGCATCCCTAGCAGGACACGAAGTGCGAGGATGTTTGTTGTAGCCACAGAAGAAACACTTCGGAGAGACAGCAGCTGCTACTTGAGACGTTTCCGTTGGATCCTCTTCGCTAAGTTGTTGGGGATTGTTCATTTGATTTACTGCATTCACAGGTATCGGAGAATTATAGTATGCAGCCTGCTGATGTGCCAACTCCAATGACCTCGCTTGTTCGTAAGCAAGAGTCAGAGACAATGATGGAGACTCAAGGAGTCTCTGTCGGATGTGAGATGAACTTAACCCGCTGATAAAAGAGTCCCTTATACAATCATCTCGGTTAATTTCAGCTGTAACTGCCTTGAACTGACAGTCTACACTAAGCAGTTTTAAAGATTCAAAATATTTGTCAATGGATTCGCCTGGTTGTTGGCTCCTGGATGCCAGCATGTATCGAGCGAAAACTACATTCACTGGTTTTATGAAAAGTTCTTTTAAAACCTCAATAGCTTCAACATAGGAAGTAGTACTACTTACATGCTCGTATATTACAGGTGAGAGAAAGTTTATAAGTAACTGGAGCTTCTGTTCATCTGTAGCCTTAGTCACAGCTACGAAGTTCTCAAAAGTTCTAAGCCAATGTCTCCAATGTTGAGCAGCCGTGCTTGAATTTGGATCAACTTCCAATCTATCAGGTTTTAACAGGCGATCCATTGTAAAAATTTAGCTCAATAAATTGTAGAATGATTTTAGAGTAAACATAACCTTGTAACAAAGGCTTTATTGAGCTAAATTACAGCATAACAAGAAAAACAACAGCCTACTAAATAAAACAATAAACCACATGGCACAATAAACAATTGAATCTTGAAACATTTGATTAACATATGTTATACCACAATCCCTTAGCATTGAACCTGCATAATATCTTTTATTTGCTTAACCTGCATCGGAATATATTTATTCAACACAGATTCTCCAGGACAGACTTTTTCAAATTTTTATTTTTAAATAAAAATAGAGGCCAAGTTCCTCTCCCCCCAAAGAAACACTCCCCTCCCCCAAAAGCGAGAAATATCCCCTCCTAAAACCCCCAAAAACGCCTTACCGTCCTACACTCCAAAAAAGTAGTGTGACTTGGTGTATTAAGTGTACATTATTTTCAACCAAAAATATTTGCCAATACAAGAGATGATACAAGAAAGAAATGTCCAAGTTCATTACTTAGAAGACCTATTAGTTACTTACTAAGAACTGTAAAGACACTTCAACTGACCTTTAAAAACAACAATAAAAATACTTATATCCAGTTACTAAAATATCACTTTCCTCAACCAGGTATATTCTTAAACTTGGCAATGTTTAGTTTCCTCTCTAATGATAATTTCGGCACAAATAAAACATTGCCAAGTTGCCAACTATCTCAGAAACTATTCGATGTAGAATTATGAAAATTTCCAGTTTTACTCACATCTATTAGTTTAAAACCTGTGTAAAATTTCATAACTTTATCTTTACATGGTTGGAAGTTATGAGAGGGTAAAAATCGGCTCTAAGACCACCTGTAATACACACACTGTATGCTTAGGCCGGAACTTGGCCTAGATATTAGACTAATGAAAGATTATTATTGGAATAAAAATGTAGTTAGGCTCAAGTTAATTCATTCATTTATTTTCGAGTATTAAATACATCTGCTCTGCAACTATGGTGATTTGCAATTAACGAAGTGTGTGACATCTGAGTTTGACTGAACTAAGTTAAGAAATATTGTGAATTAAACAAATTCCTTATGCTTAAATCATTGCTAATGTTTATGAAGTTTTAAAGTAATACAAAACAAAAAAGAATAAATAAATTATGATGATTATGAAAGGAATAAAATAAAATGAAAGAAAAAAAAATATGGCAGTCTCGTTTCAATGTTAGTCTGATATATATCATTTGATATGTAAATTTTGGTGATTTTTATTCAAATTTCGACTATTATAGGTGAATTAAGTTGAAACGTACTCTACACGATTCAAGATATTTCTGATGGTTTGAATGTTTAAAACAATTCATCTTTCATTTTATATCATGTTTTACTTAGATAATATTATTTTGTAATTACTATTTTTATTTTATTTTATTTTAGGAGCTTCGCAACAAATCGATTTCCTCCTATGATTTAATTACTAAAATTATATTCTATTATAAATAATGTATACTAAACTAAAAATTAAATATTTTCCATAAAAATACAGGGAAAAATTAGTTTTGGGTGCTTGAAAATATGTAGTCTTTATATAGAGAAATCCAACATTTTATTTCAGATTCGATTTCTATAATTTTAGGATGAAATAATTTCCTGTTTTATTACTTCAGAAATTTTATATCTTTGGTCTGAAGTACTTCTTACACAATCTGTCAGGAAGTAATAGCTGAGTATTCATCAGGGAGATTTGATTAAAATATTATCAAGGGAATGAGAAGTACATAATTGTACACTGGCAGCTTAACAATGATGTCTATATTCTTACAGACACACATACAAAACAAATACACAAGGGGATATTTTTTTGATGCCCCAGTAGTATAATTTTTGCCCATATAAATAGCATTCAGTTCCAAGGAAGAATTCAGAATTTCCAAGATGTTCAAAGCTGCAACTGTTCTCCTCTTCGTTCTTGCCATGACGGTAAAGTAAAACTAGAATTAGACATTTACATGGAATTTCACTAATTTTTTATATTTAATATGCAATTGATATCAATAGAGTCTATACTATTTTTACTTATTAATAGAGTCTATTTTAAGATTCTGCAGTCATATTTACGGTATAAATTAAAAGATGGTTCCAGCTATTAGAATGTACTTAAAATTTTACAAAATTCAGAAACAAATTTTAAAATATTACTAAATAAAAATTACAATTGCTAATAAAAATATAGTCAAATAATTTAAAAATTAAATGGTATTATTATTATTGAAGAATGTAAACATTGTTTCAGATAATTTAGAATTAAAATATAAATAGAAAAGTAAACTCACCTTAACTGCATTTTGGAGACAAGATTAGGCTTACTAATAAAAAATATAAATGAATATCTTATAGTAACCGACAACTGGGCCATTAGCACCAACATCCATGGTGCGGCAAAGAACGTTCTTTTTATTTTATTCTTTCTGAGATTGTGAGCTCTAGGCTCTGTGATTGAAGGAGGAGGTTCTGAGTTTAATAAGCTTTATTTAGCTCTGTTACCCCATATTTCACTTATAGGAAGATCCATAATTATTGCAATTAAATGATTTATATTAAAATATATTTTATATTCTATTTCTCAGGCAATTTTGAGCTGTCATGCTCAAGGACAATATTCTTTTGGAATTGGAAGCGGTGGTGGTGGCGGCGGAGGTGCTGGTGGTGCTGGATATGGTGCAGGTGTTGGTATCGGTGGTGCAGGAGCAGGTGCTGGTGCTGGTGCAGGCGGAGGCGGAAGTCCTGCCGCAGGCTCCAAATAAAAGTTATGCATTATTTTCTAAATCAACAAAGTAAGTGTTGTTTTTTTTTTTTTGCAGTAAAATATTTAAAATTTTCCATTCCCCCAAAATCACCCAGTGCTTCCAGCCTCCCCCCTCCCCGAAATTATTTCCGATACATGCTCCTGCATACAAGGCTCACTCACTGACATTAATTCACTAAGAAGACAAACCTCTTATCGTGCCTTGTAACAAACCTTTAATTTGTGGGAATTGCTGACAGAGAAAGCCCAAATAGTAAAATCTACCACTCACACAAATACAGGCTACAACAATTATGATGTTCTCTTCATCACAACCCTATGAATAGGTCATTTATTTGAGCACATGTTGCATTGTCTTTTTCAGATTATTATATGTATGATTACATTAAAATATAGTAACATCACATTTATCCCGCATTTTTTTAATTCAAACCAAAGTGATTTATCTCATGATAACTAATATATTTTATTTACGGAAAATTATTTAGTGTTTTTTTTTTTAATCTTTTAGTTTTTTTTTTTTTTTTTTTTTAACATTTCATTATTTTGGATAAATTATTTAAGAGCAAATCTCCTTTGATATGGAGAAAAAAATATCTCAAATAAATAAATAAAAAATCTATGCATTTACTGTAATTTTTTAGCTAGATTGATTGTTTTGGATCTGTTTGTATCCAAAATATGATATGCAATCAAATATTTTAAGATTTGAGTATTTTCTAACATATCATTCGAAATCTTCTTCAGTAAATTTTGCAATGTTAGAAATATCATTACATTGCATCTTTCAATATCGTGTAGTTACTGTTACTGGCTTTATGTTTATTGTAGAATAGTTTTAAAAATAAATAATATTTTTTTAATTATTACAAAAAACTAAACTTGATGAATTGTTTTTCAGGTGAGACGTGAGCAGAATGAAAAGTCTTTTTGTCTGAAATAAATATGATTATTCAGAATCAACTGTTTCATTATTTACCTTAAAAAACCTTTAACAATTAATTGATAAAACCATTGATTATTACCAATTATTTAAAGTAAATTGAATTAAAACTAATGTGAATTATTTCTATGAATCTTTACAATTATTGTAAAAAAAAGGTCCGACTCGCAGGAACTGCGTCGTCTTAGCGAGGTTCCGTACTTATTCCTAGCTGTTTCTTTTATTACTACTTACGTGTTTGTTACTTACTCCTTCTGTTAAAATTATTTGGCACAAAATATCTCGTCAAATTTAAAAGGCTAAGTCTGTTAACCAGCAGAACCCGTCCACCGGAAGATGATTTTTGGCCGAAAAAAATCGTAACACTTACGTTTTCGAGTTCATATGCTTGCAGGTACTCGTTTTATAGATTTCCACACGTAGAAAAACATATGAAACCATTTTTAGAGCGATATCTGTAACCGTTTTTGAGAAACATTGAAACACCTAATTTTCCAAACAAATTTTAAGTTTGGGTATTCAGAAGCGATTATTTCAGTATGAACTTGTTCCACCTAATCTATGATAGGGAAATTTTGGTTCCGTTTGTAGTTAAGGAAGTACTAGCAATAAAATATTTCATTAACAGACATGAAAATTTTTGGGATTTTCGTATATTTTCTAAAATATCTCAAAAACGGTTGGGAAATCGTGGTAAGTGGATAGTGACCATTCGAAAGCTTACTAAATTCCCTACAAAGAAGAGTCTGATGTAATTTTCAATTGAAGAAATAATGCCGCCACCAAAGCCTGCACCTGCACCAGGCTAAACTAAAGGCGCACAGTGGTATTTTTACCTGATCTAGCTGGACAAAATTATTTTATCACGGATTATTATTGGAAATTACTTGCTGATCACGAAGATATTACATTTCAAGGGTCTTAAATAAAGTCTTACCGATGTTTTCTGTCTTTATCAGCAGAAAAATCTGATTTTTAGTACGTTTTAAGTGATAACCAAAAGCATCTAACCTAATTAAATTTTTTTTATTACTATTATTATTCTTTTTTTTTAATAAATTATTTAACTTTTCTGAAGGCAAAAAAAAAAAAAATTCCTTACATTTCTTACAAGAAATGTAAGGTATTTTTTAATAATGGAATTTGGTTTATTATAGATATTAAAAAAAATTAAAATATTATATAAAAATAATTTAAGGATGAAAGTTGTTGTAGAATATTAAGGCCAGGATGACAAAGACCAATTTTACAAATTGTAAAATAAGGACAGCTAGAATGAGGTAAATTAATTTAAATTATTTTAAGTAATTTTGGGACAAGGGGTTAACTAATTGTATTTTAATGGTAAATTTAAGGAGTCAATCAGATGTGTAAATCTTTAATTTTCTTCTTGATTGAAAATGGCAAAATAGCCAAAACGTTAAATGTAAAGTAGGAGCGAAAAATAAAGATTTGTTTGAGGTCAAGATCTATTAAAATGTGTGTTAATTATATATATGTATATATATAAAAGGGGCTAGGTTAGCTCAGTGGTAGAGCACTGGAATAGTATGCTGGAAGACCTGAGTTCAATACCCGAGGAAGCACTAAAAATTTTTATCTTCTAGTGTCCTCGATCATGGGTTGGATTCGGCCTCCCTGACCGTCCCTAGGCCAACCCAGCCTTTTATTAACTTATTAATGAGTACCTTTGGTGCTAATGACCCTAGCAGTCGAAGCAGCCAAGGGGAAAATCAGGCGGCCGGAGCATAAAACTGACCACACTATCTCCCTAGTCTGCCGTATGGTCATGAATCAGATTCCTCTATAAGTAACTAACCGATACAGTTTTATTAATTAATTGTTATAAGGTTTTCAAGGAAAATAATGAAACAGTTGATTCTGAATAATCATATTTATTTCTGGTAAAACGAGGTTTCATTCTTCTTACGACTCATCTGAAAAATATTTCATTAAGTTTAGTTTTTCTTAATATTTTACTTTTTCTATTATTATTATACCTTATAAACGTAAATGTAACTAATTAACATTATAATTCTATATGCAAAGAGAGTAGAGAACACAACCATTGTTGTATTCTCCATTTTATGTAACTTTCAGTTCATTTACAAATGTTCAAACGCTTTTTAAAAATGTACAAAATACCACTGTTTACGCTATTAACTCACTTATGGTACTATGGACAATGTTAATGAAAGGTTAAATATATAAGATTGGATTGCATAATTTAAATATTTATTTAAATTTTAACATCCATTTAACATTAACTACGAATTTTAGGACGGGTTATCTATAGGTTACCACCCCTTTATAGCCAGGATAGGGCTGATGCCTTTTCTTTTTTCTAAAGAAAAGCCACCACCCCTAGTGGGAATCGAACCCATGACCCTTGGCTCGGAGTGTTAAGTGCTCACGCCTTAATCCTCACGGCCATCGGGTCTCCATAATTTAAATAAAGAAGAATAAGTCGACAACAGTGAACAGTATTACATTGGTTGTTAATTTATTCGACTCAGCACTCAAAAATTTGGAATTATATATCCGTCCACCCATTGCATAAAATATGACAATTTTAAAATGAATACTTGCTGTTTTTCATATTTTTCTTTATATAAAACCAGTTTATCTTTGAAAATAAATATTCTATAGAATTGATAGTGGTCTCATTCGACTCAGCACGAAAAAAAAAAAAAAAAAACTTCAGAAATGATAACAAAATGAGAAAGATTCAAGGACCTACAGGCGTTTCGTATGCTGGACTTATTTATATGATTTTTAACTTGATTCATTATTCATTTATTTTTAGAGTTTCACAGCTTTTGGCGATTTACTTTATAAAAATGAATGCATGGCTAGAACAAAAATACTTTCTGTTCTAAGCAACACCAGCTGGGGAGCGGATCGTTGCAGTCTCATCAAGGTCTATAATGCTCTAATAGCTTCTAAATTAGACTATGGGAGCCAAGTATACAGCTCAGCAAAGGCCTCAGTCCTGGCTACTCTCGACGTAGTGCACAACACAAGTTTGAGACTTGCGACAGGTGCTTTCTGTTCTAAGCAACACCAGCTGGGGAGCGGATCGTTGCAGTCTCATCAAGGTCTATAATGCTCTAATAGCTTCTAAATTAGACTATGGGAGTCAAGTATACAGCTCAGCGAAGGCCTCAGACCTGGCTACTCTCGACGTAGTGCACAACACAAGTTTGAGACTTGCGACAGGTGCTTTCTGTTCTAAGCAACACCAGCTGGGGAGCGGATCGTTGTAGTCTCATAAAGGTCTATAATGCTCTAATAGCTTCTAAATTAGACTATGGGAGCCAAGTATACAGCTCAGCAAAGGCCTCAGTCCTGGCTACTCTCGACGTAGTGCACAACACAAGTTTGAGACTTGCGACAGGTGCTTTCTGTTCTAAGCAACACCAGCTGGGGAGCGGATCGTTGCAGTCTCATCAAGGTCTATAATGCTCTAATAGCTTCTAAATTAGACTATGGGAGCCAAGTATACAGCTCAGCAAAGGCCTCAGTCCTGGCTACTCTCGACGTAGTGCACAACACAAGTTTGAGACTTGCGACAGGTGCTTTCTGTACAACCCCTGTCCATAGTCTTTCAGCAGAATCAGGAGAAACCCCATTACTCTTCAGGAGGAATAAATTAGCCATAAAATATATTTCAAAAGTCTACACAATGCCAAACCACCCATGTTACAGGTATCTCTTTCACCAAAAATATAAACAGCTATATCGGATGAAGGAAAACGGGACTCTGCCACTTGCCTTAAGAATGGAAGCATCAGTTCAAGCACTCAAAGAAACAAACATACCCTTTGAAGAAGAAAGCATTCCTCCCTGGCTCCTACGAATGCCGCAAGTCAGTTTCAAATTGAGACAGAATTCTGCTGTAGCTCCGGACACTATTCTACACAGCGAAATAAACGAAATACCCAAAAAGCTCGTCCTGTTTGCTGATGGATCGAAATCAACTGAATCCTCCGCATGCGCGTTCACGGATCTAGACTCGGAACACAAATACAAGCTCGACGAAAGATGTTCCATATTCACCGCCGAAGCCCATGCAATTGTTGCGGCTCTTTACTTCTGAATGTCCTCAGATAAAACCAACATTATAATTTGCACCGACTCGGAAAGCACGCTAAAGAGTTTAAGGAAAATGTACCCCAGACACTTCTATTCGTACAAAATACAAAAATATTGCAAAGAGCTTGGCGACATGGGCAAAACAGTTACCTTCATTTGGGTTCCGGCGCACGTAGGAGTCAGGGGAAATGAAGCGGCCGACAAGGCAGCAAAAAATGCCCACCAACTAAGCGAAACAACACCGACAATGCTTACCCACAAAGAGCTGTCCAAACCACTGTTAAATAAAATTAAAGAAGACTGGCAAGATATGTGGATGGAGTTGCCTGAAATTAAGCTCAAAATGATTAAAAGAAACACCAAAAAATGGAGCTCATCGACCCTAGACTGTCGACGAGAAGAGGTGATCATTGCCAGGCTAAGACACGGACACACAAGACTCACCCATGCCTTCCTTCTGAATAGACAAGAACCACCGAACTGTGAAGTATGTAATGAACGGTTAACAGTTCGACATATTTTTGAGAACTGTATGAAATATACCGACATACTTCAAAAGAACAATGTTCCTCAAAATCTAATGGAAGCACTAGGGGATGACACAAAAATAATAAAAAACGTCATCAAGTTCATTAAAGATGCTAACTTGTTTGCAGAAATATAAGATAAGTTAAAGATAAGTTTATGTTCATGTAGGTATAAGTTAATATATAAAAAAAAAAAAATTAGTTGTATTTTGAACGGTTAGATTTAATGTAAGGAATACTTGTAAATAAATATATTTAAGTGTAAGTGTAAGAATGTATTTATGTGCATGAGTATGTATATGGGTGTATGTATACATATGTATGTGTGTGTGTATGAGTGTGCGTGTTTATAAATGTGTATATGTGCATATATACATATGTGTGTGTATATGTGTATATATGTATATATATGTGGATGCGTATGTGTGTGTATGTATGTGTAGAAGTAGCTATAAGTGAAAAAAGAAAGGAATATAGCATCTAGTGTTTAAGTGCTTTAATTTAATGAGAAAAAAATAAATAAGTTGTGTACATTTATATGTAATTCTATTGAAAAAAAAAATAAAAGAATAAAAAAAAAAGAATAAAAAGAAAAAAAGAAAAAAATGAAAAGAAAATAAAAAAATAAAAAAAGTAAAAATAAAAAATAAATAAAAAAATAAAATAAAATAAAAAATAAATTAAGAAAAAATAAAAAAAGAAAATAAAATTAAAAAATATATGTATAATAAATAAAAAAAAATACAAATAAATAAATAAATAAATAATAATAATAAAAAAAAATTAGATATATTTTGTACGGTTAGATTTAATGTAAGGAATACTTGTAAATAAATATATTTAGGTGTAAGAGTATAAGTATATATATGCATATATATGTGTGTGTGTGTGTGTGTGTGTGTGTGTGTGTGTGTGTGTGTGTGTGTGTGTGTGTGTGTGTGTGTGTGTGTGTGTGTGTGTGTGTGTGTGTGTGTGTGTGTGTGTATGTATATGTATGCATGTGTGTATATGCATGTGTGCGTGTTTATAAATATGTATATATGTATGTATGGATGTGTGTGTGTATGTATGTATGTATATGTGTGTGTATGTATATGTATGCATGTGTGTATATGTATGTGTGTGTGTATATATATATATATATATATATATTTATATATACATAGAAGTAGCTATAAGTGAAACAGAAAGGAATATACCATCTATTGTTAGCTTTAAATTAATGAGAAAAAATAAATAAATAAAAAAGTTGTGTACAGTTATATGTTATTCTAATAAAAAAAAAAGGAACAGAATGTGCTTACATATTTCATGAGATTAATTAGTTAAAAACTAGGTTTAATTAAAAACCAAAAAAACAAAAGGTTCATAGGATGATTAAAACAGTAAGTTGTTCGTCCTTTAATTCATTCCATTCGTTGGTTGGATTCGGCCTCCCTGCCAGTCCCTAGGCCAACCCAGTCTTTATAAAAATGTGATATTACAAAAATACCTTTTACGCTGACTGGAGATTACGAGACCACTTCATTCATTAGCAGAAGGTCGGAGAAACCTATAATCCTGGGAATAATATTTCCTCTGGTATTGAGGAGTATGGGAGACCATCAGTGGTAGGAACCATTTAAATCTCCAAAGACTATGAATGGTTGGAGCAGACAAGAAATAAGATTAAGAAGATGTGTCTCTTGTATGGGCTCAAAATGTTACCAAAATCAGAAAGATTCATGTACCTATAGCTTTCCCCTAAATCCAGCGTTTGGAACGAATGTGTGGCGTGTACCGAATTTTGTTACCATGCAACAGAAATTTCGGTCGGTATGAGGAAATTAGGAATTTGGATATGGGGTACACCCCCTCCTAATGAACCAATTTAGTTAGTTTTTTTTTTTTTTTTTTTTTTTTTTTTTTTTTTTTTTTTTTTTTTTTTTTTTTTTACAAAGCATTTTCCTCGTTAGATGAACACAACGAATCCCAAGATGTGTTGCAATATAACTTTACTTTTTTATCAGATTTGGGTTAGTCAGACTTAGTGTACATATATTCATGTGTTATGCCTGTATGGCCGATTCTTAGTCTCGCAACATCTACTTCTTCCTGTATCAAGACGACTGATGTCCAATCAGTACAGATGATAGTTCATTAACCCATTTTTAGTTTGTGAAAATAATAAAACGTCACTTACTTTATGAACATATAATATAATGCGTACCTTCATTTCCGGCCTGCACCAGCACCAGCACCAGGTCATAAACTCAACCGAAAGGAGCACCGCCTCCAGCACCAGCACCAGCACCAGCACCAAAGCCAAAACCAAAGCCTGCACTACCACCAGCACCTCCCTCGCCACCAGCACCATCGCCTCCTCCTGCACCGGCGTTTGCGCCAAATCCAAAGCCTGCATTAGCTCCGCCACCACCAAAACCGAATCCTACATTACCGTTAAAACCATCGCGACGCCGTGATAATCCAGCCTGGCAGCTCATGATAGCCTAAGGAATAAAAAATAAAACATACAATAGAATAAACAAAAAATAAAAAATTATATTATGAAATTGTCCAGGGAGAAGAAAGCCAAAGTGAGATGTTTGACTATTTTAAGAATTTGCATATCTTCTTAACATCATTACTCCAAGGCCTGACAACGAGAACTTTGACGACAAAGATTTTTTTTTTTTAATTCATTTATTTATGAGCACCCGCAACTAAGGTGATGTGCTCGAAACAATTATACAGATTCATTTCTAGTTGTAATTAAAAAAAAATAATATAAATAAAGAAATACATTGTGAATTCTTAATAATAACAGATAAAATACATTAGAACAATGTTCATGTGGTTACAAATAAGGTCTGTTTACAATTACTTCGAGATAGAAGGTGTAAAATAAGAAGTTGTATAGCACTGTTGTTGATACTGTGAATAAGGTATATACAAAATTTGATAATGAACAAAATTATTGAACAACGTAAGAATCGGGAAAACGAGAAAGGCAGTAACTCTTAGGAGGGGAAAATGTATTAGTAACAGAAAAGGTGAAAATAAGAAGAGAAGGAAAAAAAAAAAAATAAAAAAAAAAAATAATAATAAAAAAAAAATAAATAAAAAAAAAAAAATAAATAAAAAAAAATAAATAAATACAATAGAAAAAAAAGGAATAAAGTAAATATAGAAATTAATATTAGTAAATTAAAAATAAATAAATAAAGGATATAAAAATATAATATAAATAAATAAAGTTATAATAGGGATTTATTAATAATAATAAATATAAATAGCCGAAGTAAAAAAAAAAACAAAAAAAAAAAAAAAAAAACCGTTGAGCGTTATGGTGTTAAATTGATGCCGATATACGAGTATATTCGTACTATAAACACAAGAATATTAATGTATAATGGTAACGAAGAGTTATATTATATATATATATATATATATATATATATATATATATATATATATATATATATTTCCTTTTTAATACAGTATGCTTGTTAGATTTTGTGGTGTATGTTTATGTTATGAAAATGTTGTAATATGGTTTCAATATGTGGGCTGTTTTCCGTTAACAGTTCTTGAATGTCATAAGGTATGTTTAGTAGATTTCTCTGTCTGCATTCTATAAGTATATGTTTTATAGTAAGAGTCCTGTTACAGTACTGGCAAATAGGTCTATCGTTTCTATTCATTAAGTACGAGTGAGTCAGGAATGAGTGTCCAATGCGTAGTCTGGTCAATATAACTTGGTCTCTCCTTGTTAGGGGCCATTGACGACAAAGAGAAAAGTTCAATGCCGCATGCGCCAAATTCTGAAGGAATGTTCCCGACGGTTCCACCATTTGGTATGAGCAACACGCTATATGAAACTCTATAAAAACTGATTATGTCTCGTTTAGGACGAAGGCTTTGAGAGGTCAGGCCAGGGCCGCCACATCTCAGAGCCGGGCCCTGGACCAGATCACGGGCCCCCACTTCCCAGAGCCGGGCCCAGGACCAGATCACGGGCCGCCACATCTCAGAGCCGGGCCCTGGACCAGATCACGGGCCCCCACTTCCCAGAGCCGGGCCCAGGACCAGATCACGGGCCGCCACATCTCAGAGCCGGGCCCTGGACCAGATCACGGGCCCCCACTTCCCAGAGCCGGGCCCAGGACCAGATCACGGGCCCCTACTTCTCAGAACCAGACTGAATATTCTAGTACTTTCCTATAGTACTTTGGACATTTTAAAATTATTTTATTCTTAAGTTTTCAGCGAAATGAGAATAAAAGCTGACAATCGGTGTAGGAAAGGTCACTTTCGGTACTTGTAGTTTTATTACGACTCCTGATGAAATATACTATTCTGGGACCCCACTGGTTTTATCGCTTATGTACATTAAAAAAAGTCCGTCACGCAGGAGCTGCATAACTAAGCACTTTCCTCAGAATTTTTTTTAGAGTAGAATACAGTACTGAATAATTTGCTGTAAATAACCTATATAAATAAAATAAAAACGTGAATAGTTCTGCTCATTTACATTTCTTATGAGGACTGTTCAATTATTAATTTTGTAAATAATTTGCTTCCAGAGTTATGTTTATACATGGTACTACACTACTTAATAAATGCACAAAAACTTCATTTTCCGTCTTTTGATCTGACGCAAGAACAGGATAGAGACCCCCTAGTGGGAGATAGTGCTCCTCGTGGCGCCTTTGCGAACCTACGTCTGGCTGGCTAATTGTAATGAAACAGAGTTTAAAGTAAACCCCCCTTTCCGATAGACCGATTTACTTCATTTTTACAACACTTCTTTCTCATGAGATACCCACGACGTATACCGCGTTTCGTTACAATACAGCAGAAATTACGACCGGTGTGAGTATATTAGTACTTTAGGTCCGGAGTAAACCCCCCCCCTCCAAATAACCCGATTTAGTTTATTTTTACAACCCATTTTTCTCTGTTGATTACCACCACGAATACCAAGTTTCGTTGAAATGTAACAAAAATTACGGCTGGCAGTGGCAAATTGGTATTGTGGGTCCGAAGTAAACCCTCCCTTCTAATGAACCGATTTAGTTTATTTTTACAACGTAATTCTCTCTTTAGATCAAAATAACGAATACCGAGTTTCGTTGAATTATAACAAAAACTACGGCTGGCATGGTCAAATTAGTGTTTTGGGTCCGGGGTAACCCCCCCCCCCCCCCCTCCCGGTGGACCGATTTTGGTGGTTAACGAACTCGTTCAATCGTTTGCTATTTGAACGCTATATACCACGTTTCATGAAGAAAAAACAAAAACTCTGGCCGCTATCGTGTTAACAGACACACACACACACATATATATATATATATATATATATATATATATATATATATATATATATATATATATAAATTTTAACGGGGGTCATTTTCGGTGTCTACTAGGTAGGATCGATAAAGATTCGCAGAAATCTTTTTACGAGAACTAAGGGCGAGATTGACCTTCCCACCTTTACCTTCGGGCAGACTCCACTCCATTACAGCAACGAAATCCGCCTCCTGGGACTTACATTCGATCGCCGCCTCACATGGGCTCCCCACGTTGTGGATCTTAAGCGGAAAAGCCTAGAGCGGATGAAGCTGCTACATGTTCTTTCCAAAACCCCGTGGGGATCAACTCGGAAATCCCTCCTAAGAGTGTTTTTGGCCACGGTCTGTTCTAAGATCGACTACGCCAGTTTCATTTATGGCTAAGCCAAAAAACCCGTTCTTTCCCTTCTTGACTCAGTCCTCTTTTCTGGACTACGCCTTGCTACAGGAGCCTTCCGTTCAACGTCAACTTTGAGTCTCTGTGCTGAGTCAGGAATCCCACCCCTGAGCTATCGAAGACAGAAACTGGCAGTTAAATACATCGCCAAAATTTACAACTCCCCTGGTCACCCGTGCTACCCATTTATCTTTAACCCCAAATATATTGACAAATACAGCCGCTCTCCTTCTGCAAGTACTCCTCTAGCACTTCGAATGGATCGTGAAATAAGCCTCATCTCCTCTGCAAGACTGCCTCAAAAAGAAGCCTCGCCTAATTCCTCCCCTTGGACCTTCACACCGCCCGATCGTCATATTTTAACTAAAAACAAAAATTCTATGACGGACATCGAGCTACGTTCTTATCTGGGCGAATTCTTGAGCAGCATCGCGGCGAAGAGGGTATACTTCACCGATGGTTCCAAGAGAGAATCTTCAACAGCATGTGCAGTGATTGATTCTGACCTTGTTCACAAGTTCAAACTCAGTCCCCAAAGCACCAGCTTCACTGCTGAACTATTTGCTATTACCGCAGCCCTGCATCTAGCTATAGAATCCCCAGAGAAGAACATACTTGTCTGTACCGACTCGAGAAGTGCCCTAGAAAGTGTTGAAGACATTTTCACGACAAACTCCCTTATCTCAAAAATTCTACAGTACACCAGAACTCTCAGAGATAATGGAAAAGTTGTCCATCTAATCTGGATTCCCGGACATCGTGGGATTCCTGGCAATGAGAAAGCCGATCAAGCCGCTCACAGTTTGAGCGAGATTACAAGGGTTCCGTTATCTGGCAGTGAACTCGTAGCGCCAGCCATAAGCATAATCGAAGAAGGATGGAGAAACACGTGGGCCGAATGCGGGGAGCAAAAACTTAAATACGTCAAGCACGATTCGAGACCCTGGTCCTCCTCAAACAGAACATCGAGAAGAGAGGAGGTTGTTATAGCTCGGCTCAGACTTGGCCACTCCAGAGTGACTCACGGCTACTTGATGTCTAGAGGAATCCCACCAGCCTGTGGGAGATGCAATCAGCCGATCACTGTAAAACACATATTCGAAGACTGCTCTCGCTACACGATACTGCTTCAACAGCTGGGAATACCAAGAAACTTGGCGGAAGCTCTGCGGGATGATTGTGAAGCAGTTGATGTTGTTGTAGAATTTTTAAAAAGGGCGCAGCTATATCTTTTACTATAAAATATATAATATTAATTAATTGATTGATGTATGTGTATGTTTTTAATTGTTTTTTTTTTTTTTTTTTTTTTTTTTTTTTTTTTTTTATGAACAATAATAATAAATAATAGTAATAGTAAGTATTAGTATAATAGTAATAGTAAGCATTAGTATAATATAAGAAAGTTGTTAGTATAATATAAGAAAGTTGTTAGTTGTACAGTGTAATCACTAGTATATATCAAAATAAATAAATGAGGAAAATAAAAATATGTATACAAAAAAAAAGTTAAAACAAAAGAAGGAAAAAAAAAGGGAAAAAGAAGAAGAAAATATTTTTAAAAATATCAAAATAAAATAACAAAAAAAATAATAAAAAAAATAAAATAAAATAAATAAATAAATAAAAAAATAATAAAAAAATAAAAGAAAAATAAAAAAAATAAAATGAATAAAAAAATAATAAAATAAAACAAAATATATGTTTACATTATATATATTTTTTATTATTTGTACTGTATTTATATATGTACTGTGCACTATACATATATATGTATACTATATTTATATAAGTGCAAATATATTTATGTGTGTGTGAATCTGGTTCTTATATCCATGCAATTTTATAACAACAATAATTTCTCTTTTTGTCCAAACTTAGATTCTCCCAAATACAACTTTAGTAACACAACTCTATCTCAAACACATAATACTGAAAACACTCTCCATCCTAACATTAATCTTGCACAATTAAACACAACAATGGCGGAGATGACCAAGCAGTTTTCTGCCCTTAAACTACCAACCCAACCCAACCCTTCGGAGGAAAGTGCTAAAATATAGATCCCATTGCAATAAATATAGGCTACGCCCGTCTATAATTCTAAACCCTATTCTTTTTACAAGCTCATAACCTATACATTTTTTCCAAATAGCGAGGCCCGGCCGGGCCCCCACGGCGCCCGGGCCCGGGACAACTGTAGCAGGCTGCCCCCCCCCATGTGGCGGCCCTGGGTCAGGCAAGCGAGATAATGTTAAATATTTATCAATACTTAGCAAAATCTAAGGCTCAAAACAAATTAAGCTATAGCCTGTTCAAATAGATGGTTTAGTTGGAAGGAAAGAGCCGAGGCCTGTATTCTTGGTGCAGAACATTTCCGTTTAAGATTCCATATTTTAATAATATTAACGTTTTCAGCCTTAGCTTCGGCTAAATCTATCTCGCTGTCTTACCGCTCAAAGCCTTAAACGAGACATAATCGTTTTTTACGATGTTTAACGTGTAGTTTTGTTCCTTGAAATGAGAATTTCCTTGAAATGGCTGAACAGCCGAGAATATTTCCCTAACATTTTGCGCAGAGGAAATTTAAATTTTCCGTCTACACGAACAGGCTATAGTGTGATTGGTGCTCACGAAAAACGACATTACTCTAGGCAAATGAATAAGAAAGTCAAACTCGCAGGAACTGCGTCATCTTAGCGCGGTTCCGTTCTTATCTCTAGTGTCATTAGTGAAGGAATAGAAGCAGTTATTGGTAGGACTCGCAGGAACTGCGTCATCTTAGCGCGGTTCCGTTCTTATCTCTAGTGTCATTAGTGAAGGAATAGAAGCAGTTATTGGTAGGGTTTGATCATTCGTTAAAAGTAGAAAATAAAATATTTTAGAGAAGAGTTTGAGGCGCTACGACAGGTTACTTACAGTATGCTTCCCCGCCTTCTCAATGTTAGCTCTAGGATAACACTTCTACAAATAAGTTTCTCATTTTATTGGCTTCTTTTAATAAAATAATAATTTTACAGATATTAGCGGCTTGTTGGCCGTCAGTGTCAAGAGCACTTAACACTCCGTGCCAAGAGTCGTGGGTTCGATCCCCACTTGGGGCGGTGGCTTTTCTTTGGAAAAAAGAAAATATATCAGCCCTATTCCGGCTAGAAAAGGGTAGTAACCTATAGATAACCCGTTCTAAAATTCTTTGTTAATAATAAATGGACGTACAGATAAAGAAAATTTCAAACTAAACAAAATCTTAGTTTAGATGAATTTTTTTTTTCTTTGTCGTTTAAAGGCCATTCAATCACTTTTGGGTCATTTGTGCCCCTTGGTCGGAAATGTAGAAAATATTTCTATTCAATCCCATGATTCTATGTACTCAAACCAAAAATGAGTTACAAAATATCTTTTTCCCACTTTACTCGAAAACTGTTATAGATGTCACCTTGAAAATGGTCTCGTTCGTTTTTCTACGTTTGGGAACCTATAACGAGAGTTTTTTTTCGACCCAAAAAAACATGTTCAGGTTGACGGATTTTCCTGGTAAAATAACTTCCCCTATCAAATTACATGACAGATTCGTGTACCAAATTTAATTAAAATCGGAATTTTTTTCAGCCTATGAGAGAGGGAAAAATATATACATACAAATTTGAACCACCGTTATTTTCGTTCTATAGGGGTTCTGAAACGTAACATTTTCAAGTCTAGCGTCAAGAGGTTAACCTTATAAGCGGGGCTCCTGCCTTCAGGGGGAGGAAAGAACCGCGCTAAAATTAATTCTCACTTAGAATTTTTTACAACAACAAATTGCAATTATTAAATAAAAGTATTATACTTTGTATGATAAGTTGTTATTTTAATTTATTTAACCTTTGAAATTTATTTACTATAATTTTATTTATTACAACTATGGAAAACAGATTTATCTTTTAAATTTTATCGCAAATGTAACAAAAGATCAATTAATTATTGAAAATTTATAACTAGCTATAAATGTATAATTATAGTTTCACTTTACCGTCATGGCGAAAAGAACAGCTGTAGCTTTGAACATCTTGGAAAGTCTGATTTCAACCTCGAAACTGGACGCTATTTATATGGAGAGGAATTATACCATGGTGAAATTGAAGAAATAACAACCCGTGAATATTTTTAGCATAACAATATGGACATAAATGTTAACATGTAAACACATCAGACAAAAGTAGTCAATTACCAAAATACTTATCCTTGAAAATATTATAATTTGGCTACTAACGAAAATGAAGCTATTGCGTACTCACATTGCTAGATTAGACAGACTAAAGCTGCAGGAACTGTGATCCATCAAGAAAAAAAATTCGTAAATCAATATTTAAATTTGATGATTTTTTGTTTTGTAAATTATTTAATAATCTAAGACCATTGTTATTTTTCTATTTATGTGTGTTTTTTACTTGAATCCTCAATTAATTAGCACGGTTCCTCCCTCCCTCCATAGAGAGGAAACCCGCTTAAGAGGTTGACCTCATAACGTAATCCGGAAGTGCCGACACGAAAATGTCATGTTTCAGATCCTATAGGTGAATATAATAACGATGGTTCAAATTCGTATATATATAGGGGAAGGTGTACCTCTGACCATATTGTACCTTTGACCACCGACGCTGTGGCGGCATGTAGCAACATTTTATAAATTTTGGTCTAATTAGTGTTTAGCTCCTTCACTAGAGGACTTGTGTAACCTACTTTGGATTATTCAAGTCAAAGAGAATTCTTGCAAAAAATACTTATCCATTTCTATCATAAGCTATTTATTGATGACGTTTTGCCTCATAATATTTTTTGTATTATGTCTTTTTAGATGGAAATCATTTGAAAAGTAGCTATTACAATAAGAAACATGGTGTAGCTTCTGAAATTGATTTATCTTAACTCTAAAATTTTTAGCATACTTTTTTTTTTTTTTTTTTTTTTTTTTTTTTTTTTTTTTTTTTTTTTTTTAAGGCGCATCGACATAATTCTTGGCCATTAGCGCCGAGATCCAGGGTGCAACCAGGAATTTTCTCAGCGAGCCCTGAGATGAGAAAATTTCTGGCGCCGGTGGGGATCGAACCCACCATCTCCCGCTTATGAATCTAGCGCGCTAGCCACTAGACCACGGGAGACCCCTCTTAGCATACTTTTTAATTTTCACTACCACTACTAGGGTGTTGTACCTCTGACCATGACTAGTTGTTGTCCCTTTGACCAGATCAAAGGTACAACAGACTTGAGTATTTTTTTTGTAATTCAACTTTTATGTTCTTCTGCTACAAACTTAAAAAAAATAATTAATATTACTATTACATTTTTAGTCGCAGAGATCTGTGGTATTAAATGTCCAATGTTTAAGATCCAATATTTGAAAAAACAAACTTTAAGTTACAAGTTTACGAGAGAAGATGAAAATTTGTATGATATTGATGTTGAAGACATTGTGGCTAAACTTCCATACCCTACTATTGCTAGTGGATCTGCTTGACAGTTAAAACGTTTATCGGTTGGACTGGATTTTTCAGCATATTAAGCATAACATAATATCAATAATAGTTCTTTTTAATATGCTTACATCCTTGTCCTGTATTTATTAAACTTACAATTAATTACAATATTACTGAATACAATTTTTTTTTCTGGACTGCTGTATTGTTTTTACGTGGTCAGAGGTACAACACCCCGTGGTCAAAGGTACAACTACATGTTGTACCTTTGACCACTCTACGATTACTTTTTAAAAAATTAATAAAAAATATTAAATGCAAAGCTAGAACCTTGAAAAAATTAAATATGATAAGCAATAGAATACTAATTACAATGAAAAAAAAAAAAAAAAAATGAATTTAGCGTTAATATTCAAGCTAAAAAAAAAAAAAAAATTTGCAAAGTGGTCAAAGGTACAACACAACACCTTCCCCTGTTATCAAATTGTCCAGGGAGAAGAAAGACAAAGTGAGTTGTTTGACAATGTTAACAGTCTTCTAAATATAAGCAGTGCTGGGCAAAATTAGCATTAGTTTACTAAACTAACGTTTATTCATTCTAACTAAAAATAAACTCACATTATATTATTAGTTTTAGTTTTAGTTTAGTTTTAGATTTGTAAAATTATCTATTATATAAAAATGAATCGCTAAAAGTGTTGCTAAGCGCAAATCTCGAGAACAACTGAACCGATTTCGCTAATTCTTTTTTTATAATATTCCTTGAAGTACGAGGATGGTTCTTACTGAGAGAAAAATTAAAAAAAATGCCTGAAAAAGTCTAAAAACGGCATTTTTCGGATATTATCTATTATATAAAAATGAATCGCTAAAAGTGTTGCTAAGCGCAAATCTCGAGAACAACTGAACCGATTTCGCTAATTCTTTTTTTTATAATATTCCTTGAAGTACGAGGATGGTTCTTACTGAGAGAAAAATTAAAAAAATTGCCTGAAAAAGTCTAAAAACAACACTTTTCGGGTCTTTTTTACTTTGTTAACGCAAATTCATTTTTAAATAAAACGTGTGTTCTCAATTATAATATTTTTAACAGTTAACGTATTAGGCTATTTGTGTATAAGCAAAAATCTACTATATATTTGTCAAATACCACTCACTCACTCACTCAATCACTCATCTATCAACGCCCAGCCCAAACCGCTCGACAGAAAATTTTGAAATTTTGCATGGAAACATAACGTAGGCACTCGCTAAGAAAGGATTTTTTGATATTCGAATTTTTAAGTATTTTTAGAGGGGTTTAAAGTTTTAGTTGGTTAGAGCAGACAAGCCTAGGCAGCCTGCGTTGCTAGGACGATAAAGAACAGCTGTTACCTTACATTATCTATTTCATAGTTTTATTTCTAATTGAGGTTAATTTCAACTATGATGGCAGACCTTGAATTACTAGAAATAAAATGTGATTTTGTCCCTCATAGAGTTTTCGCCCTGGTGATGGTCCATCCGAGGTAATAATATCCCGAGCACTTGACACAAAAATTTGAAATTTTGCACGGACAATACGTTTAGAGTGTAAGCACTCGCTAAGAAAGTTTTTTTTGATATTCAAATTTTTAAGTACTTTTAGGGGGGTTTAAATTATTAAGAAGTTCCTCATCGGCTCAAAAATGGTTCGATTTTGATAACATTTGGTACAAAAATCTTTCTTCTCATTTAAAAGGTCAAGTTCATTAACCAGTTGAATCCGTTTACTGGAACATGGTTTTTGGAGCGAAATTCGTGCGAGAGATTCCTTAACGTAGGAAAACGAATGAAACCATTTTTTAAGCGAGTTCTGTAGCAGAGAAGTTGATAGAAATACCTTTCAAAACTAATTTTCTGTTTGGGTATTCAGAAACGAAGTATATGGACAAAAAAAAAGTGTATGAATGGTGATACAAAGTTTTGGATCTCAGTATATTTTATAAAATATCTCGAAAACGGTTGGGAAATCGTAGTAAATAGAAGGCGGCTATTCTAAAGGTTACTAAATTCTCTACAATAAGATTCTGTTGTAATGTTCGGTGGGGCGATGTCAATCGAAGAGATAAGTGCTTAAAACTTCAAATTTGTTAGTTGTATGCTTTTCACTGTGTATTTGTCTCTATTTACGTAACTTTTTAAGCGGTTGTTGTATTTTTTTTTTTTTTGCCAACGGAAATGGTTACCTCCACATGGTGTTTCCTGGGTGGCTTTAAAGTCCGTGCAATAATAAGCTGTACAAAATTATGTAGTAGCGTTAATTTTGATCATATCTTATTTAACTCAATATAAAAAATACTTATCGGCCGTGGTGAAGCAAGGGTATTCAGCTAGTCTACTATAACAGTAATAATAAGAACATGTGGAGGCCCGGTGGCAGTGAGTGTTAAGGCTTGAGAATTTAACACTCCGTGCCAAGGGTCGTGGGTTCAATTCCCACTATAGGGTGGTGGCTTTTCTTCAGAAAAAAAGGAAAGGCATCAGCCCTATCCTGGCTGGAAAGGGTGGTAACCTATAGATAACCCGTCCTAAAATTCGTATTTAATAATAATGGACGATAAAATTTAAATAAATAAGAACATAATAATGCAATTTCAATTAATTTATTTTTGCTTTAACAAAGTAAAAAATACCCCATTTTTCTATATTCCCATGCAAAAGATTCGTAATAATACTTAAAGGTCAATTTGAACTTGAATACCATACCATAAAGTTTAAGTGGAGGGGAAATATACCATCGTATATTTATACGATGGTAACGTTACTCAAAACAAATGGTCTATGGTAAAATGTAAATTGTCTGTGGTAATATGTCACTTGAAATGTAAACGTCTCTTTCCTGCGCATCTATTTTATTACAAACGTGGTGTGTGTTTGTGGCTTACTAAACATGCCTCCTATTTAGGCAGAAGAACCCGAAATGCAACGAATCACATCAATTACCAATCTAATCGTACTGCCCAGGAAGGTGAAGATCGCAATGAACGTGAAAGAATTCGGTTACGACAAACCCGCGAAGCGCGACATTCGACTAATAATGGTGCAAGTTTGAATCGAGCTGCTGTGAATTCATTACAGAGCCTGCAGCTGTGTAGCTATTGGACCTGTGAACTCAGTTTGGTAAAAATGCAGTTTCCAGCCCTCCAAACCGATTTCTTTCAAACTTTGCACAATAACGTATTTTGATGCACTAAACACGAATACGATAAAAAAAAAACGTCGGATTTAACTAGGAAAGAAGTTATTAAGCACTTAAGTTCACTGTTGTGCAGGTTATGAGAGCTAATGTAAACAACTAAATTTGTCCATGCGCGGGTATGGAAAAGTTCGTAATAAGGAAGTTTAATTGAAATTTACCATAAATTATCGAAATTCATCAGCAGTTATTTATTTACAATCATTTTTTTAAATAATGAAACACTTTTCACATTTCTTGTTTCGTGCATGAAAAGTATTACATATCAGAAATCCCTTAATAATTAGCTAATGCCTTTATAATTATCGTTCTAATTCGCGCCTAGAGAACTTCAATTGTCAACAAGTCAATTTTCTAAGCTAAGAGAGATGTCTTGGAGGATTAGAAGAATGTCTAGGACAACTTTAAGGGCATACATGCTATGCGTTTCCGCTCGCTCCGCTCGCTCAAAAAGATAACAAAACCCCAGTCAATCCAACTCGCTAAAATTAATAGAATTCTATTAATTTTAGCGAGTTGGATTGACTGGGGTTTTGTTATTTTCTTGAGCGAGCGGAAACGCATAGCACGTATGCCCTTAAGCGACAGGTGACGACAGTTGAGGATGCCCTTAAAATTAACAATATCTTTGAATAAATGGTTTCTGAACATTTCAAATGACAGTTCTCTGTTTCCCAATGTTACATATCTGCGCATGCGCGTGTTTACAAATACGCTGTTGACGCCTAGTTTTATAACCTTCCTAACTTTAGTGCTTAATATTATAGTCTATTAATTTTAGCGAGTTGGATTGACGGGTTTTGTTATGTTTTTGAGCGAGCATAGCGAGCGGAAACGCATAGCATGTATGCCTTAAAGTCGTCATTTATGCCTTAAAGTCGTCATTTATGCCTTAAAGTCATGTATGCCTTAAAGTCGTCACAAATTTAGTTGTTTACATTAGCTCTCATAACCAGCACAACAGTGCACTGAAGTGCTTAATAACTTCTTTCCTAGTTAAATCCGACGTTTTTTTTTTATCGTATTCATGTTTAGCGCATCAAAATACGTTATTGTGCAAAGTTTGAAAGAAATCGGTTTGGAGGGCTTTGAATTTCGGTAGGCGCGAATTAGAACGATAACTATAAAGGCATTAGCTAATTATTAAGGGATTTCTGATACATAATACTTTTCATGAACGAAACAAGAAATGTGAAAAGTGTTTCATTATTTAAAAAAATGATTGTAAATAAATAACTGCTGATGAATTTTGATAATTTATGGTAAATTTCAATTAAACTTCCTTATTACGAACTTTTCCATACCCGCGCATGGACAAATTTAGTTGTTTACATTAGCTCTCATAACCTGCACAACAGTGAACTTAAGTGCTGAATAACTTCTTTCCTAGTTAAATCCGACGTTGTTTTTTTTTTTTTTTTATCGTATTCGTGTTTAGTGCATCAAAATACGTTATTGTGCAAAGGTTGAAAGAAATCGGTTTGGAGGGCTGGAAACTGCATTTTTACCCTCAGTTTGACTATAAACAAATCCCAGGGGCAGTCATTAACGATTCGTGGTATTAATCTAGAAAACCCATGTTTCTCGCATGGTTGCCTAGTCCCGTATTGGAAAACCATCTGCTCTGTTTGTTATAGCCCCTGGTAATCAAACAAAATAATTACAACAATATTGGGAAATCAATATTTGCTATGATAACCACCCATTATTTTAGCGTTCTCCATAGAGAGGAAAACAAAAATACTCGGTCCTTAATGTCCTTCATTCTCTTAAGAGTTATAGTGCGGTTCAAGGGAATATCCAAAATTACAAGTATAATAATAAAACACATCGGTTAGTTCTCATTTTAATTTAGCAAATTAACCTGAGACCCGATGGCCGTGAGGGTTAAGGCGTGAGCACTTAACACTCTGAGCCAAAGGTCGTGGGTTTGATTCCCACTAGGGGTGGTGGCTTTTCTTTAGAAAAAAGAAAAGGCATCACCCCTATCCTGGCTAGAAAAGGGTGGTAACCTATAGATAACCCGTCCTAAAATTCTTAGTTAATAATAAATGGACGTTAAAATTTAAAAAAAAATAATTTAGCAAACCTTTAAAATTTATTTTACTAAAATTTTCTTTTATTATTTTTACATTATAACTATGGAAACCAGACTTATCTTTTAAATTTTATCGCAAATTAATTATTGAAAATTTATAACTAGCTATAAATGTTTAATTATAGTTTCACTTTACCGTCATGGCGAAAAGAACAGTTGTAGCTTTGAACATCTTGGAAAGTCTGATTTCAACCTCGAAACTGGACGCTATTTATATGGAGAGGAATTATACCATGGTGAAATTGATGAAATAACAAACCGTGAATGTTTTTAGCATAACAATATGGACATAAATGTTAACAAAATACTGATCCTTGAAAATATTTTAATTTGGCTACTAACGAAAATGAAGCTATTGCGTACTCACATTGCTAGATTAGACAGACTAAAGCTCATATTTAAACATTCTCCGTGTAGAGTCAGAGATCTGCCCGGGTCGAGGTAATAGGCAGGCTTCAGGCAGGCTTTTATTGTACGCCCTAATAAATATTAAAAAAAAAAAATTTAAAGAAAATTAAGTACATGAAAATAAAGGTTAATGTAATAATTTTTTTTTATTATAAAGTTAAAGTTTTCAGTATTTTACTCAATAATTTCAAAATTATAGTAGTAGTTATTAGTATGTAGTGTCTGTTATTTTTCGAATGCAAACCAAATGATTTACTGCTGACAAAGGTGTGGAATTGAAGGCTAAGAAACAGAATCCTTGTTCTCATTGGCAAATATTTATAATTCTTATTTTTTATTAAAACCAACTAACATTATGAAGAATACATTAAATCTAGTGCCGTCTTTATTCATATAATTCTGCGGGTGCAGCACGAACACCAGCTCCAGCACCTGCACCACCTCCAAGACTTCCATCAGACCATATACCAGCACCAGCTCCGGCACTTCTACGATATCTTAAACCAGCACCAGCTCCAGCTCCTGCACCTGCTCCAACTCCAAGACTTCCATCAGACCATATACCAGCACCAGCTCCGGCACCTGCTCCAGCTCCAGCACTTCTACCATATCTTAAACCAGCACCAGCTCCAGCTCCAGCATATATAATTCCAAAATTATAGTAGTAGTTATTAGTATGTAGTGTCCGTTATTTTTCGAATGCAAACCAAATGCTTTACTGCTGACAGAGGTGTGGAATTGAAGGCTAAGAAACAGAATCCTTGTTCTCATTGACAAATATTTATAATTCTTATTTTTTATTAAAACCAACTAACATTATGAAGAATACATTAAATCTAGTGCCGTCTTTATTCATATAATTCTGCGGGTGCAGCACGAACACCAGCTCCTGCACCTGCTCCAGCTCCTGCACCTGCTCCAGCTCCTGCACCTGCTCCAGCTCCTGCACCTGCTCCAGCTCCTGCACCTGCTCCAGCTCCTGCACTTCTACCATATCTTAAACCAGCACCTGCTCCAGCTCCAGCACTTCTACCATATCTTAAACCAGCACCAGCTCCAGCTCCAGCACCTGCTCCAGCTCCAAGACTTCCATCAGACCATATACCAGTACCAGCTCCTGCACTTCTACCATATCTTAAACCAGCACCAGCTCCAGCTCCAGCACTTCAATGATATCTTAAACCAGCACCAGCTCCAGCTCCAGCACCTGCTCCAACTCCAGCACTTCTAACAGATCTTACACCAGCACCAGCACCAGCTCCAGCTCCAGCACTTCTACGATATCTTAAACCAGCACCAGCTCCAGCTCCAGCACTTCAATGATATCTTAAACCAGCACCAGCTCCAGCTCCAGCACCTGCTCCAACTCCAGCACTTCTAACAGATCTTACACCAGCACCAGCACCAGCTCCAGCTCCAGCACTTCTACGATATCTTAAACCAGCACCAGCTCCAGCTCCAAGACTTCCATCAGACCATATACCAGCACCAGCTCCGGCACCTGCTCCAACTCCAGCACTTCTACCATATCTTAAACCAGCACCAGCTCCAGCTCCGGCACCTGCTCCAACTCCAGCACTTCTAACAGATCTTACACAAGCACCAGCACCAGCTCCAACTCCAGCACTTCTAAGATATCTTAAACCAGCACCAGCTCCAGCTCCAAGACTTCCATCAGACCATATACCAGCACCAGCTCCGGCACCTGCTCCAGCTCCAGCACTTCTACCATATCTTAAACCAGCACCAGCTCCAGTTCCAGCACCTGCTCCAGCTCCAGCACTACTAACAGATCTTACACCAGCACCAGCACCAGCTCTAGCTCCAAGACCTCTATCAGACCATATAACAGCCTAAACAATAAAATACATGGGTATTATTATTGACTTTAAGGGATTGACAGTTACGATATGCATATATTGGTGGTCGTTATGTGGTGGCAAACATGTTGCTGGAGAATATTGTTGATTTACCTTCGAGGATTGCTACAAGATACACGGGGGTTTTATACAATGCACAACTAATGAAATTGAGTAGACCAAGGTAGGTTGGGCATCTGCCCGGGTCGAGGTACTAGGCAGGCTTCAGGTAGGCTTTTATTGCACGTCCTAAATCAGGTCAGCTGACAGGTACTTTACCTGTAGTAAGTCATGCAGCCAAATGCTATAGTAGAAATAATATTATTATTTTGTGGTTGTATGTGGCGTAGTTCATTAAAAAATAACAATACTTTCTCATTTTCTTGTACAATTTCATTTTTTTAAATTGCATTTAAGAGTAAAATGGATATCGTCGAAACAAATGCAAAGTAACGAATGTGAAAAAATGCATCTTTCATTGTCAATCTTTACTAATTTCTCCTGGACTTATGTACGGCAAATTCTTGAATCTTAGATCACTCCATTAAAGGGAAAGTATTTCACTATCAAAAGGTCAAATCTGCTGAATATTTGACTGTCCAAAAAAAAGTTATGAATAAATGCTTTTCCACTCTGAAAATTGGTGATTTTCACATTCGATACTTTGCATTTGTAGCGACGATATGTTAGTAATGCAAGTTATGTAAATTAGAAACATATTCGTAGTAGAGTCTTCTTAGAGCGAAACTTGGGACGGCGGAAAGAGTAATTTCCGCTTAGAATAGTTTCTTGTGCCTTACCGACAATCTTGCTTCTCTTTGGAATATGTGTTTACATTAAGAATGATCTAAACGAAGTAATAACTGTTTCTATTCTAAGTGTACAAAATGACGCTAGGGATATGAATAGAACCGCGCTAAGATGTCGCAGTTCTTGCGAGTCGGACTTTTTTATTTTGAGGGTTCCACATCTATAGAGATAAGCCCTTGGATTACAGATTACCCCAGGAGTAGGATTTGGAACAGGTAGTTTCATTTGCTGGAAAGGCCGATGTTGTTTGACAGGAGATTTCAATGCTAGCTTGAGAGCGGGCATCTTCTAAATTCCAGCCCCTTCTTTACCTGCTCTTTCAAAGTTTTTTTTATTTATATTACTCGCTTCTCAAAGAAATGGCGTTAATGACCGAAAAGGTTGACATGCCATAAAAAGAAAAAAAAAAAGTTTTTTTTTTTTTTTTTTTTTTTTTTTTTTTTTTTTTTTTTATTGAATATAAATACATACCTCCTAAGCTATTACACAAGGAAGAACAGAAGGGAGAAGGCAGCCATTGCTGACACTCCCTAAGGAATTAATAATGCTTTATTTAAGTGTTACAGTTGATCTCTAGGCCACTTTCTTTTCAAGCGTCTCGGGGGATTCGAAGGGATCGCAAGGGATTGGGATGAAAGGATAGCTTGGAATGAAAAGTGGTGAAGCGGGTTTTAGCTAATTCAGTGACAAAGGGAATGTTCAGGTTTCGGTGGATGATATTATTGTTGACGTAGAAGGGAGCATTAAGGATCCGGCGAAGGACTTAGGACTGGAAGGTTTGGATTCGGTTTATGTTAGAAGGTTTTGCTGTACCTCATAGTTCTATGCCGTATGTCCAAATCGGTTTAATAATAGTTTTGTAGATTGTCAGTTTGTTTTCAGTACTGAGTTTTGATTTGGGACCTATTAGTCGTCTAAGTAGACTGTAGCCTCTATTTAGTTCTTGTTTTTGTGTGTGTGTTCCAAGTAATTCTCTTCTCGAGGTGGAAGCCTAGGTATCGAAGAACATCGGATTTGGGAATGAGGGATTCGTTAAGGGCAACAGATGGGCACTCTGTGAATGTTACGTGCTTGCATTTTTCGGTGTTAAGTTTAATTCGCCACTTCTTTAGCCATTTCTCGATTCCCAAGAATGATTCCGGAGCGCTTCTGAGGCTTGCTGCGGGTTGGCGGAACAGGAAAGCACTGCAGTATCATCTGCAAAAGTTGTGATAATGGTACTGGGATTAGTGGGGATATCAGCGGTGAAGATGGAGTAGAGGAGAGGGGCTAGGATGCTGCTTTGGGGTACTCCAGCAAATACGTGGAGGGGTGAACAATTTGATCCATTGTATTGGACATGATACTGGCGGGATGAAAGACAGGATTTTAGGATTAAGTAGTAGGTGATAGGGAGAAAGCGCTTGAGATTATAAAGGAGGCCCGGGTGCCAGACAGCTCAAAGATCTGACTTTTTTTTTCTCCTAGCCGAGTCCCATCCATCCTGACCTCGCGTCACCTCAACTGCTAACTATCTTCATCTAATTTAGTATTTCTGTTCGCTCTCTAGCAGGCTAAAAAATGGACAGATTTTAATGAAATTAGATATTCTTCCTTTACCAATGGCACTCGGGAACCACGCTAAAATGACGCAGTTCCTGCAAGTCGGACTCTTTAAAAATACATTTACATTAATTACTTAACATTCATTTAAATATATTTTTACTAACTAGGAGAAATTATCATGATGATTAGATAGTTAGCCGTCGAGGTGATAAGTTTAGATGGAATGGTTGGGATTCGGCTAAATAAACCTCAATATGATTTTGTTTTAAAAAATCTATATTTCGGACGTTTTGGCTACTCATTGGTAGCCTTCGTTGGGAGAGTTTTTGGAAAATATTAGCGTATTCCAAAAACTCTCCCTACCTCCCACCTAGATTTTCCCATGCCTCTTGGGTATCCTTCCATTAACACCTTTTTCTCCTTTCCTGTCATAAAATGTCATAAACATGCCATTTGATCCTTACTGACTTTTCTCCCCCCACCTGCTGTTCTCAGTTACATATACCCCAGTAGACTCCTTTTTCCTTAATTGCCAACCTTGGTCTTCCTCTGCCGCTCGGCATTTCCATCGGTATGTAGTATCTTATTTCTTTGTAAAATTAATTAATGTTACTATTAGCTACTATATTTGTCATTGGTATGTAGTTTCTTATTTTTTTGTAAAATCAATTAATGTTACTAATTACTATTAAAATCAATTATTGTACCTATTTATTTTTTCATTCTACTCATTCTAAGAATTTAAGAAGATATATTCTTTTATAAGTTAATTGTATTTATAGTTCTGTCACCTATCACAATTATAAACTTTTTTTTGATTCTGTATTAATTTCTTTTTTTGTCATTTTAGCTGACGAAGGCTACCAATGAGTAGCCGAAACGTCCGAAATATAGATTTTTTAAAACAAAATCATATTGAGGTTTATTTAGCCGAATCCCAACCATTCCATCTTTACTTATCACCTCGACGGCTAACTATCTAATCATATTGAGGTTTATTTAGCCGAATCCCAACCATTCCATCTTTACTTAGGAGAAATTATGCAAAAAATACTGCTGAATGTTTAACGACCTCTAGCTGAGCGTATTTACAATTATCTGTGTTCCCGTCGTTTCATTATGACCGTAAAGAGACAAGTACAAAGCTAATTATTTCTGTCATGGTTTAATGCCAGGAAATCTATCCTTGAATGTACAACAAAGCACGTCACTGTCTGTTCACTTAATTAGCAATTGTTGCTTGAGCAGTAGAAGGGCGCGTTACGCTTCCTGACTCATGTTGTATTAGGAATAGAATGTAAACACATTCCTCAGAAAGAAAGTAGCTATTGAGGTTTCAATCATGACGGATTTTTTGAAAAATGTCTTCGAATCTTTATCGATCCTACCTAGTAGACACCGAAAATGACCCCCGTTAAAATTTATATATATATATATATATATATATATATATATATATATATATATATATATATATATATATGTGTGTGTCTGTTAACACGATAGCGGCCAGAGTTTTTGTTTTTTCGCCACGAAACTTGGTATATAGCATTCAATTAGCAAACGATTGAACGAGTTCGTTAACCACCAAAGTCGGTCCACCGGAAGGGGAGGGGGGTTTACCCCGAACCCAAAACACTAATTTGACCATGTCAGCCGTAATATTTGTTATATTTCAACGAAACTTGGTATTCGTAGTGGTGATATAGAGAGAAAAGTGAGATATAAAAATGAACTAAATCGGTTCATTAGGAGGGGGGTTTACTCCGGACCCACAAATTTATTTAAGTTAAAATTTATATATATATCTATACATACAATAAAATTCCAACGCATCGCTGCCTATAGAAGAATGGAAGATTTGTTTGAAAAATTACTATTGGGGCTTTTATCAACGCAATATTACCCAAAACAATGATTTTTAGAATTTTTGTCTCTTTGTGTGTTGTCTGTCAGACATTCTATACAAACTAGCATTTAGGAATGCCTGAAGAGTCAGCTTAGTGGCTGTATCAAGTTTAACAATCCTAGCATCCTTTTTAACTACCCATACGACGGTGTTTATAATCCAAAATAAACCAAAAGATACATCCAAAAATGCTGCCTTAAGTCACTATCCAAGCGGACGAAGTCGCGGGCACAGCTAGTATATATATATATATATATATGTTACCGGCAAAGTATAGAATCCAGGCATTATATAGAATGCCTAGGCATTCTGTATAAGTCCTAAGCGGTTTAGGGAAAGTATATAAAGTATTAGTTTTTACAACATATTACAGACATTGCCTAGGTATTGTATAAAATGCCTAGGTACTCTATAGAATGCCTGTTCCTTATTTGGCATTGTATAAAATTAAAAAGGTTTTGAGTTTACTCTATACACTTTAACCTAGATAATTTGAATAACTTTAATAATTGGTTAAAAACAAGCTGTTTTCGTACGGCAAACAATTTATTTAAAACAATATATTAAGTGAGATTGTTATTTACATATTTAGAGCTACTTGTTACAGCAGGGCTGAATATTGTCACACTTAGAATTCCATTTTCTTAGCTCTTCAACACATTTACACTCTGTACTCTTGACACTTATTCACTCCTAGAAGCTATATATTCTCTCTTTTATACTTTATCTAAAGCCAAGTAGGCATTCTATATAATGCCTAGGCAAAGTATGAAATACGCTTTATTTCATACATTGCCGGCTGGATTTAGGCATTCTATAGAATGCCTGATTATATACTTTGCCGGTAACATATATATATATGTAAATATATATATATATATATATATATATATATATATATATATATATATATATATATATATACTCCTACAAGTTACAAATCTTGTCTTTCATACTTTGCCTAAAGCGCAGTAGGCATTCTATATAATGCCTAGGGAAAGTATGAAATACGCTTTATTTCATACATTGCCGGCTGGATTTAGGCATTCTATAGAATGCCTGATTATATACTTTGCCGGTAACATATATATATATATATATATATATATATATATATATATATATACTCCTACAAGCTACAAATCTTGTCTTTCATACTTTGCCTAAAGCGCAGTAGGCATTCTATATAATGCCTATGCCTAGGGAAAGTATGAAATACGCTTTATTTCATACATTGCCGGTAACATATATATATATGTAAATATATATATATATATATATATATATATATATATATATATATATATATATATATACTCCTACAAGTTACAAATCTTGTCTTTCATACTTTGCCTAAAGCACAGAAGGCATTCTATATAATGCCTAGGGAAAGTATGAAATACGCTTTATTTCATACATTCCCGGCTGGATTTAGGCATTCTATAGAATGCCTGATTATATACTTTGCCGGTAACATATATATATATATATATATATATATATATATATATATATATATATATATATATATATATATATATACTCCTACAAGCTACAAATCTTGTCTTTCATACTTTGCCTAAAGCGCAGTAGGCATTCTATATAATGCCTAGGGAAAGTATGAAATACGCTTTATTTCATACATTGCCGGCTGGATTTAGGCATTCTATAGAATGCCTGATTATATACTTTGCCGGTAACATATATATATATGTAAATATATATATATATATATATATATATATATATATATATATATACTCCTACAAGTTACAAATCTTGTCTTTCATACTTTGCCTAAAGCGCAGTAGGCATTCTATATAATGCCTAGGGAAAGTATGAAATACGCTTTATTTCATACATTGCCTGCTGGATTTAGGCATTCTATAGAATCCCTGATTATATACTTTGCCGGTAACATATATATATATATATATATATATATATATATATATATATATATATATATAATCCTACAAGCTACATATCTGGTCTTTCATACTTTGCCTAAAGCGCAGTAGGCATTCTATATAATGCCTAGGGAAAGTATGAAATACGCTTTATTTCATACATTGCCGGCTGGATTTAGGCATTCTATAGAATTGCCTGATTATATACTTTGCCGGTAACATATATATATATATATATATATATATATATATATATATATATATATATATATATATACTCCTACAAGCTACAAATCTTGTCTTTCATACTTTGGCTAAAGCGCAGTAGGCATTCTATATAATGCCTAGGGAAAGTATGAAATACGCTTTATTTCATACATTGCCGGCTGGATTTAGGCATTCTATAGAATTGCCTGATTATATACTTTGCCGGTAACATATATATATATATATATATATATATATATATATATACTCCTACAAGCTACAAATCTTGTCTTTCATACTTTGGCTAAAGCGCAGTAGGCATTCTATATAATGCCTAGGCAATGTATGAAATACGCTTTATTTCATACATTGCCGGCTGGATTTAGGGGTTCTATAGAATGCCTAGGCATTCTATACATTGCCTGATTATATACTTTGCCGGCAACATAAACACTGGCAAGGTGTTCCACGGTTAGTCTAGCCAACACATATTTACCTTCTTATCTACCCAAGAGGTAGAGTATAGGAAAATTTCAAGGTGCATAAAACACTTCATGAAAAGTGCGGTTGCTCTTGGACTATTAAGGAATGTGTGAACCACCGATAAGAAATAATGAAACTATCAATTACATAGAAATGGATTATTTAAAAATACTAACATAGAGTAAGCTATGCATTTTATAGTTGGAATTTAAGTTAAAGTATTGACACCAGTGTAATTTTTCTAACTTGGTGGGATTCAGGAACGTGAATTCGTAATATAATGCAACAAGTATAAACCTTTAAAAGACTTAGGGGAGCAATATAAATGAGAAAACCCAGCAAAATACGGTTCATATTTTATTTAAAATACTTTCAAAAATATGTCAAAATCGGTCAAATCGTGTGGATTTGTATAAGGAATAAACAGTTAGGCAAACAGCTGATTGACGATTTTGAACTAGCCTTTGATTCTCCCGGTATCAAGACCCATCTGTGTCCCAAGTTTGGTCAAAAGCGGTCAAACGGTTCGGATTTGTATAAGGAACAAACATACAGACAGACAGCTGGTAAAAGATTTTGACCAATCCTATATGCGTCTAATTGTTTCTTAAAACATCAAATATAGGTTCTTCATACCGAGACGATTCATTTCATACCCCACATCATGGGTTTCGGACGGAATGATGGGTTTCAGAGGGAGGTACAAAACTGGCACCCCCCCCCCGCCACGGAAGCGGAGTCGAACACAACTTTTCAGGATTTTTTGATTTTTTCCTTTAATAACACCCTCATATCTATCATCCTGCAAAATTTCAAGTCTCTAGCATCATGGGAAGTGCCTAATAATTTTGATGAGTCAGTGAGTCCTATAAATCCCGATTTTCGATCGCTTATATCTCAGAAACTATTCGATGTAGAACTATGAAAATTTCCAGTTTTACTCACATCTAGTAGTATAATACCTGTGTTTTCTTTACCTGGTTGAAAGTTATGGGTAAAAATCGGCTCTAGGACCTCCTGTAATATACACACAGCTTAGGCGGGAACTTGGCCTGGCCATCTACCCACCGCCTAGATTAAGTACCTAACTTTGGAAGGATGGGGCATCACCATATTCGCGTGAAATTAAATAATGTGTTCAGAATGGCTTCCTCACACTAAAGCAAATTTATTGGTTTTGAATTAAAAACCAGAAAACATTAGACTTAAATAATTTTTTTTTCTAAAACAACGAGGTACCATTTTATAGCTTACTAGCTGTTACCCGGTGTGCCATGCTACACCTACTTTATATTAAATAGGTGTTTCCGGGTTTGGCATGCTACACATGTTTCATATTAAATACCTGTTACCCAGCATGTCATGGTACTCCTACTTTATATTATATATTAAAATGAATGATTATATGACACTTGTTCAAATTATGAGAAAGTAAGTTTATAAGTTGAGAGCTCAGTTAAAAAAATTATTTTTCAAATTTTCACTGAATGTGGGGAAGAAAATAAATTAACCCTTATTTTAAAAAGTATACTGGAATCATGTAATTGTAGTACCACTTTAAAGAAAATCCTAACCAAACTGCCTGTGTATAATTTTTAAAAGAAAATAATGTGAGGTCCATATATAAATATATATTAAAAAATAGCAACAAAATGAAGCATTTAATTAAGGTTATACTTACTTAGTTATAAGTTTTAATCTAGTATAACTGAAACTATTCTTTATTTGTATTGTTTTTGTTTTTTTAAATATAATATTAATATGTTATGTTCTATAGCTTTTCATGTAATAATCTGTAACTAAGGTTTTTTTTTTCTATGATTTAAAAAGTAATTGATGCAGGATTTATGTTAATTGAGCCAAAAGGAAAGTATTAAAAACTTTTTCTTCCAAATAAACTTTCACATTTTGTTGTTGACATTTTCCGTTATATTAAAGCTTCTCTTTCAAATCTTAAGGTTTATGAGCTCTTCTTTAAGGATAGCCCTTTTAGCGCGGTTCCTCCCTCCCCCATAGGGAGGAACCCCGCTTATAGTGTTGATACAATGAAACAATCCGGAAGTGCCGACTAGAAAATTTCGCGTTTCAGAACCCCTAGAGACCGAAAATAACGGTGGTTCAAATTTGTATATATATATATATATATATATATATATATATATATATATATATATATATATATATATATATATATATATATATATATTTGTCTGTTCGCTCATTTCTGGCTTCCCTAATGGTCCGATTGTGATAAAATTTGGTACAAAAATCCGTCGTGCAATTTGAAAGGTCAAGTTCGTTAACCAGCAGAATCCGCCCACTGGAAGATGGCGTTTGGGGCGAAATTCGCGCAAAAAAAATAGTAATACTTACGTTTTTGAGTTCATGAGCTTGTGAGTACTCGTTTTATATGCTTGGCCTAAGAAAACGAATGAAACCATTTTTAAGGCGATATCTGTAATCGTTCCTGAGAAAAGTGGAATCAATGTTTTTGTAAGTCATTATATTTTTGTGAGTACTTAGAATCGCAGGATTCAATTGAAATATTTTCTACAACTTTGAAATTAATCCCAACTAAGATGTTTAAATTTTGGCTATATTTGGAGTTAAGGAAGTATGCGAAAAAAATTATTTTATTAATCGACATGAAAAGTTTTCGGATCTTCATACATTTTTCGTAAATATCTCCATAACGGTTGCGAAATCATGCTAAGTGGAAGGTGACCATTCGAATGCTTACTAAAGTCTCTACAAAAAAGGTTCTGAAGCAGTATTCGATGGGGCAACGTCAATCAGAGATATAAGCGCTTAAAACTTAAAAAGTGTTTGTTTTGAAAGGGGTTTTCCTGTGATTTGTGATGCTAATCTATTCCATTTCTTCGAGATGTACGTAACCGCGCTAAGATGACGCAGTTCTTGCGAGTCGGACTTTTGTCATAGGAAATAGGTGTATCTAAGAAAAACAAATTTAGATATTTTTGTTGCAGCTATAGACAACAATGAATTAAAGCTATTTGGGAATTTCAATAAGGACTTATACTAAATAAATTAAAGGGGGATTAATTTGATTTGGCGAGGGGTCGAGGTTAGCTCAGTGGTAGAGCACTGGACTAATAAACTGGAGCACCTGAGATCGAATCTTGAGCAAACAATAACGATTTTTTCTTCTAATGTCTTCGTTCTTGGGTTGAATTTGGCCTCACTGGCAGTCCCTAGGCCAACCCAGCCTTTAATAAATTTACCAATGGATACCCTGGGTGCTAATGGCTTGAGGTGTCGAAGCAGCCTAGGGGAAAATCAGGTGGCTGGAGCATAGTACTGACCACACTATCTCCCTAGTTTGCTGTACAGTCATGAATCAGATTCCTCTATAGTATCTGCCACTTAGGGTCCTCATGGCCTTTTTTTTTTTTTTTTTTTTTTTTTTTTTTTTTTTTTTTTTTTTTTTTTTTTTTTTTTTTTTTTTTTTGATTTTGCAACAATATTGTGCTCAAATTGCAAGCGTATTTAAATAATGGAGTAGTCAGAGGATATTTAGATTAACAGAAAATTGCATGGAAAATTCAATTCTCCTGGGGGGGGGATAAATGAAAGAATTCATTTTAATAAGAAGGAAATGGTTTAAAGACAATTCCATGACAGCAAATTAAAATGATATAAATTTAAATATTAAAAGTGAAATTAAGTTAGGCTTGCGATGGACAAAACATTATGAAACAATAAAAATGATATAAAACTCCATGGTTGCTGCCTTCTCCTTAATGGAACATATTTTTTTAAAGGTTCTAAGATTGAGGGCTCGGAGGAATAATTTATGATAATAAAGTAAATATTTTTGGTACAAATCTAGAAGAGAATGTAATTGATTCCTTCTGCAAGTTATTCATAACGGGTATTACTACCATATTTTTTAAAATTAAATGTGCCTTTTGACCCTTTTTATAATTAAAATTGTTGAGATAAGAAATTATTTAAAAGTAGTAAAAGTGTGGGAGATTCATAAAAGCATGTCAAGTTCATATTCATTTATTACACACACAAACAGCAAGATGTACATCACTTCACATTATAAATTGTATAACCGACAAAAATGTTCCTCCCTAAGGCAGGAAGTATGAACAATATATGAAATATAAAATATCAAATTTAACATATTTCTGAATTTCTCAAATGTTTCTTTACACAATGAGTTTGTAAGCATGTCTCCAATATATTCATTTGACTCAAATGTTAGACAACTCCATTTTTTTCAATTGAAAAAAAATGCAGTTGTCCAACTTTGATACCAATCTCCTCAAATATACACTTCCGAATTGATTTTACCATTTAAGAATGCAGTCTCTATGTCCAACTGTTCAACATTTTCCATTTACAACTTTCTTATTTTCAACTAAATCCCAAGTATTATTTTGTTTAAAACTATACATTTGTATTTATCCAAGGCTTTCATCTAAAAATTAATCAAGTCCGGTTCCTTTTCTTCATTAAAATTTTTCATGTTCCCACTAACCTAACTATTAACTAATCATCATCATCAACATGCATAGTGACTATGATTTTATTATTCAAAAGTACTCCCAAGCTTCACTATAACGGATTAAAATGCAAATATTCACCTTCTTACCCCATTTAAAAGTCGTTATTTGTTCTGGTTTCTTAAGAACAACTTTACTACCATATAAACGTAACTTAGAAACATCTGGTTCCTTTCCAAATATATTTTATAGGATGTTTTATTCTCAATGGTTTTAGCTAAAGTGCGATTTTTCAAATAAGTTGCTCCACAAACAATTTTTGGCCAAAACTTTTTTACAAGAGTAGATTCTGCCAGTAAACAATGACATATATTCATAATTGTTCTATAAAATTGGTCAGCAGTTCTCTTTAATTTGTGAATATATGAGGGCATGGATTAATTTAGATACTCTTATTCTTTGTAAAAGCATAAATCATACTATTTAAATATTCCTTACCATTGTCACATCTCATAATTTTAATTCTCTTATTTGTCAATTTTCCAAGCAATTAAACACTTCTATATTCTATATTAACACCTTGTATGGCATAACTAAAATATGAAAATAGACAAACAAAGGTTAAAACTGAAATGTTTTAAAACACAGTTTTAACGAAATGTTTCGAAAAAGATTTGTTAAAAACATAAACCGTTTAAATGTATTTGCAAATACATAAATAAATTATATTTAAATTTGGTAATACTGAAGGAGAGTATCCTCAGCACCGATTTCCTTCAAAGTTTGCACTATAACGTATTTTGATGCACTAAACACGAATCCGTTTAAAAAAAAAGTCCGTCACGCAGGAGCTGCATAACTAAGCACTTTCCTCAGAATTTAGGTAGTGTAGACTGCTTTCCAGAACAATTTGCTTAAAATATCCTACATAAATAAAATAAAAACATGAATAGTTCTCTTTTAATTTTGTAATGAGTAACTGATCAATTATTAATTTGCTTCCAGAGTTATGTTTACACATGGTACCTACGACACTACGTAATAAATACAAAAAACCTCATATTATCGTATTTTGATCTAACGCAGGAACAGGATACAGTCCCTCTAGTGGTAGAAAGAGCTCCTTGCGGCGGCTTTGTGAGACTACGTCTGGCGGGCTTTTCTATTGAAATATATTACAAAGTAAACCCCCCCTTTCCGATTGACCGATTCAGCTCATTTTTACGACACTTCTTTCCCATGAGTTACCCTCGACGCATACCGCGTTTCGTTACAATACAGCAGAAATTACGACCGGTATGAGTAAATTACCTGTAGATTACCACTACGAATTCCGTGTTTCGTAGAATTATACCAAAACTCACGGCTGGTAGTGGTGAATTGGTATTGTGGGTCTGGAGTAACCCCCCCCCTCCTAATGAACCGATTTAGTTTATTTTTACATCACATATTTACCTGTGGATTACCACTCCGAATACCGAGTTTCGTCGAAATATACCAAAAATCACGGCTGGTAGTGGCGAATTGGTATTGTGGGTCCGGAGTAAACCCCCCTTCTAATGAACCGATTTAGTTCATTTTTATATTGGACTCTATTCGGAGAACCTTGTTTTGAAATGTTTGTAGACGTTTTAAGTGTGTGGTTCTGGCACCAAGCCAGATAGTCCGGTTGCTACAAGGCCAAGGGTGAGGTTCTGGCACCAAACCAAACAGGGCATGCGTATGTTAGTATGGGTAGTATTGTCGATTTGTATAGTAGTTTACCACAGGTGTGTTTTAGGGGAGTTTTTCTATTTATTAATGGATAAATTTGTAACAGCCGTGACTGAGCTCCTTGTAGTTTACTCTGGTCTTTTGGAGTCCAAAGAATTGAGAGATGACCAATTTTTCTCTCTATATTACCACTACGAATGCCAAGTTTTCATTGAAATATAACAAATATTACGGCTGACATGGTCAAATTAGTGTTTTGGGTTCGGGGTAAACCCCCCCCCCCCTTCCGGTGGACCGACTTTGGTGGTTAACGAACTCGTTCAATCGTTTGCTAATTGAATGCTATATACCAAGTTTCGTGACGAAAAAACAAAAACTCTGGCCGCTATCGTGTTAACAGACATATATATATATATATATATATATATATATATATATATATATATATATATATATATATAAATTTTAACGGGGGTCATTTTCGGTGTCTACTAGGTAGGATCGATAAAGATTTGAAGGCATTTTCCAAAAATTCCATCATGAGTGCAACCTCAATAGCTACTTTCCTTCGGAGGAAAGTGCTAAAAAGTTGCTCGCAACTAGGAAAGAAGTTATTAAGTACTAAAGTTCACTGTTACGGAGGTTATAAAAGACGGGGTAAACAGCTTATATGTAAACACGCGCATGCGCAATTGTCCTTAATGACGAAGTGTAATTGAAATTTAGACTCACCTGTCGTAGCTGACTTGGTCGTAAACTGTCGCTTTTGGGTATAAGTGCTATGCGTTTCCACTCGCTCCGCTCGCTCAAGAAGATATCAAAACCCCTAGTCAATCCAACTCGCAGAAATTAAAAGAATTCTATGCCCAAAAGTCGTTTAAGGCATTCTTCTAATCCTCCTAGACATCTTCAGACGTGATGTTCGGTGGATATAAGTCCGCAATCGCACCGAAAAAAGCATTTATGCGCTCTTCATATTTATAGAATTATGAAGTCGTGTAACTTCATTTTTTTTTCAACACTTTCTACAAAAAACTGTAATAACTATAACAATAACAAGCTAATTACAGCTTAGAGGGAATTAGAGAAGCTTAGAAGGAACAAATCATAAAGGTATTAGCTAATTATTAAGGGATTTCTGTTATATAATACTTTTCACGAGCGAAACAAGAAATTTGAAGAATGTTTCATTATTTAAAAAAATGTTTCTGAATAAATAAGTGTTGGTAAATTTTAATAATTGATAGTTAATTTCAATTACACTTCTTCATTAAGGACTATTGCGCATGCGCGAATTTACAAGTACGTTGTTTATGCGATCGTTTGTAACCTTCATAACAGTGAACTTTTTTTTTAAATAACTTCTTTCCTAGTTGAGAGCAACTTTTTTTTTTTTTCGACGGATTCGTGTTTAGTGCATCAAAATACATTATAGTGCAAACTTTGAAGAAAATCGTAGCTGAGGACGCTCTCCTTCAGTATTACCCAAGCTTTTACTAAGCAAATGCAATTGATAAAACGGAGGCAAAAATGAATTATTAAAGGCATAGTTTTTAATAAGCAATAAAATAGCATAGTAACAAAAATAGTAAACAAAGGGAATGGAAGTTAAACTTATAGTTCTACTTACTTGACTTACTTAAGGCTATAAGATAAATGAAAACACCAAACTTAAAAAAGTTTGATACAGACACTTTTGCAAACTTTATGAAGTTTGATTAACGCACGTTTGAAAACTTAAAAAGTTTGCAGAGACTTAAAAAAGTTTCATGAAACTTAAAAAGTTAGATGTATGAATGTTAGATATAAACACTAAGGCTAAAAAAAGAAAAATTTCTCAAGCTTAAAACGTAAATGTTTTATAGCAAAAGAAAAATGGCTTCTAAGCCCAGTGTTGTCCTACAGAAATAAATTTATGTTATACGATATATTTACTTTTTATTACTTTAAGATAGACTTAAAAGGCTAAAAGGTAGACTTAAAAAATGTTCAAACTTAAAAAAGTTCAAAGTTAAAAAAGTTTGATACACACGTTTGCAAACGTAATGTAATTTAAATTGTAATTTGTAATTAAACAAACAAAGGTTAAAACTGAAATGTTTTAAAACAAAGTTTTAACGAAATGTTTCAAAAAAGATTTGTTAAAAACTTAAACCGTTTAAATGTATTTGCAAGCTTAATTCTGTCGCAAAACTGAATAACATCTAGGAGCCCAGTGTTGTCTTACTTGATATATACTTCTTAAACAGAAATATGATTTTTCTCCAAATTCTGAGAATATAAGGCTATTTTGAGAATAGGTAAAACTTTAAAAGAAGTTAAAATAAAACTTTAAAAATAAGTATAACTTAAAAAAAAGTAAAACAAAAACAAAAAGAAAGTAAAACTAAATAAAAAATGAGTTTTGTTGGCTTGCTAATTTCCATCTATATTGCCGTACTTCTTTGAAGAAGTTGCAACACTGGAAGAAAATGGCTATTTCGGAGAATTTATTCCTTCATAAATGACATTTTCGAAGGCGTAACTCCCGAACTGTGAATCCTAGAAGCTTTTGAGCTAGACTACGAGATTTCCCCGATCAAGACGTATCTATGTGCGAAGTTTGGTCAATATCAGTCAAACGGTGTGGATTTGTATAAGGAACAAACAAACAGAACAACAGACAGACACGTGATTTTTATATATATAGATTTCCAAACTTTTATTTATATTGATTTTTTTTTTTTAAATTTTAATATTAATAATGATTGTTATTCCATCTATTTTTTTAATGTGTATATATAAATATATGCGTGTGTGTGTGTGTGTATACATATATATATATATATATATATATATATATATATATATATATATAGGTAGTTGGTAACAGCTTATTAAGTCTTCAATAGTTTTGTATTATAATTACATTTTTCTTGTGGAAATGTTTCGGCTATAAGCCATTTTCAATCCAATTGTCTGTATGATTTTGCATTATTTTTTTATAAATACATTATAATCTTCAGATTATGTGCTTGTAAATTTGATATTATTAAATTTGAGGAGGAAATTTCATTTTTTATAAAATTGTATGGTTCATGTCTCTATTATTTAATGAGTCAGATGTGCAAGACTAATCTAGTCCAGTGACAGTCTTGCACATCTAGTCTTCCGTTACAGAAGCAGACTAGATGTGCAAGTCTGCTTCTGTAACGAAGGACTAGTCTTGCACATCTAGTCTTCCGTTACAGAAGCAGACTAGACGTGCAAGTCTGCTTCTGTAACGAAGGACTAGTCTTGCACATCTAGTCTTCCGTTACAGAAGCAGACTAGATGTGCAAGTCTGCTTCTGTAACGAAGGACTAGTCTTGCACATCTAGTCTTCCGTTACAGAAGCAGACTAGACGTGCAAGTCTGCTTCTGTAACGAAGGACTAGTCTTGCACATCTAGTCTTCCGTTACAGATGCAGACTAGATGTGCAAGTCTGCTTCTGTAACGAAGGACTAGTCTTGCACATCTAGTCCTCCGTTACAGAAGCAGACTAGATGTGCAAGTCTGCTTCTGTAACGAAGGACTAGTCTTGCACATCTAGTCTTCCGTTACAGAAGCAGACTAGATGTGCAAGTCTGCTTCTGTAACGAAGGACTAGTCTTGCACATCTAGTCCTCCGTTACAGAAGCAGACTAGATGTGCAAGTCTGCTTCTGTAACGAAGGACTAGTCTTGCACATCTAGTCTTCCGTTACAGAAGCAGACTAGACGTGCAAGTCTGCTTCTGTAACGAAGGACTAGTCTTGCACATCTAGTCTTCCGTTACAGATGCAGACTAGATGTGCAAGTCTGCTTCTGTAACGAAGGACTAGTCTTGCACATCTAGTCCTCCGTTACAGAAGCAGACTAGATGTGCAAGTCTGCTTCTGTAACGAAGGACTAGTCTTGCACATCTAGTCCTCCGTTACAGAAGCAGACTAGATGTGCAAGTCTGCTTCTGTAACGAAGGACTAGTCTTGCACATCTAGTCCTCCGTTACAGAAGCAGACTAGATGTGCAAGTCTGCTTCTGTAACGAAGGACTAGTCTTGCACATCTAGTCCTCCGTTACAGAAGCAGACTAGATGTGCAAGTCTGCTTCTGTAACGAAGGACTAGTCTTGCACATCTAGTCTTCCGTTACAGAAGCAGACTAGTTGTGCAAGTCTGCTTCTGTAACGAAGGACTAGTCTTGCACATCTAGTCTTCCGTTACAGAAGCAGACTAGTTGTGCAAGTCTGCTTCTGTAACGAAGGACTAGTCTTGCACATCTAGTCTTCCGTTACAGAAGCAGACTAGATGTGCAAGTCTGCTTCTGTAACGAAGGACTAGTCTTGCACATCTAGTCCTCCGTTACAGAAGCAGACTAGATGTGCAAGTCTGCTTCTGTAACGAAGGACTAGTCTTGCACATCTAGTCCTCCGTTACAGAAGCAGACTAGATGTGCAAGTCTGCTTCTGTAACGAAGGACTAGTCTTGCACATCTAGTCCTCCGTTACAGAAGCAGACTAGTTGTGCAAGTCTGCTTCTGTAACGAAGGACTAGTCTTGCACATCTAGTCTTCCGTTACAGAAGCAGACTAGTTGTGCAAGCCTGCTTCTGTAACGAAGGACTAGTCTTGCACATCTAGTCTTCCGTTACAGAAGCAGACTAGTTGTGCAAGCCTGCTTCTGTAACGAAGGACTAGTCTTGCACATCTAGTCTTCCGTTACAGAAGCAGACTAGATGTGCAAGTCTGCTTCTGTAACGAAGGACTAGTCTTGCACATCTAGTCCTCCGTTACAGAAGCAGACTAGATGTGCAAGTCTGCTTCTGTAACGAAGGACTAGTCTTGCACATCTAGTCTTCCGTTACAGAAGCAGACTAGTTGTGCAAGTCTGCTTCTGTAACGAAGGACTAGTCTTGCACATCTAGTCTTCCGTTACAGAAGCAGACTAGTTGTGCAAGTCTGCTTCTGTAACGAAGGACTAGTCTTGCACATCTAGTCTTCCGTTACAGAAGCAGACTAGATGTGCAAGTCTGCTTCTGTAACGAAGGACTAGTCTTGCACATCTAGTCCTCCGTTACAGAAGCAGACTAGATGTGCAAGTCTCCTTCTGTAACGAAGGACTAGTCTTGCACATCTAGTCCTCCGTTACAGAAGCAGACTTGATGTGCAAGTCTGCTTCTGTAACGAAGGACTAGTCTTGCACATCTAGTCCTCCGTTACAGAAGCAGACTAGATGTGCAAGTCTGCTTCTGTAACGAAGGACTAGTCTTGCACATCTAGTCTTCCGTTACAGAAGCAGACTAGTTGTGCAAGTCTGCTTCTGTAACGAAGGACTAGTCTTGCACATCTAGTCTTCCGTTACAGAAGCAGACTAGATGTGCAAATCTGCTTCTGTAACGAAGGACTAGTCTTGCACATCTAGTCCTCCGTGACAGAAGCAGACTAGATGTGCAAGTCTGCTTCTGTAACGAAGGACTAGTCTTGCACATCTAGTCCTCCGTTACAGAAGCAGACTAGATGTGCAAGTCTGCTTCTGTAACGAAGGACTAGTCTTGCACATCTAGTCCTCCGTTACAGAAGCAGACTAAATGTGCAAGTCTGCTTCTGTAACGAAGGACTAGTCTTGCACATCTAGTCTTCCGTTACAGAAGCAGACTAGATGTGCAAGACTAATCTAGTCCAGTGACAGTCTTGCACATCTAGTCCTCCGTTACAGAAGCAGACTAGATGTGCAAGACTAATCTAGTCCAGTGACAGTCTTGCACATCTAGTCTTCCGTTACAGAAGCAGACTAGATGTGCAAGTCTGCTTCTGTAACGAAGGAATAGTCTTGCACATCTAGTCCTCCGTTACAGAAGCAGACTAGATGTGCAAGACTAATCTTGTCCAGTGACAGTCTTGCACATCTAGTCTTCCGTTACAGAAGCAGACTGGATGTGCAAGACTAATCTAGTCCAGTGACAGTCTTGCACATCTAGTCTGCTTCTGTAACGGAGGTCTAGATGTGCAAGACTAGTCCTTCGTTACAGAAGCAGACTTGCACATCTAATCTGCTTCTGTAACGGAGGACTAGATGTGCAAGACTAATCTAGTCCAGTGACAGTCTTGCACATCTAGTCCTCCGTTACAGAAGCAGACTAGATGTGCAAGACTAATCTAGTCCAGTGACAGTCTTGCACATCTAGCCCTCCGTTACAGAAGCAGACTAGATGTGCAAGACTAATCTAGTCCAGTGACAGTCTTGCACATCTAGTCCTCCGTTGCAGAAGCAGACTAGATGTGCAAGACTAATCTAGTCCAGTGACAGTCTTGCACATCTAGTCTTCCGTTACAGAAGCAGACTAGACGTGCAAGTCTGCTTCTGTAACGAAGGACTAGTCTTGCACATCTAGTCTTCCGTTACAGATGCAGACTAGATGTGCAAGTCTGCTTCTGTAACGAAGGACTAGTCTTGCACATCTAGTCCTCCGTTACAGAAGCAGACTAGATGTGCAAGTCTGCTTCTGTAACGAAGGACTAGTCTTGCACATCTAGTCTTCCGTTACAGAAGCAGACTAGATGTGCAAGTCTGCTTCTGTAACGAAGGACTAGTCTTGCACATCTAGTCCTCCGTTACAGAAGCAGACTAGATGTGCAAGTCTGCTTCTGTAACGATGGACTAGTCTTGCACATCTAGTCCTCCGTTACAGAAGCAGACTAGATGTGCAAGTCTGCTTCTGTAACGAAGGACTAGTCTTGCACATCTAGTCCTCCGTTACAGAAGCAGACTAGATGTGCAAGTCTGCTTCTGTAACGAAGGACTAGTCTTGCACATCTAGTCTTCCGTTACAGAAGCAGACTAGTTGTGCAAGTCTGCTTCTGTAACGAAGGACTAGTCTTGCACATCTAGTCTTCCGTTACAGAAGCAGACTAGTTGTGCAAGCCTGCTTCTGTAACGAAGGACTAGTCTTGCACATCTAGTCTTCCGTTACAGAAGCAGACTAGATGTGCAAGTCTGCTTCTGTAACGAAGGACTAGTCTTGCACATCTAGTCCTCCGTTACAGAAGCAGACTAGATGTGCAAGTCTGCTTCTGTAACGAAGGACTAGTCTTGCACATCTAGTCCTCCGTTACAGAAGCAGACTAGATGTGCAAGTCTGCTTCTGTAACGAAGGACTAGTCTTGCACATCTAGTCTTCCGTTACAGAAGCAGACTAGTTTTGCAAGTCTGCTTCTGTAACGAAGGACTAGTCTTGCACATCTAGTCTTCCGTTACAGAAGCAGACTAGTTGTGCAAGTCTGCTTCTGTAACGAAGGACTAGTCTTGCACATCTAGTCTTCCGTTACAGAAGCAGACTAGATGTGCAAGTCTGCTTCTGTAACGAAGGACTAGTCTTGCACATCTAGTCCTCCGTTACAGAAGCAGACTAGATGTGCAAGTCTGCTTCTGTAACGAAGGACTAGTCTTGCACATCTAGTCCTCCGTTACAGAAGCAGACTAGATGTGCAAGTCTGCTTCTGTAACGAAGGACTAGTCTTGCACATCTAGTCCTCCGTTACAGAAGCAGACTAGATGTGCAAGTCTGCTTCTGTAACGAAGGACTAGTCTTGCACATCTAGTCTTCCGTTACAGAAGCAGACTAGTTGTGCAAGTCTGCTTCTGTAACGAAGGACTAGTCTTGCACATCTAGTCTTCCGTTACAGAAGCAGACTAGTTGTGCAAGCCTGCTTCTGTAACGAAGGACTAGTCTTGCACATCTAGTCTTCCGTTACAGAAGCAGACTAGATGTGCAAGTCTGCTTCTGTAACGAAGGACTAGTCTTGCACATCTAGTCCTCCGTTACAGAAGCAGACTAGATGTGCAAGTCTGCTTCTGTAACGAAGGACTAGTCTTGCACATCTAGTCCTCCGTTACAGAAGCAGACTAGATGTGCAAGTCTGCTTCTGTAACGAAGGACTAGTCTTGCACATCTAGTCTTCCGTTACAGAAGCAGACTAGTTGTGCAAGTCTGCTTCTGTAACGAAGGACTAGTCTTGCACATCTAGTCTTCCGTTACAGAAGCAGACTAGTTGTGCAAGTCTGCTTCTGTAACGAAGGACTAGTCTTGCACATCTAGTCTTCCGTTACAGAAGCAGACTAGATGTGCAAGTCTGCTTCTGTAACGAAGGACTAGTCTTGCACATCTAGTCCTCCGTTACAGAAGCAGACTAGATGTGCAAGTCTCCTTCTGTAACGAAGGACTAGTCTTGCACATCTAGTCCTCCGTTATAGAAGCAGACTTGATGTGCATGTCTGCTTCTGTAACGAAGGACTAGTCTTGCACATCTAGTCCTCCGTTACAGAAGCAGACTAGATGTGCAAGTCTGCTTCTGTAACGAAGGACTAGTCTTGCACATCTAGTCTTCCGTTACAGAAGCAGACTAGATGTGCAAATCTGCTTCTGTAACGAAGGACTAGTCTTGCACATCTAGTCCTCCGTGACAGAAGCAGACTAGATGTGCAAGTCTGCTTCTGTAACGATGGACTAGTCTTGCACATCTAGTCCTCCGTTACAGAAGCAGACTAGATGTGCAAGTCTGCTTCTGTAACGAAGGACTAGTCTTGCACATCTAGTCCTCCGTTACAGAAGCAGACTAAATGTGCAAGTCTGCTTCTGTAACGAAGGACTAGTCTTGCACATCTAGTCTTCCGTTACAGAAGCAGACTAGATGTGCAAGACTAATCTAGTCCAGTGACAGTCTTGCACATCTAGTCCTCCGTTACAGAAGCAGACTAGATGTGCAAGACTAATCTAGTCCAGTGACAGTCTTGCACATCTAGTCTTCCGTTACAGAAGCAGACTAGATGTGCAAGTCTGCTTCTGTAACGAAGGACTAGTCTTGCACATCTAGTCCTCCGTTACAGAAGCAGACTAGATGTGCAAGACTAATCTAGTCCAGTGACAGTCTTGCACATCTAGTCCTCCGTTACAGAAGCAGACTAGATGTGCAAGTCTGCTTCTGTAACGAAGGACTAGTCTTGCACATCTAGTCCTCCGTTACAGAAGCAGACTAGATGTGCAAGACTAATCTAGTCCAGTGACAGTCTTGCACATCTAGTCTTCCGTTACAGAAGCAGACTAGATGTGCAAGACTAATCTAGTCCAGTGACAGTCTTGCACATCTAGTCTGCTTCTGTAACGGAGGTCTAGATGTGCAAGACTAGTCCTTCGTTACAGAAGCAGACTTGCACATCTAATCTGCTTCTGTAACGGAGGACTAGATGTGCAAGACTAATCTAGTCCAGTGACAGTCTTGCACATCTAGTCCTCCGTTACAGAAGCAGACTAGATGTGCAAGACTAATCTAGTCCAGTGACAGTCTTGCACATCTAGCCCTCCGTTACAGAAGCAGACTAGATGTGCAAGACTAATCTAGTCCAGTGACAGTCTTGCACATCTAGTCCTCCGTTGCAGAAGCAGACTAGATGTGCAAGACTAATCTAGTCCAGTGACAGTCTTGCACATCTAGTCCTCCGTTACAGAAGCAGACTAGATGTGCAAGTCTGCTTCTGTAACGAAGGACTAGTCTTGCACATCTAGTCCTCCGTTACAGAAGCAGACTAGATGTGCAAGTCTGCTTCTGTAACGAAGGACTAGTCTTGCACATCTAGTCCTCCGTTACAGAAGCAGACTAGATGTGCAAGTCTGCTTCTGTAACGAAGGACTAGTCTTGCACATCTAGTCCTCCGTTACAAAAGCAGACTAGATGTGCAAGTCTGCTTCTGTAACGAAGGACTAGTCTTGCACATCTAGTCTTCCGTTACAGAAGCAGAGTAGATGTGCAAGTCTGCTTCTGTAACGAAGGACTAGTCTTGCACATCTAGTCTTCCGTTACAGAAGCAGACTAGATGTGCAAGTCTGCTTCTGTAACGAAGGACTAGTCTTGCACATCTAGTCCTCCGTTACAGAAGCAGACTAGATGTGCAAGTCTGCTTCTGTAACGAAGGACTAGTCTTGCACATCTTGTCCTCCGTTACAGAAGCAGACTAGATGTGCAAGTCTGCTTCTGTAACGAAGGACTAGTCTTGCACATCTTGTCCTCCGTTACAGAAGCAGACTAGATGTGCAAGTCTGCTTCTGTAACGAAGGACTAGTCTTGGACATCTAGTCTTCCGTTACAGAAGCAGACTAGATGTGCAAGTCTGCTTCTGTAACGAAGGACTAGTCTTGCACATCTAGTCCTCCGTTACAGAAGCAGACTAGATGTGCAAGTCTGCTTCTGTAACGAAGGACTAGTCTTGCACATCTAGTCCTCCGTTACAGAAGCAGACTAGATGTGCAAGTCTGCTTCTGTAACGAAGGACTAGTCTTGCACATCTAGTCTTCCGTTAAAGAAGCAGACTAGTTGTGCAAGTGTGCTTCTGTAACGAAGGACTAGTCTTGCACATCTAGTCCTCCGTTACAGAAGCAGACTAGATGTGCAAGTCTGCTTCTGTAACGAAGGACTAGTCTTGCACATCTAGTCTTCCGTTACATAAGCAGACTAGTTGTGCAAGTCTGCTTCTGTAACGAAGGACTAGTCTTGCACATCTAGTCTTCCGTTACAGAAGCAGACTAGTTGTGCAAGTCTGCTTCTGTAACGAAGGACTAGTCTTGCACATATAGTCTTCCGTTACAGAAGCCGACTAGATGTGCAAGTCTGCTTCTGTAACGAAGGACTAGTCTTGCACATCTAGTCCTCCGTTACAGAAGCAGACCCAATGTGCAAGTCTCCTTCTGTAACGAAGGACTAGTCTTGCACATCTAGTCCTCCGTTACAGAAGCAGACTTGATGTGCAAGTCTGCTTCTGTAAAGAAGGACTAGTCTTGCACATCTAGTCCTCCGTTACAGAAGCAGACTAGATGTGCAAGTCTGCTTCTGTAACGAAGGACTAGTCTTGCACATCTAGTCCTCCGTTACAGAAGCAGACTAGATGTGCAAGTCTGCTTCTGTAACGAAGGACTAGTCTTGCACATCTAGTCCTCCGTTACAGAAGTAGACTAGATGTGCAAGTCTGCTTCTGTAACGAAGGACTAGTCTTGCACATCTAGTCCTCCGTTACAGAAGCAGACTAGATGTGCAAGTCTGCTTCTGTAACGAAGGACTAGTCTTGCACATCTAGTCCTCCGTTACAGAAGCAGACTAGAAGTGCAAGTCTGCTTCTGTAACGAAGGACTAGTCTTGCACATCTAGTCTTCCGTTACAGAAGCAGACTAGTTGTGCAAGTCTGCTTCTGTAACGAAGGACTAGTCTTGCACATCTACTCCTCCGTTACAGAAGCAGACTAGATGTGCAAGTCTGCTTCTGTAACGAAGGACTAGTCTTGCACATCTAGTCTTCCGTTACAGAAGCAGACTAGTTGTGCAAGTCTGCTTCTGTAACGAAGGACTAGTCTTGCACATCTAGTCTTCCGTTACAGAAGCAGACTAGATGTGCAAGTCTGCTTCTGTAACGAAGGACTAGTCTTGCACATCTAGTCCTCCGTTACAGAAGCAGACTAGATGTGCAAGTCTGCTTCTGTAACGAAGGACTAGTCTTGCACATCTAGTCCTCCGTTACAGAAGCAGACTAGATGTGCAAGTCTGCTTCTGTAACGAAGGACTAGTCTTGCACATCTAGTCATCCGTTACAGAAGCAGACTAGATGTGCAAGACTAATCTAGTCCAGTGACAGTCTTGCACATCTAGTCCTCCGTTACAGAAGCAGTCTAGATGTGCAAGACTAATCTAGTCCAGTGACAGTCTTGCACATCTAGTCTTCCGTTACAGAAGCAGTCTAGATGTGCAAGACTAATCTAGTCCAGTGACAGTCTTGCACATCTAGTCTTCCGTTACAGAAGCAGACTAGATGTGCAAGTCTGCTTCTGTAACGAAGGACTAGTCTTGCACATCTAGTCCTCCGTTACAGAAGCAGACTAGATGTGCAAGACTAATCTAGTCCAGTGACAGTCTTGCACATCTAGTCCTCCGTAACAGAAGCAGACTAGGTGTGCAAGACTAATCTAGTCCAGTGACAGTCTTGCACATCTAGTCTTCCGTTACAGAAGCAGACTAGATGTGCAAGACTAATCTAGTCCAGTGACAGTCTTGCACATCTAGTCTGCTTCTGTAAGGGAGGACTAGATGTGCAAGACTAGTCCTTCGTTACAGAAGCAGACTTGCACATCTAGTCTGCTTCTGTAACGGAGGACTAGATGTGCAAGACTAATCTAGTCCAGTGACAGTCTTGCACATCTAGTCCTCCGTTTCAGAAGCAGACTAGATGTGCAAGACTAATCTAGTCCAGTGACAGTCTTGCACATCTAGTCCTCCGTTACAGAAGCAGACTGCTGTGGTGGCTACAGTGAAGTGCTCCCGGCTGTGGTACAGAATGTTTGTGCTGGCCTCGGTCTCAAAATAGCCCCCGAAGACCTGGACCATGTATTTAGACTCAGATCGAGACAAGAAGAAACACCAGGCCCAATCATAGCCAGATTTGTCCGCCAATCTCTGACTGAGGAGGTTATCCGCCTGAGAAAAGTAAAGAGAGACTTTTCTACCCGACACTTAGGTTCGACGGACATCGACTCCAACAGAATTTACATCGGCGAAGCTATGACTCCTACAAATAAACACCTTTATTGGTTGGCCAGACAGAAGAAATCTGCAGACAAGATCAAGTACCTCTGGTTTAGCGGTGGTCGAGTCAAGTGCCGTCCAAGTGATGGTCATCCGGTTGTTATTGTTAACAGTTCCGAAGATCTTGATGTATTTCCTTGACGCAATTTTATCAGTCTCCTCATCTCTTCCCCTATTAGAGCCTTTTATTTACTTTTATTTTTCATTAAAACAAATTTAATATTTATATTTTTATTAAGGACTTTTATATGCTATGTAATTAGAAATTATATTTATTCATCTGCCAGAGGTAATTTTCACTTAGTATCCAGATATTTTTGTTACTTATTTTATACTGGTCAGTATTATTATTATTTTGATTTTAATTATTGCTATTTTGGTAAATATTTAGTTTTTGGTTTTTATAATTATTCGAATGTAATTAGTATTTGTATATTGTATGTTCCATCCACTTCCTTTTCCTCTTCCATAAGTTCCACACCCAACAACTTCTTACTGAGTTTAGTTTTCCATAAATCCCCGTCATGACTAATGTCCTGATATCCTGTCACGTTAACGCCCAATCCCTTCTTGCACACTTCGATGAATTCCTCCTCTATTTTAACGAAAATTTTCATCATATTATAGCTGTTACGGAAACCTGGCTCAAACCTTTTATCCCTTCCTCTCGAGTATCCCTTCCCAACTATACCCTCCTACGTCATGACAGAGAAGACAGAACAGGAGGAGGTGTCGGCCTCTTTCTTCATGATAGTTTAAAGTCTAAAATCCTTTTTCTTTCACCTCCGTCTGATCTTCCTCACCTTGAGTATATTTTTGCCGAGATATCAACGTCTTCTTCACCTCTCCTCTTTTCCGTTGTATATCGTCCTCCCCGTGTGCCATATGACCAATCTTTTGAAACCTTCCTTTATCAGTTAGTCCCCTGTTATTCCCATGTAATTCTTGCTGGTGACTTCAATACCAATCTTCTTGTCGAATCCCCTGACGTTACCTACTTTTCTGAACTATTCTTTTCACTTAATCTTTTTGTGGTTCCCTATTCACCTACCCATCACACCCAGTCCTCTGATACCTGGCTTGATCTCTTTATCCTGGACTCCCAGGATAAACTCCTCGCCTCATCTCAACACCCTGTGCCCTTCCTTTCTTCTCATGATCTTATTCAAATAACTTATGATTTACCTATCCCTACTATCACAAACAAATTCTTTACGTTTCGTAACCTTAATTCTCTGTCCTTTGAACAATTAGAACCTGATTTAGAAAACTTTCCTTACGATTCCATTTATTCCTCTGACTCCATAGATGACATGGTTAACTCCATAACTCATTACCTCCACTCCCTTTTAGATTCCTATGCTCCCCTTCAAACCCGCCGGTTCAGCCGTCCTCCTGCTCCCTGGCTTACACCCGAGCTCAAATCATTAATAAAAAGAAGAGAAGCAGCGAGAAGAAAGTTTAGACGGACCCGTCTTCCTCAAGATTACTCCTCCTACAAATACTTGCGTAACCTCACCCAATCCTCCATCCGTCGAGCTAAGTCCCTCTACGTCCACCAATCCCTATCCAATGCTCCTGACTCTAAAACAAAATGGTCAATCCTTCGTAAACTTTCCCTTTGCAAAACTAACCGTCCTTGCTCTATCTCATTATCCCCTGATGTTCTTAATGCTCACTTTGTATCTTCTCCCTCAGTCATATCCAGTCCTCCTATACCTTCCAAACTACCTTTTAATTCCAACAAATTCTACTTCTCCTATATTACCCCAGAAGATCTTCTAACCGCGGTCCTTCAATCCCGAACCAATGACTACGGTCCAGACTCTGTTCCCGTTAAACTGATTAAGGCCTGTTTACCCGCAATCCTTCCTATCCTTCTCCACATATACAACTATTCCCTTCAAAACTCGATTTTTCCTTCTCAATGGAAAACAGCGTTGGTTCGCCCTCTTAACAAAATATCAAACCCCTGCTCTCCGAAGGATTTCCGTCCTATCTCCCTTCTATCCAATCTTTCCAAACCTTTAGAGCGCCTGGTCCAATCTCAAGTATCCAACCACCTTGAACAAAATAATCTCCTTAACCCTCTCCAGTCTGGCTTCCGTCCGTCATACTCCACTCAATCAGCGCTCATAAAAATCACCCATGACATTCAAACTGCCATAGATAACCAACAGCTCACTATTCTAGTTCTCCTAGATTTTTCAAAAGCATTTGATACCGTAGACCATCAAATCCTCCTCACCAAACTCCAATCTCTTTCCTTTTCCAACAGTGCCATTAGCTGGTTCCAATCCTTTCTATCCAATCGATCCCAATACGTGGTCATCCCCGACAGCAATCCTTCTAGCCCTCTTCCTCTTTCCCGTGGTGTACCCCAGGGCTCCTCGTTATCCCCAACTCTATTTTCTGTTTACATCAATGATCTTCCTCTTTCCATAGTTCATTCCAAGTTTCACCTTTACGCCGACGATACCCAAATCTACCTATCCTTTAAGCCCTCTTTGCTACGAGATGCTGTAGACAAGCTGCAAGTAGATCTTAATAACATCAATGCTTGGGCCGCAGCTAATAAGCTTTCCCTGAATCCAGACAAATCAAAAGCCATTGTTATAGGTTCCCAATCCCTCATAAGTTCTACTTCCCCTTTTCCAGCCCTTTACCTTAACAGCATCCCTATAAAATATTGTAAATCAGTTAAAAATCTTGGGATCATATTTGATCAGAACCTTTCCTGGAAAAATCATATTTCCCAAATTTCCCGTCGGTCCATATTTATCCTTAGACAGCTCAACCTCTCCCGCCATCTCCTGCGAACAAAGACCCGTCAACTCCTCGTAACTTCCCTATTATTCCCCCAGTTTGACTATGGTTGTTTGGTGTACGGTGGACTTTCTGGCGATCTCGAGGCAAAACTCAAACGCCTCATGAACTGTTTCATTCGTTTTGTCCTCGGGATCCCCAGAGACTCCCACATATCACATTTCTACCAGGAGCTAAATTGGCTATTCCCTCTTTATCGTCGTCAGTACTTCCTCGGCTCAGTCCTTTACCAAGTAATTCAATCCCGTAGACCTTCTTATATTTTTCAACTTCTTAAATTTAAATCCTCGGTTCACTCCCGTAACACCCGATCTCGTCCTTCCGATCTCTATATTCCTTCCCACCGAACAGCAATATTCGAAAAATCATTCGTCACCCGTGCCACCTCGCTATGGAATTCCTTGCCTTCGTTTGTCCGCCATTCTACCAACCTAGAAACCTTTAAATCCCGACTCTACCACCACCTTCTATCCCTCCAAGTTTTACCCAACACCTAGTCTATATTGAAGCTGTACACTATATATTGATACTGATAGCATTTATAAGTTTTAGAGTTTATACGTAAAATTCAAAATTATGTTGTAATTTCAAAATTATTCCTGTGGGACTTCTGTCCCGGAATAAGAATAAAACTTTTCATTTCATTTCATTTCATTTCATTTCATTTCAGACTAGATGTGCAAGACTAATCTAGTCCAGTGACAGTCTTGCACATCTAGTCCTCCGTTACAGAAGCAGACTAGATGTGCAAGTCTGCTTCTGTAACGAAGGACTAGTCTTGCACATCTAGTCCTCCGTTACAGAAGCAGACTAGATGTGCAAGACTAATCTAGTCCAGTGACAGTCTTGCACATCTAGTCCTCCGTTACAGAAGCAGACTAGATGTGCAAGACTAATCTAGTCCAGTGACAGTCTTGCACATCTAGTCCTCCGTTACAGAAGCAGACTAGATGTGCAAGTCTGCATCTGTAACGAAGGACTAGTCTTGCACATCTAGTCCTCCGTTACAGAAGCAGACTAGATGTGCAAGACTAATCTAGTCCAGTGACAGTCTTGAACATCTAGTCCTCCGTTACAGAAGCAGACTAGATGTGCAAGTCTGCTTCTGTAACGAAGGACTGGTCTTGCACATCTAGTCTTCCGTTACAGAAGCAGACTAGTTGTGCAAGTCTGCTTCTGTAACGAAGGACTAGTCTTGCACATCTAGTCTTCCGTTACAGAAGCAGACTAGTTGTGCAAGCCTGCTTCTGTAACGAAGGACTAGTCTTGCACATCTAGTCTTCCGTTACAGAAGCAGACTAGATGTGCAAGTCTGCTTCTGTAACGAAGGACTAGTCTTGCACATCTAGTCCTCCGTTACAGAAGCAGACTAGATGTGCAAGTCTGCTTCTGTAACGAAGGACTAGTCTTGCACATCTAGTCCTCCGTTACAGAAGCAGACTAGATGTGCAAGTCTGCTTCTGTAACGAAGGACTAGTCTTGCACATCTAGTCTTCCGTTACAGAAGCAGACTAGTTGTGCAAGTCTGCTTCTGTAACGAAGGACTAGTCTTGCACATCTAGTCTTCCGTTACAGAAGCAGACTAGTTGTGCAAGTCTGCTTCTGTAACGAAGGACTAGTCTTGCACATCTAGTCCTCCGTTACAGAAGCAGACTAGATGTGCAAGACTAATCTAGTCCAGTGACAGTCTTGCACATCTAGTCCTCCGTTACAGAAGCAGACTAGATGTGCAAGACTAATCTAGTCCAGTGACAGTCTTGCACATCTAGTCCTCCGTTACAGAAGCAGACTAGATGTGCAAGTCTGCATCTGTAACGAAGGACTAGTCTTGCACATCTAGTCCTCCGTTACAGAAGCAGACTAGATGTGCAAGACTAATCTAGTCCAGTGACAGTCTTGAACATCTAGTCCTCCGTTACAGAAGCAGACTAGATGTGCAAGTCTGCTTCTGTAACGAAGGACTGGTCTTGCACATCTAGTCTTCCGTTACAGAAGCAGACTAGTTGTGCAAGTCTGCTTCTGTAACGAAGGACTAGTCTTGCACATCTAGTCTTCCGTTACAGAAGCAGACTAGTTGTGCAAGCCTGCTTCTGTAACGAAGGACTAGTCTTGCACATCTAGTCTTCCGTTACAGAAGCAGACTAGATGTGCAAGTCTGCTTCTGTAACGAAGGACTAGTCTTGCACATCTAGTCCTCCGTTACAGAAGCAGACTAGATGTGCAAGTCTGCTTCTGTAACGAAGGACTAGTCTTGCACATCTAGTCCTCCGTTACAGAAGCAGACTAGATGTGCAAGTCTGCTTCTGTAACGAAGGACTAGTCTTGCACATCTAGTCTTCCGTTACAGAAGCAGACTAGTTGTGCAAGTCTGCTTCTGTAACGAAGGACTAGTCTTGCACATCTAGTCTTCCGTTACAGAAGCAGACTAGTTGTGCAAGTCTGCTTCTGTAACGAAGGACTAGTCTTGCACATCTAGTCTTCCGTTACAGAAGCAGACTAGATGTGCAAGTCTGCTTCTGTAACGAAGGACTAGTCTTGCACATCTAGTCCTCCGTTACAGAAGCAGACTAGATGTGCAAGTCTCCTTCTGTAACGAAGGACTAGTTTTGCACATCTAGTCCTCCGTTACAGAAGCAGACTTGATGTGCAAGTCTGGTTCTGTAACGAAGGACTAGTCTTGCACATCTAGTCCTCCGTTACAGAAGCAGACTAGATGTGCAAGTCTGCTTCAGTAACGAAGGACTAGTCTTGCACATCTAGTCTTCCGTTACAGAAGCAGACTAGTTGTGCAAGTCTGCTTCTGTAACGAAGGACTAGTCTTGCACATCTAGTCTTCCGTTACAGAAGCAGACTAGATGTGCAAGTCTGCTTCTGTAACGAAGGACTAGTCTTGCACATCTAGTCCTCCGTGACAGAAGCAGACTAGATGTGCAAGTCTGCTTCTGTAACGAAGGACTAGTCTTGCACATCTAGTCCTCCGTTACAGAAGCAGACTAGATGTGCAAGTCTGCTTCTGTAACGAAGGACTAGTCTTGCACGTCTAGTCTTCCGTTACAGAAGCAGACTAGATGTGCAAGACTAATCTAGTCCAGTGACAGTCTTGCACATCTAGTCCTCCGTTACAGAAGCAGACTAGATGTGCAAGACTAATCTAGTCCAGTGACAGTCTTGCACATCTAGTCCTCCGTTTCAGAAGCAGAATAGATGTGCAAGTCTGCTTCTGTAACGAAGGACTAGTCTTGCACATCTAATCCTCCGTTACAGAAGCAGACTAGATGTGCAAGTCTGCTTCTGTAACGAAGGACTAGTCTTGCACATCTAGTCCTCCGTTACAGAAGCAGACTAGATGTGCAAGACTAATCTAGTCCAGTGACAGTCTTGCAAATCTTGTCCTCCGTTTCAGAAGCAGAATAGATGTGCAAGTCTGCTTCTGTAACGAAGGACTAGTCTTGCACATCTAGTCCTCCGTTACAGAAGCAGACTAGATGTGCAAGACTAATCTAGTCCAGTGACAGTCTTGCACATCTAGTCTTCCGTTACAGAAGCAGACTAGATGTGCAAGACTAATCTAGTCCAGTGACAGTCTTGCACATCTAGTCTGCTTCTGTAACGGAGGTCTAGATGTGCAAGACTAGTCCTTCGTTACAGAAGCAGACTTGCACATCTAATCTGCTTCTGTAACGGAGGACTAGATGTGCAAGACTAATCTAGTCCAGTGACAGTATTGCACATCTAGTCCTCCGTTACAGAAGCAGACTAGATGTGCAAGACTAATCTAGTCCAGTGACAGTCTTGCACATCTAGTCCTCCGTTACAGAAGCAGACTAGATGTGCAAGACTAATCTAGTCCAGTGACAGTCTTGCACATCTAGTCCTCCGTTGCAGAAGCAGACTAGATGTGCAAGACTAATCTAGTCCAGTGACAGTCTTGCACATCTAGTCCTCCGTTACAGAAGCAGACTAGATGTGCAAGTCTGCTTCTGTAACGAAGGACTAGTCTTGCACATCTAGTCCTCCGTTACAGAAGCAGACTAGATGTGCAAGTCTGCTTCTGTAACGAAGGACTAGTCTTGCGCATCTAGTCCTCCGTTACAGAAGCAGACTAGATGTGCAAGTCTGCTTCTGTAACGAAGGACTAGTCTTGCACATCTAGTCCTCCGTTACAGAAGCAGACTAGATGTGCAAGTCTGCTTCTGTAACGAAGGACTAGTCTTGCACATCTAGTCTTCCGTTACAGAAGCAGACTAGCTGTGCAAGTCTGCTTCTGTAACGAAGGACTAGTCTTGCACATCTAGTCTTCCGTTACAGAAGCAGACTAGATGTGCAAGTCTGCTTCTGTAACGAAGGACTAGTCTTGCACATCTAGTCTTCCGTTACAGAAGCAGACTAGATGTGCAAGTCTGCTTCTGTAACGAAGGACTAGTCTTGCACATCTAGTCCTCCGTTACAGAAGCAGACTAGATGTGCAAGTCTGCTTCTGTAACGAAGGACTAGTCTTGCACATCTTGTCCTCCGTTACAGAAGCAGACTAGATGTGCAAGTCTGCTTCTGTAACGAAGGACTAGTCTTGCACATCTTGTCCTCCGTTACAGAAGCAGACTAGATGTGCAAGTCTGCTTCTGTAACGAAGGACTAGTCTTGGACATCTAGTCTTCCGTTACAGAAGCAGACTAGATGTGCAAGTCTGCTTCTGTAACGAAGGACTAGTCTTGCACATCTAGTCCTCCGTTACAGAAGCAGACTAGATGTGCAAGTCTGCTTCTGTAACGAAGGACTAGTCTTGCACATCTAGTCCTCCGTTACAGAAGCAGACTAGATGGGCAAGTCTGCTTCTGTAACGAAGGACTAGTCTTGCACATCTAGTCTTCCGTTAAAGAAGCAGACTAGTTGTGCAAGTCTGCTTCTGTAACGAAGGACTAGTCTTGCACATCTAGTCCTCCGTTACAGAAGCAGACTAGATGTGCAAGTCTGCTTCTGTAACGAAGGACTAGTCTTGCACATCTAGTCTTCCGTTACATAAGTAGACTAGTTGTGCAAGTCTGCTTCTGTAACGAAGGACTAGTCTTGCACATCTAGTCTTCCGTTACAGAAGCAGACTAGTTGTGCAAGTCTGCTTCTGTAACGAAGGACTAGTCTTGCACATCTAGTCTTCCGTTACAGAAGCAGACTAGATGTGCAAGTCTGCTTCTGTAACGAAGGACTAGTCTTGCACATGTAGTCCTCCGTTACAGAAGCGGACTAGATGTGCAAGTCTCCTTCTGTAACGAAGGACTAGTCTTGCACATCTAGTCCTCCGTTACAGAAGCAGACTTGATGTGCAAGTCTGCTTCTGTAACGAAGGACTAGTCTTGCACATCTAGTCCTCCGTTACAGAAGCAGACTAGATGTGCAAGTCTGCTTCTGTAACGAAGGACTAGTCTTGCACATCTAGTCCTCCGTTACAAAAGCAGACTAGATGTGCACGTCTGCTTCTGTAACGAAGGACTAGTCTTGCACATCTAGTCCTCCGTTACAGAAGCTGACTAGATGTGCAAGTCTGCTTCTGTAACGAAGGACTAGTCTTGCACATCTAGTCCTCCGTTACAGAAGCAGACTAGATGTGCAAGTCTGCTTCTGTAACGAAGGACTAGTCTTGCACATCTAGTCCTCCGTTACAGAAGCATACTAGAAGTGCAAGTCTGCTTCTGTAACGAAGGACTAGTCTTGCACATCTAGTCTTCCGTTACAGAAGCAGACTAGATGTGCAAGACTAATCTAGTCCAGTGACAGTCTTGCACATCTAGTCCTCCGTTACAGAAGCAGACTAGATGTGCAAGACTAATCTAGTCCAGTGACAGTCTTGCACATCTAGTCTTCCGTTACAGAAGCAGACTAGATGTGCAAGTCTGCTTCTGTAACGAAGGACTAGTCTTGCACATCTAGTCCTCCGTTACAGAAGCAGACTAGATGTGCAAGACTAATCTAGTCCAGTGACAGTCTTGCACATCTAGTCCTCCGTTACAGAAGCAGACTAGATGTGCAAGTCTGCTTCTGTAACGAAGGACTAGTCTTGCACATCTAGTCTTCCGTTACAGAAGCAGACTAGATGTGCAAGTCTGCTTCTGTAACGAAGGACTAGTCTTGCAAATCTAGTCCTCCGTTACAGAAGCAGACTAGATGTGCAAGTCTGCTTCTGTAACGAAGGACTAGTCTTGCACATCTAGTCCTCCGTTACAGAAGCAGACTAGATGTGCAAGTCTGCTTCTGTAACGAAGGACTAGTCTTGCACATCTAGTCTTCCGTTACAGAAGCAGACTAGTTGTGCAAGTCTGCTTCTGTAACGAAGGACTAGTCTTGCACATCTAGTCTTCCGTTACAGAAGCAGACTAGTTGTGCAAGTCTGCTTCTGTAACGAAGGACTAGTCTTGCACATCTAGTCTTCCGTTACAGAAGCAGACTAGATGTGCAAGTCTGCTTCTGTAACGAAGGACTAGTCTTGCACATCTAGTCCTCCGTTACAGAAGCAGACTAGATGTGCAAGTCTCCTTCTGTAACGAAGGACTAGTTTTGCACATCTAGTCCTCCGTTACAGAAGCAGACTTGATGTGCAAGTCTGGTTCTGTAACGAAGGACTAGTCTTGCACATCTAGTCCTCCGTTACAGAAGCAGACTAGATGTGCAAGTCTGCTTCAGTAACGAAGGACTAGTCTTGCACATCTAGTCTTCCGTTACAGAAGCAGACTAGTTGTGCAAGTCTGCTTCTGTAACGAAGGACTAGTCTTGCACATCTAGTCTTCCGTTACAGAAGCAGACTAGATGTGCAAGTCTGCTTCTGTAACGAAGGACTAGTCTTGCACATCTAGTCCTCCGTGACAGAAGCAGACTAGATGTGCAAGTCTGCTTCTGTAACGAAGGACTAGTCTTGCACATCTAGTCCTCCGTTACAGAAGCAGACTAGATGTGCAAGTCTGCTTCTGTAACGAAGGACTAGTCTTGCACGTCTAGTCTTCCGTTACAGAAGCAGACTAGATGTGCAAGACTAATCTAGTCCAGTGACAGTCTTGCACATCTAGTCCTCCGTTACAGAAGCAGACTAGATGTGCAAGACTAATCTAGTCCAGTGACAGTCTTGCACATCTAGTCCTCCGTTTCAGAAGCAGAATAGATGTGCAAGTCTGCTTCTGTAACGAAGGACTAGTCTTGCACATCTAATCCTCCGTTACAGAAGCAGACTAGATGTGCAAGTCTGCTTCTGTAACGAAGGACTAGTCTTGCACATCTAGTCCTCCGTTACAGAAGCAGACTAGATGTGCAAGACTAATCTAGTCCAGTGACAGTCTTGCAAATCTTGTCCTCCGTTTCAGAAGCAGAATAGATGTGCAAGTCTGCTTCTGTAACGAAGGACTAGTCTTGCACATCTAGTCCTCCGTTACAGAAGCAGACTAGATGTGCAAGACTAATCTAGTCCAGTGACAGTCTTGCACATCTAGTCTTCCGTTACAGAAGCAGACTAGATGTGCAAGACTAATCTAGTCCAGTGACAGTCTTGCACATCTAGTCTGCTTCTGTAACGGAGGTCTAGATGTGCAAGACTAGTCCTTCGTTACAGAAGCAGACTTGCACATCTAATCTGCTTCTGTAACGGAGGACTAGATGTGCAAGACTAATCTAGTCCAGTGACAGTATTGCACATCTAGTCCTCCGTTACAGAAGCAGACTAGATGTGCAAGACTAATCTAGTCCAGTGACAGTCTTGCACATCTAGCCCTCCGTAACAGAAGCAGACTAGATGTGCAAGACTAATCTAGTCCAGTGACAGTCTTGCACATCTAGTCCTCCGTTGCAGAAGCAGACTAGATGTGCAAGACTAATCTAGTCCAGTGACAGTCTTGCACATCTAGTCCTCCGTTACAGAAGCAGACTAGATGTGCAAGTCTGCTTCTGTAACGAAGGACTAGTCTTGCACATCTAGTCCTCCGTTACAGAAGCAGACTAGATGTGCAAGTCTGCTTCTGTAACGAAGGACTAGTCTTGCGCATCTAGTCCTCCGTTACAGAAGCAGACTAGATGTGCAAGTCTGCTTCTGTAACGAAGGACTAGTCTTGCACATCTAGTCCTCCGTTACAGAAGCAGACTAGATGTGCAAGTCTGCTTCTGTAACGAAGGACTAGTCTTGCACATCTAGTCTTCCGTTACAGAAGCAGACTAGCTGTGCAAGTCTGCTTCTGTAACGAAGGACTAGTCTTGCACATCTAGTCTTCCGTTACAGAAGCAGACTAGATGTGCAAGTCTGCTTCTGTAACGAAGGACTAGTCTTGCACATCTAGTCTTCCGTTACAGAAGCAGACTAGATGTGCAAGTCTGCTTCTGTAACGAAGGACTAGTCTTGCACATCTAGTCCTCCGTTACAGAAGCAGACTAGATGTGCAAGTCTGCTTCTGTAACGAAGGACTAGCCTTGCACATCTTGTCCTCCGTTACAGAAGCAGACTAGATGTGCAAGTCTGCTTCTGTAACGAAGGACTAGTCTTGGACATCTAGTCTTCCGTTACAGAAGCAGACTAGATGTGCAAGTCTGCTTCTGTAACGAAGGACTAGTCTTGCACATCTAGTCCTCCGTTACAGAAGCAGACTAGATGTGCAAGTCTGCTTCTGTAACGAAGGACTAGTCTTGCACATCTAGTCCTCCGTTACAGAAGCAGACTAGATGGGCAAGTCTGCTTCTGTAACGAAGGACTAGTCTTGCACATCTAGTCTTCCGTTAAAGAAGCAGACTAGTTGTGCAAGTCTGCTTCTGTAACGAAGGACTAGTCTTGCACATCTAGTCCTCCGTTACAGAAGCAGACTAGATGTGCAAGTCTGCTTCTGTAACGAAGGACTAGTCTTGCACATCTAGTCTTCCGTTACATAAGTAGACTAGTTGTGCAAGTCTGCTTCTGTAACGAAGGACTAGTCTTGCACATCTAGTCTTCCGTTACAGAAGCAGACTAGTTGTGCAAGTCTGCTTCTGTAACGAAGGACTAGTCTTGCACATCTAGTCTTCCGTTACAGAAGCAGACTAGATGTGCAAGTCTGCTTCTGTAACGAAGGACTAGTCTTGCACATGTAGTCCTCCGTTACAGAAGCGGACTAGATGTGCAAGTCTCCTTCTGTAACGAAGGACTAGTCTTGCACATCTATTCCTCCGTTACAGAAGCAGACTTGATGTGCAAGTCTGCTTCTGTAACGAAGGACTAGTCTTGCACATCTAGTCCTCCGTTACAGAAGCAGACTAGATGTGCAAGTCTGCTTCTGTAACGAAGGACTAGTCTTGCACATCTAGTCCTCCGTTACAAAAGCAGACTAGATGTGCACGTCTGCTTCTGTAACGAAGGACTAGTCTTGCACATCTAGTCCTCCGTTACAGAAGCTGACTAGATGTGCAAGTCTGCTTCTGTAACGAAGGACTAGTCTTGCACATCTAGTCCTCCGTTACAGAAGCAGACTAGATGTGCAAGTCTGCTTCTGTAACGAAGGACTAGTCTTGCACATCTAGTCCTCCGTTACAGAAGCATACTAGAAGTGCAAGTCTGCTTCTGTAACGAAGGACTAGTCTTGCACATCTAGTCTTCCGTTACAGAAGCAGACTAGATGTGCAAGACTAATCTAGTCCAGTGACAGTCTTGCACATCTAGTCCTCCGTTACAGAAGCAGACTAGATGTGCAAGACTAATCTAGTCCAGTGACAGTCTTGCACATCTAGTCTTCCGTTACAGAAGCAGACTAGATGTGCAAGTCTGCTTCTGTAACGAAGGACTAGTCTTGCACATCTAGTCCTCCGTTACAGAAGCAGACTAGATGTGCAAGACTAATCTAGTCCAGTGACAGTCTTGCACATCTAGTCCTCCGTTACAGAAGCAGACTAGATGTGCAAGTCTGCTTCTGTAACGAAGGACTAGTCTTGCACATCTAGTCTTCCGTTACAGAAGCAGACTAGATGTGCAAGTCTGCTTCTGTAACGAAGGACTAGTCTTGCAAATCTAGTCCTCCGTTACAGAAGCAGACTAGATGTGCAAGTCTGCTTCTGTAACGAAGGACTAGTCTTGCACATCTAGTCCTCCGTTACAGAAGCAGACTAGATGTGCAAGTCTGCTTCTGTAACGAAGGACTAGTCTTGCACATCTAGTCCTCCGTTACAGAAGCAGACTAGATGTGCAAGTCTGCTTCTGTAACTAAGGACTAGTCTTGCACATCTAGTCTTCCGTTACAGAAGCAGACTAGATGTGCAAGTCTGCTTCTGTAACGAAGGACTAGTCTTGCACATCTAGTCCTCCGTTACCGAAGCAGACTAGATGTGCAAGTCTGCTTCTGTAACGAAAGACTAGTCTTGCACATCTAGTCCTCCGTTACAGAAGCAGACTAGATGTGCAAGTCTGCTTCTGTAACGAAGGACTAGTCTTGCACATCTAGTCCTCCGTTACAGAAGCAGACTAGATGTGCAAGTCTGCTTCTGTAACGAAGGACTAGTCTTGCACATCTAGTCTTCCGTTACATAAGCAGACTAGTTGTGCAAGTCTGCTTCTGTAACGAAGGACTAGTCTTGCACATCTAGTCTTCCGTTACAGAAGCAGACTAGTTGTGCAAGTCTGCTTCTGTAACGAAGGACTAGTCTTGCACATCTAGTCTTCCGTTACAGAAGCAGACTAGATGTGCAAGTCTGCTTCTGTAACGAAGGACTAGTCTTGCACATCTAGTCCTCCGTTACAGAAGCAGACTAGATGTGCAAGTGTCCTTCTGTAACGAAGGACTAGTCTTGCACATCTAGTCCTCCGTTACAGAAGCAGACTTGATGTGCAAGTCTGCTTCTGTAACGAAGGACTAGTCTTGCACATCTACTCCTCCGTTACAGAAGCAGACTAGATTTGCAAGTCTGCTTCTGTAACGAAGGACTAGTCTTGCACATCTAGTCTTCCGTTACAGAAGCAGACTAGTTGTGCAAGTCTGCTTCTGTAACGAAGGACTAGTCTTGCACATCTAGTCTTCCGTTACAGAAGCAGACTAGATGTGCAAGTCTGCTTCTGTAACGAAGGACTAGTCTTGCACATCTAGTCCTCCGTTACAGATGCAGACTAGATGTGCAAGTCTGCTTCTGTAACGAAGGACTAGTCTCGCACATCTAGTCCTCCGTTACAGAAGCAGACTAGATGTGCAAGTCTGCTTCTGTAACGAAGGACTAGTCTTGCACATCTAGTCTTCCGTTACAGAAGCAGACTAGATGTGCAAGACTAATCTAGTCCAGTGACAGTCTTGCACATCTAGTCCTCCGTTACAGAAGCAGTCTAGATGTGCAAGACTAATCTAGTCCAGTGACAGTCTTGCACATCTAGTCTTCCGTTACAGAAGCAGACTAGATGTGCAAGTCTGCTTCTGTAACGAAGGACTAGTCTTGCACATCTAGTCCTCCGTTACAGAAGCAGACTAGATGTGCAAGACTAATCTAGTCCAGTGACAGTCTTGCACGTCTAGTCCTCCGTAACAGAAGCAGACTAGGTGTGCAAGACTAATCTAGTCCAGTGACAGTCTTGCACATCTAGTCTTCCGTTACAGAAGCAGACTAGATGTGCAAGACTAATCTAGTCCAGTGACAGTCTTGCACATCTAGTCTGCTTCTGTAACGGAGGACTAGATGTGCAAGACTAATCTAGTCCAGTGACAGTCTTGCACATCTAGTCCTCCGTTACAGAAGCAGACTAGATGTGCAAGACTAATCTAGTCCAGTGACAGTCTTGCACATCTAGTCCTCCGTTACAGAAGCAGACTGCTGTGGTGGCTACAGTGAAGTGCTCCCGGCTGTGGTACAGAATGTTTGTGCTGGCCTCGGTCTCAAAATAGCCCCCGAAGACCTGGACCATGTATTTAGACTCAGATCGAGACAAGAAGAAACACCAGGCCCAATCATAGCCAGATTTGTCCGCCAATCTCTGACTGAGGAGGTTATCCGCCTGAGAAAAGTAAAGAGAGACTTTTCTACCCGACACTTAGGTTCGACGGACATCGACTCCAACAGAATTTACATCGGCGAAGCTATGACTCCTACAAATAAACACCTTTATTGGTTGGCCAGACAGAAGAAATCTGCAGACAAGATCAAGTACCTCTGGTTTAGCGGTGGTCGAGTCAAGTGCCGTCCAAGTGATGGTCATCCGGTTGTTATTGTTAACAGTTCCGAAGATCTTGATGTATTTCCTTGACGCAATTTTATCAGTCTCCTCATCTCTTCCCCTATTAGAGCCTTTTATTTACTTTTATTTTTCATTAAAACAAATTTAATATTTATATTTTTATTAAGGACTTTTATATGCTATGTAATTAGAAATTATATTTATTCATCTGCCAGAGGTAATTTTCACTTAGTATCCAGATATTTTTGTTACTTATTTTATACTGGTCAGTATTATTATTATTTTGATTTTAATTATTGCTATTTTGGTAAATATTTAGTTTTTGGTTTTTATAATTATTCGAATGTAATTAGTATTTGTATATTGTATGTTCCATCCACTTCCTTTTCCTCTTCCATCAGTTCCACACCCAACAACTTCTTACTGAGTTTAGTTTTCCATAAATCCCCGTCATGACTAATGTCCTGATATCCTGTCACGTTAACGCCCAATCCCTTCTTGCACACTTCGATGAATTCCTCCTCTATTTTAACGAAAATTTTCATCATATTATAGCTGTTACGGAAACCTGGCTCAAACCTTTTATCCCTTCCTCTCGAGTATCCCTTCCCAACTATACCCTCCTACGTCATGACAGAGAAGACAGAACAGGAGGAGGTGTCGGCCTCTTTCTTCATGATAGTTTAAAGTCTAAAATCCTTTTTCTTTCACCTCCGTCTGATCTTCCTCACCTTGAGTATATTTTTGCCGAGATATCAACGTCTTCTTCACCTCTCCTCTTTTCCGTTGTATATCGTCCTCCCCGTGTGCCATATGACCAATCTTTTGAAACCTTCCTTTATCAGTTAGTCCCCTGTTATTCCCATGTAATTCTTGCTGGTGACTTCAATACCAATCTTCTTGTCGAATCCCCTGACGTTACCTACCTTTCTGAACTATTCTTTTCACTTAATCTTTTTGTGGTTCCCTATTCACCTACCCATCACACCCAGTCCTCTGATACCTGGCTTGATCTCTTTATCCTGGACTCCCAGGATAAACTCCTCGCCTCATCTCAACACCCTGTGCCCTTCCTTTCTTCTCATGATCTTATTCAAATAACTTTTGATTTACCTATCCCTACTATCACAAACAAATTCTTTACGTTTCGTAACCTTAATTCTCTGTCCTTTGAACAATTAGAACCTGATTTAGAAAACTTTCCTTACGATTCCATTTATTCCTCTGACTCCATAGATGACATGGTTAACTCCATAACTCATTACCTCCACTCCCTTTTAGATTCCTATGCTCCCCTTCAAACCCGCCGGTTCAGCCGTCCTCCTGCTCCCTGGCTTACACCCGAGCTCAAATCATTAATAAAAAGAAGAGAAGCAGCGAGAAGAAAGTTTAGACGGACCCGTCTTCCTCAAGATTACTCCTCCTACAAATACTTGCGTAACCTCACCCAATCCTCCATCCGTCGAGCTAAGTCCCTCTACGTCCACCAATCCCTATCCAATGCTCCTGACTCTAAAACAAAATGGTCAATCCTTCGTAAACTTTCCCTTTGCAAAACTAACCGTCCTTGCTCTATCTCATTTTCCCCTGATGTTCTTAATGCTCACTTTGTATCTTCTCCCTCAGTCATATCCAGTCCTCCTATACCTTCCAAACTACCTTTTAATTCCAACAAATTCTACTTCTCCTATATTACCCCAGAAGATCTTCTAACCGCGGTCCTTCAATCCCGAACCAATGACTACGGTCCAGACTCTGTTCCCGTTAAACTGATTAAGGCCTGTTTACCCGCAATCCTTCCTATCCTTCTCCACATATACAACTATTCCCTTCAAAACTCGATTTTTCCTTCTCAATGGAAAACAGCGTTGGTTCGCCCTCTTAACAAAATATCAAACCCCTGCTCTCCGAAGGATTTCCGTCCTATCTCCCTTCTATCCAATCTTTCCAAACCTTTAGAGCGCCTGGTCCAATCTCAAGTATCCAACCACCTTGAACAAAATAATCTCCTTAACCCTCTTCAGTCTGGCTTCCGTCCGTCATACTCCACTCAATCAGCGCTCCTAAAAATCACCCATGACATTCAAACTGCCATAGATAACCAACAGCTCACTATTCTAGTTCTCCTAGATTTTTCAAAAGCATTTGATACCGTAGACCATCAAATCCTCCTCACCAAACTCCAATCTCTTTCCTTTTCCAACAGTGCCATTAGCTGGTTCCAATCCTTTCTATCCAATCGATCCCAATACGTGGTCATCCCCGACAGCAATCCTTCTAGCCCTCTTCCTCTTTCCCGTGGTGTACCCCAGGGCTCCTCGTTATCCCCAACTCTATTTTCTGTTTACATCAATGATCTTCCTCTTTCCATAGTTCATTCCAAGTTTCACCTTTACGCCGACGATACCCAAATCTACCTATCCTTTAAGCCCTCTTTGCTACGAGATGCTGTAGACAAGCTGCAAGTAGATCTTAATAACATCAATGCTTGGGCCGCAGCTAATAAGCTTTCCCTGAATCCAGACAAATCAAAAGCCATTGTTATAGGTTCCCAATCCCTCATAAGTTCTACTTCCCCTTTTCCAGCCCTTTACCTTAACAGCATCCCTATAAAATATTGTAAATCAGTTAAAAATCTTGGGATCATATTTGATCAGAACCTTTCCTGGAAAAATCATATTTCCCAAATTTCCCGTCGGTCCATATTTATCCTTAGACAGCTCAACCTCTCCCGCCATCTCCTGCCAACAAAGACCCGTCAACTCCTCGTAACTTCCCTATTATTCCCCCAGTTTGACTATGGTTGTTTGGTGTACGGAGGACTTTCTGGCGATCTCGAGGCAAAACTCAAACGCCTCATGAACTGTTTCATTCGTTTTATCCTCGGGATCCCCAGAGACTCCCACATATCACATTTCTACCAGGAGCTAAAGTGGCTATTCCCTCTTTATCGTCGTCAGTACTTCCTCGGCTCAGTCCTTTACCAAGTAATTCAATCCCGTAGACCTTCTTATATTTTTCAACTTCGTAAATTTAAATCCTCGGTTCACTCCCGTAACACCCGATCTCGTCCTTCCGATCTCTATATTCCTTCCCACCGAACAGCAATATTCGAAAAATCATTCGTCACCCGTGCCACCTCGCTATGGAATTCCTTGCCTTCGTTTGTCCGCCATTCTACCAACCTAGAAACCTTTAAATCCCGACTCTTCCACCACCTTCTATCCCTCCAAGTTTTACCCAACACCTAGTCTATATTGAAGCTGTACACTATATATTGATACTGATAGCATTTATAAGTTTTAGAGTTTATACGTAAAATTCAAAATTATGTTGTAATTTCAAAATTATTCCTGTGGGACTTCTGTCCCGGAATAAGAATAAAACTTTTCATTTCATTTCATTTCATTTCATTTCATTTCAGACTAGATGTGCAAGACTAATCTAGTCCAGTGACAGTCTTGCACATCTAGTCCTCCGTTACAGAAGCAGACTAGATGTGCAAGTCTGCTTCTGTAACGAAGGACTAGTCTTGCACATCTAGTCCTCCGTTACAGAAGCAGACTAGATGTGCAAGTCTGCATCTGTAACGAAGGACTAGTCTTGCACATCTAGTCCTCCGTTACAGAAGCAGACTAGATGTGCAAGTCTGCTTCTGTAACGAAGGACTAGTCTTGCACATCTAGTCCTCCGTTACAGAAGCAGACTAGATGTGCAAGTCTGCTTCTGTAACGAAGGACTAGTCTTGCACATCTAGTCTTCCGTTACAGAAGCAGACTAGTTGTGCAAGTCTGCTTCTGTAACGAAGGACTAGTCTTGCACATCTAGTCTTCCGTTACAGAAGCAGACTAGATGTGCAAGTCTGCTTCTGTAACGAAGGACTAGTCTTGCACATCTAGTCCTCCGTTACAGAAGCAGACTAGATGTGCAAGTCTGCTTCTGTAACGAAAGACTAGTCTTGCACATCTAGTCCTCCGTTACAGAAGCAGACTAGATGTGCAAGTCTGCTTCTGTAACGAAGAACTAGTCTTGCACATCTAGTCCTCCGTTACAGAAGCAGACTAGATGTGCAAGTCTGCTTCTGTAACGAAGGACTAGTCTTGCACATCTAGTCTTCCGTTACATAAGCAGACTAGTTGTGCAAGTCTGCTTCTGTAACGAAGGACTAGTCTTGCACATCTAGTCTTCCGTTACATAAGCAGACTAGTTGTGCAAGTCTGCTTCTGTAACGAAGGACTAGTCTTGCACATCTAGTCTTCCGTTACAGAAGCAGACTAGATGTGCAAGTCTGCTTCTGTAACGGAGGACTAGTCTTGCACATCTAGTCCTCCGTTACAGAAGCAGACTAGATGTGCAAGTCTCCTTCTGTAACGAAGGACTAGTCTTGCACATCTAGTCCTCCGTTACAGAAGCAGACTTGATGTGCAAGTCTGCTTCTGTAACGAAGGACTAGTCTTGCACATCTACTCCTCCGTTACAGAAGCAGACTAGATGTGCAAGTCTGCTTCTGTAACGAAGGACTAGTCTTGCACATCTAGTCTTCCGTTACAGAAGCAGACTAGTTGTGCAAGTCTGCTTCTGTAACGAAGGACTAGTCTTGCACATCTAGTCTTCCGTTACAGAAGCAGACTAGATGTGCAAGTCTGCTTCAGTAACGAAGGACTAGTCTTGCTCATCTAGTCCTCCGTTACAGAAGCAGACTAGATGTGCAAGTCTGCTTCTGTAACGAAGGACTAGTCTTGCACATCTAGTCCTCCGTTACAGAAACAGACTAGATGTGCAAGTCTGCTTCTGTAACGAAGGACTAGTCTTGCACATCTAGTCTTCCGTTACAGAAGCAGACTAGATGTGCAAGACTAATCTAGTCCAGTGACAGTCTTGCACATCTAGTCCTCCGTTACAGAAGCAGTCTAGATGTGCAAGACTAATCTAGTCCAGTGACAGTCTTGCACATCTAGTCTTCCGTTACAGAAGCAGACTAGATGTGCAAGTCTGCTTCTGTAACGAAGGACTAGTCTTGCACATCTAGTCCTCCGTTACAGAAGCAGACTAGATGTGCAAGTCTGCACATAAATTTAATATTTATATTTTTATTAAGGACTTTTATATGCTATGTAATTAGACATTATATTTATTCATCTGCCAGAGGTAATTTTCACTTAGTATCCAGATATTTTTGTTACTTATTTTATACTGGTCAGTATTATTATTATTATTTTGATTTTAATTATTGCTATTTTGGTAAATATTTAGTTTTTGGTTTTTATAATTATTCGAATGTAATTAGTATTTGTATATTGTATGTTCCATCCACTTCCTTTTCCTCTTCCATCAGTTCCACACCCAACAACTTCTTACTGAGTTTAGTTTTCCATAAATCCCCGTCATGACTAATGTCCTGATATCCTGTCACGTTAACGCCCAATCCCTTCTTGCACACTTCGATGAATTCCTCCTCTATTTTAACGAAAATTTTCATCATATTATAGCTGTTACGGAAACCTGGATCAAACCTTTTATCCCTTCCTCTCGAGTATCCCTTCCCAACTATACCCTCCTACGTCATGACAGAGAAGACAGAACAGGAGGAGGTGTCGGCCTCTTTCTTCATGATAGTTTAAAGTCTAAAATCCTTTTTCTTTCACCTCCGTCTGATCTTCCTCACCTTGAGTATATTTTTGCCGAGATATCAACGTCTTCTTCACCTCTCCTCTTTTCCGTTGTATATCGTCCTCCCCGTGTGCCATATGACCAATCTTTTGAAACCTTCCTTTATCAGTTAGTCCCCTGTTATTCCCATGTAATTCTTGCTGGTGACTTCAATACCAATCTTCTTGTCGAATCCCCTGACGTTACCTACCTTTCTGAACTATTCTTTTCACTTAATCTTTTTGTGGTTCCCTATTCACCTACCCATCACACCCAGTCCTCTGATACCTGGCTTGATCTCTTTATCCTGGACTCCCAGGATAAACTCCTCGCCTCATCTCAACACCCTGTGCCCTTCCTTTCTTCTCATGATCTTATTCAAATAACTTTTGATTTACCTATCCCTACTATCACAAACAAATTCTTTACGTTTCGTAACCTTAATTCTCTGTCCTTTGAACAATTAGAACCTGATTTAGAAAACTTTCCTTACGATTCCATTTATTCCTCTGACTCCATAGATGACATGGTTAACTCCATAACTCATTACCTCCACTCCCTTTTAGATTCCTATGCTCCCCTTCAAACCCGCCGGTTCAGCCGTCCTCCTGCTCCCTGGCTTACACCCGAGCTCAAATCATTAATAAAAAGAAGAGAAGCAGCGAGAAGAAAGTTTAGACGGACCCGTCTTCCTCAAGATTACTCCTCCTACAAATACTTGCGTAACCTCACCCAATCCTCCATCCGTCGAGCTAAGTCCCTCTACGTCCACCAATCCCTATCCAATGCTCCTGACTCTAAAACAAAATGGTCAATCCTTCGTAAACTTTCCCTTTGCAAAACTAACCGTCCTTGCTCTATCTCATTTTCCCCTGATGTTCTTAATGCTCACTTTGTATCTTCTCCCTCAGTCATATCCAGTCCTCCTATACCTTCCAAACTACCTTTTAATTCCAACAAATTCTACTTCTCCTATATTACCCCAGAAGATCTTCTAACCGCGGTCCTTCAATCCCGAACCAATGACTACGGTCCAGACTCTGTTCCCGTTAAACTGATTAAGGCCTGTTTACCCGCAATCCTTCCTATCCTTCTCCACATATACAACTATTCCCTTCAAAACTCGATTTTTCCTTCTCAATGGAAAACAGCGTTGGTTCGCCCTCTTAACAAAATATCAAACCCCTGCTCTCCGAAGGATTTCCGTCCTATCTCCCTTCTATCCAATCTTTCCAAACCTTTAGAGCGCCTGGTCCAATCTCAAGTATCCAACCACCTTGAACAAAATAATCTCCTTAACCCTCTTCAGTCTGGCTTCCGTCCGTCATACTCCACTCAATCAGCGCTCCTAAAAATCACCCATGACATTCAAACTGCCATAGATAACCAACAGCTCACTATTCTAGTTCTCCTAGATTTTTCAAAAGCATTTGATACCGTAGACCATCAAATCCTCCTCACCAAACTCCAATCTCTTTCCTTTTCCAACAGTGCCATTAGCTGGTTCCAATCCTTTCTATCCAATCGATCCCAATACGTGGTCATCCCCGACAGCAATCCTTCTAGCCCTCTTCCTCTTTCCCGTGGTGTACCCCAGGGCTCCTCGTTATCCCCAACTCTATTTTCTGTTTACATCAATGATCTTCCTCTTTCCATAGTTCATTCCAAGTTTCACCTTTACGCCGACGATACCCAAATCTACCTATCCTTTAAGCCCTCTTTGCTACGAGATGCTGTGGACAAGCTGCAAGTAGATCTTAATAACATCAATGCTTGGGCCGCAGCTAATAAGCTTTCCCTGAATCCAGACAAATCAAAAGCCATTGTTATAGGTTCCCAATCCCTCATAAGTTCTACTTCCCCTTTTCCAGCCCTTTACCTTAACAGCATCCCTATAAAATATTGTAAATCAGTTAAAAATCTTGGGATCATATTTGATCAGAACCTTTCCTGGAAAAATCATATTTCCCAAATTTCCCGTCGGTCCATATTTATCCTTAGACAGCTCAACCTCTCCCGCCATCTCCTGCCAACAAAGACCCGTCAACTCCTCGTAACTTCCCTATTATTCCCCCAGTTTGACTATGGTTGTTTGGTGTACGGAGGACTTTCTGGCGATCTCGAGGCAAAACTCAAACGCCTCATGAACTGTTTCATTCGTTTTATCCTCGGGATCCCCAGAGACTCCCACATATCACATTTCTACCAGGAGCTAAAGTGGCTATTCCCTCTTTATCGTCGTCAGTACTTCCTCGGCTCAGTCCTTTACCAAGTAATTCAATCCCGTAGACCTTCTTATATTTTTCAACTTCGTAAATTTAAATCCTCGGTTCACTCCCGTAACACCCGATCTCGTCCTTCCGATCTCTATATTCCTTCCCACCGAACAGCAATATTCGAAAAATCATTCGTCACCCGTGCCACCTCGCTATGGAATTCCTTGCCTTCGTTTGTCCGCCATTCTACCAACCTAGAAACCTTTAAATCCCGACTCTTCCACCACCTTCTATCCCTCCAAGTTTTACCCAACACCTAGTCTATATTGAAGCTGTACACTATATATTGATACTGATAGCATTTATAAGTTTTAGAGTTTATACGTAAAATTCAAAATTATGTTGTAATTTCAAAATTATTCCTGTGGGACTTCTGTCCCGGAATAAGAATAAAACTTTTCATTTCATTTCATTTCATTTCATTTCATTTCAGACTAGATGTGCAAGACTAATCTAGTCCAGTGACAGTCTTGCACATCTAGTCCTCCGTTACAGAAGCAGACTAGATGTGCAAGTCTGCTTCTGTAACGAAGGACTAGTCTTGCACATCTAGTCCTCCGTTACAGAAGCAGACTAGATGTGCAAGTCTGCATCTGTAACGAAGGACTAGTCTTGCACATCTAGTCCTCCGTTACAGAAGCAGACTAGATGTGCAAGTCTGCTTCTGTAACGAAGGACTAGTCTTGCACATCTAGTCCTCCGTTACAGAAGCAGACTAGATGTGCAAGTCTGCTTCTGTAACGAAGGACTAGTCTTGCACATCTAGTCTTCCGTTACAGAAGCAGACTAGTTGTGCAAGTCTGCTTCTGTAACGAAGGACTAGTCTTGCACATCTAGTCTTCCGTTACAGAAGCAGACTAGATGTGCAAGTCTGCTTCTGTAACGAAGGACTAGTCTTGCACATCTAGTCCTCCGTTACAGAAGCAGACTAGATGTGCAAGTCTGCTTCTGTAACGAAAGACTAGTCTTGCACATCTAGTCCTCCGTTACAGAAGCAGACTAGATGTGCAAGTCTGCTTCTGTAACGAAGAACTAGTCTTGCACATCTAGTCCTCCGTTACAGAAGCAGACTAGATGTGCAAGTCTGCTTCTGTAACGAAGGACTAGTCTTGCACATCTAGTCTTCCGTTACATAAGCAGACTAGTTGTGCAAGTCTGCTTCTGTAACGAAGGACTAGTCTTGCACATCTAGTCTTCCGTTACATAAGCAGACTAGTTGTGCAAGTCTGCTTCTGTAACGAAGGACTAGTCTTGCACATCTAGTCTTCCGTTACAGAAGCAGACTAGATGTGCAAGTCTGCTTCTGTAACGGAGGACTAGTCTTGCACATCTAGTCCTCCGTTACAGAAGCAGACTAGATGTGCAAGTCTCCTTCTGTAACGAAGGACTAGTCTTGCACATCTAGTCCTCCGTTACAGAAGCAGACTTGATGTGCAAGTCTGCTTCTGTAACGAAGGACTAGTCTTGCACATCTACTCCTCCGTTACAGAAGCAGACTAGATGTGCAAGTCTGCTTCTGTAACGAAGGACTAGTCTTGCACATCTAGTCTTCCGTTACAGAAGCAGACTAGTTGTGCAAGTCTGCTTCTGTAACGAAGGACTAGTCTTGCACATCTAGTCTTCCGTTACAGAAGCAGACTAGATGTGCAAGTCTGCTTCAGTAACGAAGGACTAGTCTTGCTCATCTAGTCCTCCGTTACAGAAGCAGACTAGATGTGCAAGTCTGCTTCTGTAACGAAGGACTAGTCTTGCACATCTAGTCCTCCGTTACAGAAACAGACTAGATGTGCAAGTCTGCTTCTGTAACGAAGGACTAGTCTTGCACATCTAGTCTTCCGTTACAGAAGCAGACTAGATGTGCAAGACTAATCTAGTCCAGTGACAGTCTTGCACATCTAGTCCTCCGTTACAGAAGCAGTCTAGATGTGCAAGACTAATCTAGTCCAGTGACAGTCTTGCACATCTAGTCTTCCGTTACAGAAGCAGACTAGATGTGCAAGTCTGCTTCTGTAACGAAGGACTAGTCTTGCACATCTAGTCCTCCGTTACAGAAGCAGACTAGATGTGCAAGTCTGCACATAAATTTAATATTTATATTTTTATTAAGGACTTTTATATGCTATGTAATTAGACATTATATTTATTCATCTGCCAGAGGTAATTTTCACTTAGTATCCAGATATTTTTGTTACTTATTTTATACTGGTCAGTATTATTATTATTATTTTGATTTTAATTATTGCTATTTTGGTAAATATTTAGTTTTTGGTTTTTATAATTATTCGAATGTAATTAGTATTTGTATATTGTATGTTCCATCCACTTCCTTTTCCTCTTCCATCAGTTCCACACCCAACAACTTCTTACTGAGTTTAGTTTTCCATAAATCCCCGTCATGACTAATGTCCTGATATCCTGTCACGTTAACGCCCAATCCCTTCTTGCACACTTCGATGAATTCCTCCTCTATTTTAACGAAAATTTTCATCATATTATAGCTGTTACGGAAACCTGGATCAAACCTTTTATCCCTTCCTCTCGAGTATCCCTTCCCAACTATACCCTCCTACGTCATGACAGAGAAGACAGAACAGGAGGAGGTGTCGGCCTCTTTCTTCATGATAGTTTAAAGTCTAAAATCCTTTTTCTTTCACCTCCGTCTGATCTTCCTCACCTTGAGTATATTTTTGCCGAGATATCAACGTCTTCTTCACCTCTCCTCTTTTCCGTTGTATATCGTCCTCCCCGTGTGCCATATGACCAATCTTTTGAAACCTTCCTTTATCAGTTAGTCCCCTGTTATTCCCATGTAATTCTTGCTGGTGACTTCAATACCAATCTTCTTGTCGAATCCCCTGACGTTACCTACCTTTCTGAACTATTCTTTTCACTTAATCTTTTTGTGGTTCCCTATTCACCTACCCATCACACCCAGTCCTCTGATACCTGGCTTGATCTCTTTATCCTGGACTCCCAGGATAAACTCCTCGCCTCATCTCAACACCCTGTGCCCTTCCTTTCTTCTCATGATCTTATTCAAATAACTTTTGATTTACCTATCCCTACTATCACAAACAAATTCTTTACGTTTCGTAACCTTAATTCTCTGTCCTTTGAACAATTAGAACCTGATTTAGAAAACTTTCCTTACGATTCCATTTATTCCTCTGACTCCATAGATGACATGGTTAACTCCATAACTCATTACCTCCACTCCCTTTTAGATTCCTATGCTCCCCTTCAAACCCGCCGGTTCAGCCGTCCTCCTGCTCCCTGGCTTACACCCGAGCTCAAATCATTAATAAAAAGAAGAGAAGCAGCGAGAAGAAAGTTTAGACGGACCCGTCTTCCTCAAGATTACTCCTCCTACAAATACTTGCGTAACCTCACCCAATCCTCCATCCGTCGAGCTAAGTCCCTCTACGTCCACCAATCCCTATCCAATGCTCCTGACTCTAAAACAAAATGGTCAATCCTTCGTAAACTTTCCCTTTGCAAAACTAACCGTCCTTGCTCTATCTCATTTTCCCCTGATGTTCTTAATGCTCACTTTGTATCTTCTCCCTCAGTCATATCCAGTCCTCCTATACCTTCCAAACTACCTTTTAATTCCAACAAATTCTACTTCTCCTATATTACCCCAGAAGATCTTCTAACCGCGGTCCTTCAATCCCGAACCAATGACTACGGTCCAGACTCTGTTCCCGTTAAACTGATTAAGGCCTGTTTACCCGCAATCCTTCCTATCCTTCTCCACATATACAACTATTCCCTTCAAAACTCGATTTTTCCTTCTCAATGGAAAACAGCGTTGGTTCGCCCTCTTAACAAAATATCAAACCCCTGCTCTCCGAAGGATTTCCGTCCTATCTCCCTTCTATCCAATCTTTCCAAACCTTTAGAGCGCCTGGTCCAATCTCAAGTATCCAACCACCTTGAACAAAATAATCTCCTTAACCCTCTTCAGTCTGGCTTCCGTCCGTCATACTCCACTCAATCAGCGCTCCTAAAAATCACCCATGACATTCAAACTGCCATAGATAACCAACAGCTCACTATTCTAGTTCTCCTAGATTTTTCAAAAGCATTTGATACCGTAGACCATCAAATCCTCCTCACCAAACTCCAATCTCTTTCCTTTTCCAACAGTGCCATTAGCTGGTTCCAATCCTTTCTATCCAATCGATCCCAATACGTGGTCATCCCCGACAGCAATCCTTCTAGCCCTCTTCCTCTTTCCCGTGGTGTACCCCAGGGCTCCTCGTTATCCCCAACTCTATTTTCTGTTTACATCAATGATCTTCCTCTTTCCATAGTTCATTCCAAGTTTCACCTTTACGCCGACGATACCCAAATCTACCTATCCTTTAAGCCCTCTTTGCTACGAGATGCTGTGGACAAGCTGCAAGTAGATCTTAATAACATCAATGCTTGGGCCGCAGCTAATAAGCTTTCCCTGAATCCAGACAAATCAAAAGCCATTGTTATAGGTTCCCAATCCCTCATAAGTTCTACTTCCCCTTTTCCAGCCCTTTACCTTAACAGCATCCCTATAAAATATTGTAAATCAGTTAAAAATCTTGGGATCATATTTGATCAGAACCTTTCCTGGAAAAATCATATTTCCCAAATTTCCCGTCGGTCCATATTTATCCTTAGACAGCTCAACCTCTCCCGCCATCTCCTGCCAACAAAGACCCGTCAACTCCTCGTAACTTCCCTATTATTCCCCCAGTTTGACTATGGTTGTTTGGTGTACGGAGGACTTTCTGGCGATCTCGAGGCAAAACTCAAACGCCTCATGAACTGTTTCATTCGTTTTATCCTCGGGATCCCCAGAGACTCCCACATATCACATTTCTACCAGGAGCTAAAGTGGCTATTCCCTCTTTATCGTCGTCAGTACTTCCTCGGCTCAGTCCTTTACCAAGTAATTCAATCCCGTAGACCTTCTTATATTTTTCAACTTCGTAAATTTAAATCCTCGGTTCACTCCCGTAACACCCGATCTCGTCCTTCCGATCTCTATATTCCTTCCCACCGAACAGCAATATTCGAAAAATCATTCGTCACCCGTGCCACCTCGCTATGGAATTCCTTGCCTTCGTTTGTCCGCCATTCTACCAACCTAGAAACCTTTAAATCCCGACTCTACCACCACCTTCTATCCCTCCAAGTTTTACCCAACACCTAGTCTATATTGAAGCTGTACACTATATATTGATACTGATAGCATTTATAAGTTTTAGAGTTTATACGTAAAATTCAAAATTATGTTGTAATTTCAAAATTATTCCTGTGGGACTTCTGTCCCGGAATAAGAATAAAACTTTTCATTTCATTTCATTTCATTTCATTTCATTTCAGACTAGATGTGCAAGACTAATCTAGTCCAGTGACAGTCTTGCACATCTAGTCCTCCGTTACAGAAGCAGACTAGATGTGCAAGTCTGCATCTGTAACGAAGGACTAGTCTTGCACATCTAGTCCTCCGTTACAGAAGCAGACTAGATGTGCAAGTCTGCTTCTGTAACGAAGGACTAGTCTTGCACATCTAGTCCTCCGTTACAGAAGCAGACTAGATGTGCAAGTCTGCTTCTGTAACGAAGGACTAGTCTTGCACATCTAGTCCTCCGTTACAGAAGCAGACTAGATGTGCAAGTCTGCTTCTGTAACGAAGGACTAGTCTTGCACATCTAGTCTTCCGTTTCAGAAGCAGACTAGATGTGCAAGTCTGCATCTGTAACGAAGGACTAGTCTTGCACATCTAGTCCTCCGTTACAGAAGCAGACTAGATGTGCAAGTCTGCTTCTGTAACGAAGGACTAGTCTTGCACATCTAGTCTTCCGTTTCAGAAGCAGACTAGATGTGCAAGTCTGCATCTGTAACGAAGGACTAGTCTTGCACATCTAGTCCTCCGTTACAGAAGCAGACTAGTTGTGCAAGTCTGCTTCTGTAACGAAGGACTAGTCTTGCACATCTAGTCTTCCGTTACAGAAGCAGACTAGATGTGCAAGTCTGCATCTGTAACGAAGGACTAGTCTTGCACATCTAGTCCTCCGTTACAGAAGCAGACTAGATGTGCAAGTCTGCTTCTGTAACGAAGGACTAGTCTTGCACATCTAGTCCTCCGTTACAGAAGCAGACTAGATGTGCAAGTCTGCTTCTGTAACGAAGGACTAGTCTTGCACATCTAGTCTTCCGTTTCAGAAGCAGACTAGTTGTGCAAGTCTGCTTCTGTAACGAAGGACTAGTCTTGCACATCTAGTCTTCCGTTACAGAAGCAGACTAGTTGTGCAAGTCTGCTTCTGTAACGAAGGACTAGTCTTGCACATCTAGTCTTCCGTTACAGAAGCAGACTAGATGTGCAAGTCTGCTTCTGTAACGAAGGACTAGTCTTGCACATCTAGTCCTCCGTTACAGAAGCAGACTAGATGTGCAAGTCTGCTTCTGTAACGAAGGACTAGTCTTGCACATCTAGTCCTCCGTTACAGAAGCAGACTAGATGTGCAAGTCTGCTTCTGTAACGGAGGACTAGTCTTGCACATCTAGTCCTCCGTTACAGAAGCAGACTAGATGTGCAAGTCTGCATCTGTAACGAAGGACTAGTCTTGCACATCTAGTCCTCCGTTACAGAAGCAGACTAGATGTGCAAGTCTGCTTCTGTAACGAAGGACTAGTCTTGCACATCTAGTCCTCCGTTACAGAAGCAGACTAGATGTGCAAGTCTGCTTCTGTAACGAAGGACTAGTCTTGCACATCTAGTCTTCCGTTTCAGAAGCAGACTAGTTGTGCAAGTCTGCTTCTGTAACGAAGGACTAGTCTTGCACATCTAGTCTTCCGTTACAGAAGCAGACTAGTTGTGCAAGTCTGCTTCTGTAACGAAGGACTAGTCTTGCACATCTAGTCTTCCGTTACAGAAGCAGACTAGATGTGCAAGTCTGCTTCTGTAACGAAGGACTAGTCTTGCACATCTAGTCCTCCGTTACAGAAGCAGACTAGATGTGCAAGTCTGCTTCTGTAACGAAAGACTAGTCTTGCACATCTAGTCCTCCGTTACAGAAGCAGACTAGATGTGCAAGTCTGCTTCTGTAACGAAGGACTAGTCTTGCACATCTAGTCCTCCGTTACAGAAGCAGACTAGATGTGCAAGTCTGCTTCTGTAACGAAGGACTAGTCTTGCACATCTAGTCTTCCGTTACAGAAGCAGACTAGTTGTGCAAGTCTGCTTCTGTAACGAAGGACTAGTCTTGCACATCTAGTCTTCCGTTACAGAAGCAGACTAGATGTGCAAGTCTGCTTCTGTAACGAAGGACTAGTCTTGCACATCTAGTCCTCCGTTACAGAAGCAGACTAGATGTGCAAGTCTGCTTCTGTAACGAAAGACTAGTCTTGCACATCTAGTCCTCCGTTACAGAAGCAGACTAGATGTGCAAGTCTGCTTCTGTAACGAAGAACTAGTCTTGCACATCTAGTCCTCCGTTACAGAAGCAGACTAGATGTGCAAGTCTGCTTCTGTAACGAAGGACTAGTCTTGCACATCTAGTCTTCCGTTACATAAGCAGACTAGTTGTGCAAGTCTGCTTCTGTAACGAAGGACTAGTCTTGCACATCTAGTCTTCCGTTACATAAGCAGACTAGTTGTGCAAGTCTGCTTCTGTAACGAAGGACTAGTCTTGCACATCTAGTCTTCCGTTACAGAAGCAGACTAGATGTGCAAGTCTGCTTCTGTAACGGAGGACTAGTCTTGCACATCTAGTCCTCCGTTACAGAAGCAGACTAGATGTGCAAGTCTCCTTCTGTAACGAAGGACTAGTCTTGCACATCTAGTCCTCCGTTACAGAAGCAGACTTGATGTGCAAGTCTGCTTCTGTAACGAAGGACTAGTCTTGCACATCTACTCCTCCGTTACAGAAGCAGACTAGATGTGCAAGTCTGCTTCTGTAACGAAGGACTAGTCTTGCACATCTAGTCTTCCGTTACAGAAGCAGACTAGTTGTGCAAGTCTGCTTCTGTAACGAAGGACTAGTCTTGCACATCTAGTCTTCCGTTACAGAAGCAGACTAGATGTGCAAGTCTGCTTCAGTAACGAAGGACTAGTCTTGCTCATCTAGTCCTCCGTTACAGAAGCAGACTAGATGTGCAAGTCTGCTTCTGTAACGAAGGACTAGTCTTGCACATCTAGTCCTCCGTTACAGAAACAGACTAGATGTGCAAGTCTGCTTCTGTAACGAAGGACTAGTCTTGCACATCTAGTCTTCCGTTACAGAAGCAGACTAGATGTGCAAGACTAATCTAGTCCAGTGACAGTCTTGCACATCTAGTCCTCCGTTACAGAAGCAGTCTAGATGTGCAAGACTAATCTAGTCCAGTGACAGTCTTGCACATCTAGTCTTCCGTTACAGAAGCAGACTAGATGTGCAAGTCTGCTTCTGTAACGAAGGACTAGTCTTGCACATCTAGTCCTCCGTTACAGAAGCAGACTAGATGTGCAAGTCTGCACATAAATTTAATATTTATATTTTTATTAAGGACTTTTATATGCTATGTAATTAGACATTATATTTATTCATCTGCCAGAGGTAATTTTCACTTAGTATCCAGATATTTTTGTTACTTATTTTATACTGGTCAGTATTATTATTATTATTTTGATTTTAATTATTGCTATTTTGGTAAATATTTAGTTTTTGGTTTTTATAATTATTCGAATGTAATTAGTATTTGTATATTGTATGTTCCATCCACTTCCTTTTCCTCTTCCATCAGTTCCACACCCAACAACTTCTTACTGAGTTTAGTTTTCCATAAATCCCCGTCATGACTAATGTCCTGATATCCTGTCACGTTAACGCCCAATCCCTTCTTGCACACTTCGATGAATTCCTCCTCTATTTTAACGAAAATTTTCATCATATTATAGCTGTTACGGAAACCTGGATCAAACCTTTTATCCCTTCCTCTCGAGTATCCCTTCCCAACTATACCCTCCTACGTCATGACAGAGAAGACAGAACAGGAGGAGGTGTCGGCCTCTTTCTTCATGATAGTTTAAAGTCTAAAATCCTTTTTCTTTCACCTCCGTCTGATCTTCCTCACCTTGAGTATATTTTTGCCGAGATATCAACGTCTTCTTCACCTCTCCTCTTTTCCGTTGTATATCGTCCTCCCCGTGTGCCATATGACCAATCTTTTGAAACCTTCCTTTATCAGTTAGTCCCCTGTTATTCCCATGTAATTCTTGCTGGTGACTTCAATACCAATCTTCTTGTCGAATCCCCTGACGTTACCTACCTTTCTGAACTATTCTTTTCACTTAATCTTTTTGTGGTTCCCTATTCACCTACCCATCACACCCAGTCCTCTGATACCTGGCTTGATCTCTTTATCCTGGACTCCCAGGATAAACTCCTCGCCTCATCTCAACACCCTGTGCCCTTCCTTTCTTCTCATGATCTTATTCAAATAACTTTTGATTTACCTATCCCTACTATCACAAACAAATTCTTTACGTTTCGTAACCTTAATTCTCTGTCCTTTGAACAATTAGAACCTGATTTAGAAAACTTTCCTTACGATTCCATTTATTCCTCTGACTCCATAGATGACATGGTTAACTCCATAACTCATTACCTCCACTCCCTTTTAGATTCCTATGCTCCCCTTCAAACCCGCCGGTTCAGCCGTCCTCCTGCTCCCTGGCTTACACCCGAGCTCAAATCATTAATAAAAAGAAGAGAAGCAGCGAGAAGAAAGTTTAGACGGACCCGTCTTCCTCAAGATTACTCCTCCTACAAATACTTGCGTAACCTCACCCAATCCTCCATCCGTCGAGCTAAGTCCCTCTACGTCCACCAATCCCTATCCAATGCTCCTGACTCTAAAACAAAATGGTCAATCCTTCGTAAACTTTCCCTTTGCAAAACTAACCGTCCTTGCTCTATCTCATTTTCCCCTGATGTTCTTAATGCTCACTTTGTATCTTCTCCCTCAGTCATATCCAGTCCTCCTATACCTTCCAAACTACCTTTTAATTCCAACAAATTCTACTTCTCCTATATTACCCCAGAAGATCTTCTAACCGCGGTCCTTCAATCCCGAACCAATGACTACGGTCCAGACTCTGTTCCCGTTAAACTGATTAAGGCCTGTTTACCCGCAATCCTTCCTATCCTTCTCCACATATACAACTATTCCCTTCAAAACTCGATTTTTCCTTCTCAATGGAAAACAGCGTTGGTTCGCCCTCTTAACAAAATATCAAACCCCTGCTCTCCGAAGGATTTCCGTCCTATCTCCCTTCTATCCAATCTTTCCAAACCTTTAGAGCGCCTGGTCCAATCTCAAGTATCCAACCACCTTGAACAAAATAATCTCCTTAACCCTCTTCAGTCTGGCTTCCGTCCGTCATACTCCACTCAATCAGTGCTCCTAACAATCACCCATGACATTCAAACTGCCATAGATAACCAACAGCTCACTATTCTAGTTCTCCTAGATTTTTCAAAAGCATTTGATACCGTAGACCATCAAATCCTCCTCACCAAACTCCAATCTCTTTCCTTTTCCAACAGTGCCATTAGCTGGTTCCAATCCTTTCTATCCAATCGATGGTATATCCCCGACAGCAATCCTTCTAGCCCTCTTCCTCTTTCCCGTGGTGTACCCCAGGGCTCCTCGTTATCCCCAACTCTATTTTCTGTTTACATCAATGATCTTCCTCTTTCCATAGTTCATTCCAAGTTTCACCTTTACGCCGACGATACCCAAATCTACCTATCCTTTAAGCCCTCTTTGCTACGAGATGCTGTAGACAAGCTGCAAGTAGATCTTAATAACATCAATGCTTGGGCCGCAGCTAATAAGCTTTCCCTGAATCCAGACAAATCAAAAGCCATTGTTATAGGTTCCCAATCCCTCATAAGTTCTACTTCCCCTTTTCCAGCCCTTTACCTTAACAGCATCCCTATAAAATATTGTAAATCAGTTAAAAATCTTGGGATCATATTTGATCAGAACCTTTCCTGGAAAAATCATATTTCCCAAATTTCCCGTCGGTCCATATTTATCCTTAGACAGCTCAACCTCTCCCGCCATCTCCTGCCAACAAAGACCCGTCAACTCCTCGTAACTTCCCTATTATTCCCCCAGTTTGACTATGGTTGTTTGGTGTACGGTGGACTTTCTGGCGATCTCGAGGCAAAACTCAAACGCCTCATGAACTGTTTCATTCGTTTTATCCTCGGGATCCCCATAGACTCCCACATATCACATTTCTACCAGGAGCTAAATTGGCTATTCCCTCTTTATCGTCGTCAGTACTTCCTCGGCTCAGTCCTTTACCAAGTAATTCAATCCCGTAGACCTTCTTATATTTTTCAACTTCTTAAATTTAAATCCTCGGTTCACTCCCGTAACACCCGATCTCGTCCTTCCGATCTCTATATTCCTTCCCACCGAACAGCAATATTCGAAAAATCATTCGTCACCCGTGCCAGCTCGCTATGGAATTCCTTGCCTTCGTTTGTCCGCCATTCTACCAACCTAGAAACCTTTAAATCCCGACTCTTCCACCACCTTCTATCCCTCCAAGTTTTACCCAACACCTAGTCTATATTGAAGCTGTACACTATATATTGATACTGATAGCATTTATAAGTTTTAGAGTTTATACGTAAAATTCAAAATTATGTTGTAATTTCAAAATTATTCCTGTGGGACTTCTGTCCCGGAATAAGAATAAAACTTTTCATTTCATTTCATTTGTAACGAAGGACTAGTCTTGCACATCTAGTCTTCCGTTACAGAAGCAGACTAGTTGTGCAAGTCTGCTTCTGTAACGAAGGACTAGTCTTGCACATCTAGTCTTCCGTTACAGAAGCAGACTAGTTGTGCAAGTCTGCTTCTGTAACGAAGGACTAGTCTTGCACATCTAGTCCTCCGTTACAGAAGCAGACTAGATGTGCAAGTCTGCTTCTGTAACGAAGGACTAGTCTTGCACATCTAGTCTTCCGTTACAGAAGCAGACTAGTTGTGCAAGTCTGCTTCTGTAACGAAGGACTAGTCTTGCACATCTAGTCTTCCGTTACAGAAGCAGACTAGATGTGCAAGTCTGCTTCTGTAACGAAGGACTAGTCTTGCACATCTAGTCCTCCGTTACAGAAGCAGACTAGATGTGCAAGTCTGCTTCTGTAACGAAGGACTAGTCATGCACATCTAGTCCTCCGTTACAGAAGCAGACTAGATGTGCAAGACTAATCTAGTCCAGTGACAGTCTTGCACATCTAGTCTTCCGTTACAGAAGCAGACTAGATGTGCAAGACTAATCTAGTCCAGTGACAGTCTTGCACATCTAGTCTGCTTCTGTAACGGAGGACTAGATGTGCAAGACTAGTCCTTCGTTACAGAAGCAGACTTGCACATCTAGTCTGCTTCTGTAACGGAGGACTAGATGTGCAAGACTAATCTAGTCCAGTGACAGTCTTGCACATCTAGTCCTCCGTTACAGAAGCAGACTAGATGTGCAAGACTAAACTAGTCCAGTGACATTCTTGCACATCTAGCCCTCCGTTACAGAAGCAGACTAGATGTGCAAGACTAATCTAGTCCAGTGACAGTCTTGCACATCTAGTCCTCCGTTGCAGAAGCAGACTAGATGTGCAAGACTAATCTAGTCCAGTGACAGTCTTGCACATCTAGTCCTCCGTTACAGAAGCAGACTAGATGTGCAAGTCTGCTTCTGTAACGAAGAACTAGTCTTGCACATCTAGTCCTCCGTTACAGAAGCAGACTAGATGTGCAAGTCTGCTTCTGTAACGAAGGACTAGTCTTGCACATCTAGTCCTCCGTTACAGAAGCAGACTAGATGTGCAAGTCTGCTTCTGTAACGAAGGACTAGTCTTGCACATCTAGTCTTCCGTTACAGAAGCAGACTAGATGTGCAAGTCTGCTTCTGTAACGAAGGACTAGTCTTGCACATCTAGTCCTCCGTTACAGAAGCAGACTAGATGTGCAAGTCTGCTTCTGTAACGAAGGACTAGTCTTGCACATCTTGTCCTCCGTTACAGAAGCAGACTAGATGTGCAAGTCTGCTTCTGTAACGAAGGACTAGTCATGCACATCTAGTCCTCCGTTACAGAAGCAGACTAGATGTGCAAGTCTGCTTCTGTAACGAAGGACTAGTCTTGCACATCTAGTCCTCCGTTACAGAAGCAGACTAGATGTGCAAGTCTGCTTCTGTAACGAAGGACTAGTCTTGCACATCTAGTCTTCCGTTAAAGAAGCAGACTAGTTGTGCAAGTCTGCTTCTGTAACGAAGGACTAGTCTTGCACATCTAGTCCTCCGTTACAGAAGCAGACTAGATGTGCAAGTCTGCTTCTGTAACGAAGGACTAGTCTTGCACATCTAGTCCTCCGTTACAGAAGCAGACTAGATGTGCAAGTCTGCTTCTGTAACGAAGGACTAGTCTTGCACATCTAGTCCTCCGTTACAGAAGCAGACTAGATGTGTAAGTCTGCTTCTGTAACGAAGGACTAGTCTTGCACATCTAGTCCTCCGTTACAGAAGCAGACTAGATGTGCAAGTCTGCTTCTGTAACGAAGGACTAGTCTTGCACATCTAGTCTTCCGTTACAGAAGCAGACTAGATGTGCAAGACTAATCTAGTCCAGTGACAGTCTTGCACATCTAGTCCTCCGTTACAGAAGCAGACTAGATGTGCAAGACTAATCTAGTCCAGTGACAGTCTTGCACATCTAGTCTTCCGTTACAGAAGCAGACTAGATGTGCAAGTCTGCTTCTGTAACGAAGGACTAGTCTTGCACATCTAGTCCTCCGTTACAGAAGCAGACTAGATGTGCAAGACTAATCTAGTCCAGTGACAGTCTTGCACATCTAGTCCTCCGTTACAGAAGCAGACTAGATGTGCAAGTCTGCTTCTGTAACGAAGGACTAGTCTTGCACATCTAGTCTTCCGTTACAGAAGCAGACTAGATGTGCAAGTCTGCTTCTGTAACGAAGGACTAGTCTTGCACATCTAGTCCTCCGTTACAGAAGCAGACTAGATGTGCAAGTCTGCTTCTGTAACGAAGGACTAGTCTTGCACATCTAGTCCTCCGTTACAGAAGCAGACTAGATGTGCAAGTCTGCTTCTGTAACGAAGGACTAGTCTTGCACATCTAGTCCCCCGTTACAGAAGCAGACTAGATGTGCAAGTCTGCTTCTGTAACGAAGGACTAGTCTTGCACATCTAGTCCCCCGTTACAGAAGCAGACTAGTTGTGCAAGTCTGCTTCTGTAACGAAGGACTAGTCTTGCACATCTAGTCTTCCGTTACAGAAGCAGACTAGTTGTGCAAGTCTGCTTCTGTAACGAAGGACTAGTCTTGCACATCTAGTCTTCCGTTACAGAAGCAGACTAGATGTGCAAGTCTGCTTCTGTAACGAAGGACTAGTCTTGCACATCTAGTCCTCCGTTACAGAAGCAGACTAGAAGTGCAAGTCTGCTTCTGTAACGAAAGACTAGTCTTGCACATCTAGTCCTCCGTTACAGAAGCAGACTAGATGTGCAAGTCTGCTTCTGTAACGAAGGACTAGTCTTGCACATCTAGTCCTCCGTTACAGAAGCAGACTAGATGTGCAAGTCTGCTTCTGTAACGAAGGACTAGTCTTGCACATCTAGTCTTCCGTTACATAAGCAGACTAGTTGTGCAAGTCTGCTTCTGTAACGAAGGACTAGTCTTGCACATCTAGCCTTCCGTTACAGAAGCAGACTAGTTGTGCAAGTCTGCTTCTGTAACGAAGGACTAGTCTTGCACATCTAGTCTTCCGTTACAGAAGCAGACTAGATATGCAAGTCTGCTTCTGTAACGAAGGACTAGTCTTGCACATCTAGTCCTCCGTTACAGAAGCAGACTAGATGTGCAAGTCTGCTTCTGTAACGAAGGACTAGTCTTGCACATCTAGTCCTCCGTTACAGAAGCAGACTAGATGTGCAAGTCTGCTTCTGTAACGAAGGACTAGTCTTGCACATCTAGTCTTCCGTTACAGAAGCAGACTAGATGTGCAAGACTAATCTAGTCCAGTGACAGTCTTGCACATCTAGTCCTCCGTTACAGAAGCAGACTAGATGTGCAAGACTAATCTAGTCCAGTGACAGTCTTGCACATCTAGTCTTCCGTTACAGAAGCAGACTAGATGTGCAAGTCTGCTTCTGTAACGAAGGACTAGTCTTGCACATCTAGTCCTCCGTTACAGAAGCAGACTAGATGTGCAAGTCTGCGTCTGTAACGAAGGACTAGTCTTGCACATCTTGTCCTCCGTTACAGAAGCAGACTAGATGTGCAAGTCTGCTTCTGTAACGAAGGACTAGTCTTGCACATCTAGTCCTCCGTTACAGAAGCAGACTAGATGTGCAAGTCTGCTTCTGTAACGAAGGACTAGTCTTGCACATCTAGTCCTCCGTTACAGAAGCAGACTAGATGTGCAAGTCTGCTTCTGTAACGAAGGACTAGTCTTGCACATCTAGTCTTCCGTTAAAGAAGCAGACTAGTTGTGCAAGTCTGCTTCTGTAACGAAGGACTAGTCTTGCACATCTAGTCCTCCGTTACAGAAGCAGACTAGATGTGCAAGTCTGCTTCTGTAACGAAGGACTAGTTTTGCACATCTAGTCCTCCGTTACAGAAGCAGACTAGATGTGCAAGTCTGCTTCTGTAACGAAGGACTAGTTTTGCACATATAATCCTCCGTTACAGAAGCAGACTAGATGTGCAAGTCTGCTTCTGTAACGAAGGACTAGTCTTGCACATCTAGTCCTCCGTTACAGAAGCAGACTAGATGTGCAAGTCTGCTTCTGTAACGAAGGACTAGTCTTGCACATCTAGTCCTCCGTTACAGAAGCAGACTAGATGTGCAAGTCTGCTTCTGTAACGAAGGACTAGTCTTGCACATCTAGTCTTCCGTTTCAGAAGCAGACTAGTTGTGCAAGTCTGCTTCTGTAACGAAGGACTAGTCTTGCACATCTAGTCTTCCGTTACAGAAGCAGACTAGTTGTGCAAGTCAGCTTCTGTAACGAAGGACTAGTCTTGCACATCTAGTCTTCCGTTACAGAAGCAGACTAGATGTGCAAGTCTGCTTCTGTAACGAAGGACTAGTCTTGCACATCTAGTCCTCCGTTACAGAAGCAGACTAGATGTGCAAGTCTGCTTCTGTAACGAAGGACTAGTCTTGCACATCTAGTCCTCCGTTACAGAAGCAGACTAGATGTGCAAGTCTGCTTCTGTAACGAAGGACTAGTCTTGCACATCTAGTCCTCCGTTACAGAAGCAGACTAGATGTGTAAGTCTGCTTCTGAAACGAAGGACTAGTCTTGCACATCTAGTCCTCCGTTACAGAAGCAGACTAGATGTGCAAGTCTGCTTCTGTAACGAAGGACTAGTCTTGCACATCTAGTCTTCCGTTACAGAAGCAGACTAGATGTGCAAGACTAATCTAGTCCAGTGACAGTCTTGCACATCTAGTCCTCCGTTACAGAAGCAGACTAGATGTGCAAGACTAATCTAGTCCAGTGACAGTCTTGCACATCTAGTCTTCCGTTACAGAAGCAGACTAGATGTGCAAGTCTGCTTCTGTAACGAAGGACTAGTCTTGCACATCTAGTCCTCCGTTACAGAAGCAGACTAGATGTGCAAGACTAATCTAGTCCAGTGACAGTCTTGCACATCTAGTCCTCCGTTACAGAAGCAGACTAGATGTGCAAGACTAATCTAGTCCAGTGACAGTCTTGCACATCTAGTCTTCCGTTACAGAAGCAGACTAGATGTGCAAGTCTGCTTCTGTAACGAAGGACTAGTCTTGCACATCTAGTCCTCCGTTACAGAAGCAGACTAGATGTGCAAGTCTGCTTCTGTAACGAAGGACTAGTCTTGCACATCTAGTCCTCCGTTACAGAAGCAGACTAGATGTGCAAGTCTGCTTCTGTAACGAAGGACTAGTCTTGCACATGTAGTCCTCCGTTACAGAAGCAGACTAGATGTGCAAGTCTGCTTCTGTAACGAAGGACTAGTCTTGCACATCTAGTCTTCCGTTACAGAAGCAGACTAGTTGTGCAAGTCTGCTTCTGTAACGAAGGACTAGTCTTGCACATCTAGTCTTCCGTTACAGAAGCAGACTAGTTGTGCAAGTCTGCTTCTGTAACGAAGGACTAGTCTTGCACATCTAGTCTTCCGTTACAGAAGCAGACTAGATGTGCAAGTCTGCTTCTGTAACGAAGGACTAGTCTTGCACATCTAGTCCTCCGTTACAGAAGCAGACTAGATGTGCAAGTCTGCTTCTGTAACGAAAGACTAGTCTTGCACATCTAGTCCTCCGTTACAGAAGCAGACTAGATGTGCAAGTCTGCTTCTGTAACGAAGGACTAGTCTTGCACATCTAGTCCTCCGTTACAGAAGCAGACTAGATGTGCAAGTCTGCTTCTGTAACGAAGGACTAGTCTTGCACATCTAGTCTTCCGTTACATAAGCAGACTAGTTGTGCAAGTCTGCTTCTGTAACGAAGGACTAGTCTTGCACATCTAGTCTTCCGTTACAGAAGCAGACTAGTTGTGCAAGTCTGCTTCTGTAACGAAGGACTAGTCTTGCACATCTAGTCGTCCGTTACAGAAGCAGACTAGATGTGCAAGTCTGCTTCTGTAACGAAGGACTAGTCTTGCACATCTAGTCCTCCGTTACAGAAGCAGACTTGATGTGCAAGTCTGCTTCTGTAACGAAGGACTAGTCTTGCACATCTAGTCCTCCGTTACAGAAGCAGACTTGATGTGCAAGTCTGCTTCTGTAACGAAGGACTAGTCTTGCACATCTAGTCCTCCGTTACAGAAGCAGACTAGATGTGCAAGTCTGCTTCTGTAACGAAGGACTAGTCTTGCACATCTAGTCCTCCGTTACAGAAGCAGACTAGATGTGCAAGTCTGCTTCTGTAACGAAGGACTAGTCTTGCACATCTAGTCCTCCGTTACAGAAGCAGACTAGATGTGCAAGTCTGCTTCTGTAACGAAGGACTAGTCTTGCACATCTAGTCTTCCGTTACAGAAGCAGACTAGATGTGCAAGTCTGCTTCTGTAACGAAGGACTAGTCTTGCACATCTAGTCCTCCGTTACAGAAGCAGACTAGATGTGCAAGTCTGCTTCTGTAACGAAGGACTAGTCTTGCACATCTAGTCCTCCGTTACAGAAGCAGACTAGATGTGGAAGTCTGCTTCTGTAACGAAGGACTAGTCTTGGACATCTAGTCTTCCGTTACAGAAGCAGACTAGATGTGCAAGTCTGCTTCTGTAACGAAGGACTAGTCTTGCACATCTAGTCTTCCGTTACAGAAGCAGACTAGATGTGCAAGTCTGCTTCTGTAACGAAGGACTAGTCTTGCACATCTAGTCCTCCGTTACAGAAGCAGACTAGATGTGCAAGTCTCCTTCTGTAACGAAGGACTAGTCTTGCACATCTAGTCCTCCGTTACAGAAGCAGACTTGATGTGCAAGTCTGCTTCTGTAACGAAGGACTAGTCTTGCACATCTACTCCTCCGTTACAGAAGCAGACTAGATGTGCAAGTCTGCTTCTGTAACGAAGGACTAGTCTTGCACATCTAGTCTTCCGTTACAGAAGCAGACTAGTTGTGCAAGTCTGCTTCTGTAACGAAGGACTAGTCTTGCACATCTAGTCTTCCGTTACAGAAGCAGACTAGATGTGCAAGTCTGCTTCAGTAACGAAGGACTAGTCTTGCTCATCTAGTCCTCCGTTACAGAAGCAGACTAGATGTGCAAGTCTGCTTCTGTAACGAAGGACTAGTCTTGCACATCTAGTCCTCCGTTACAGAAACAGACTAGATGTGCAAGTCTGCTTCTGTAACGAAGGACTAGTCTTGCACATCTAGTCTTCCGTTACAGAAGCAGACTAGATGTGCAAGACTAATCTAGTCCAGTGACAGTCTTGCACATCTAGTCTTCCGTTACAGAAGCAGACTAGATGTGCAAGTCTGCTTCTGTAACGAAGGACTAGTCTTGCACATCTAGTCCTCCGTTACAGAAGCAGACTAGATGTGCAAGTCTGCACATAAATTTATTATTTATATTTTTATTAAGGACTTTTATATGCTATGTAATTAGAAATTATATTTATTCATCTGCCAGAGGTAATTTTCACTTAGTATCCAGATATTTTTGTTACTTATTTTATACTGGTCAGTATTATTATTATTTTGATTTTAATTATTGCTATTTTGGTAAATATTTAGTTTTTGGTTTTTATAATTATTCGAATGTAATTAGTATTTGTATATTGTATGTTCCATCCACTTCCTTTTCCTCTTCCATCAGTTCCACACCCAACAACTTCTTACTGAGTTTAGTTTTCCATAAATCCCCGTCATGACTAATGTCCTGATATCCTGTCACGTTAACGCCCAATCCCTTCTTGCACACTTCGATGAATTCCTCCTCTATTTTAACGAAAATTTTCATCATATTATAGCTGTTACGGAAACCTGGATCAAACCTTTTATCCCTTCCTCTCGAGTATCCCTTCCCAACTATACCCTCCTACGTCATGACAGAGAAGACAGAACAGGAGGAGGTGTCGGCCTCTTTCTTCATGATAGTTTAAAGTCTAAAATCCTTTTTCTTTCACCTCCGTCTGATCTTCCTCACCTTGAGTATATTTTTGCCGAGATATCAACGTCTTCTTCACCTCTCCTCTTTTCCGTTGTATATCGTCCTCCCCGTGTGCCATATGACCAATCTTTTGAAACCTTCCTTTATCAGTTAGTCCCCTGTTATTCCCATGTAATTCTTGCTGGTGACTTCAATACCAATCTTCTTGTCGAATCCCCTGACGTTACCTACCTTTCTGAACTATTCTTTTCACTTAATCTTTTTGTGGTTCCCTATTCACCTACCCATCACACCCAGTCCTCTGATACCTGGCTTGATCTCTTTATCCTGGACTCCCACGATAAACTCCTCGCCTCATCTCAACACCCTGTGCCCTTCCTTTCTTCTCATGATCTTATTCAAATAACTTTTGATTTACCTATCCCTACTATCACAAACAAATTCTTTACGTTTCGTAACCTTAATTCTCTGTCCTTTGAACAATTAGAACCTGATTTAGAAAACTTTCCTTACGATTCCATTTATTCCTCTGACTCCATAGATGACATGGTTAACTCCATAACTCATTACCTCCACTCCCTTTTAGATTCCTATGCTCCCCTTCAAACCCGCCGGTTCAGCCGTCCTCCTGCTCCCTGGCTTACACCCGAGCTCAAATCATTAATAAAAAGAAGAGAAGCAGCGAGAAGAAAGTTTAGACGGACCCGTCTTCCTCAAGATTACTCCTCCTACAAATACTTGCGTAACCTCACCCAATCCTCCATCCGTCGAGCTAAGTCCCTCTACGTCCACCAATCCCTATCCAATGCTCCTGACTCTAAAACAAAATGGTCAATCCTTCGTAAACTTTCCCTTTGCAAAACTAACCGTCCTTGCTCTATCTCATTTTCCCCTGATGTTCTTAATGCTCACTTTGTATCTTCTCCCTCAGTCATATCCAGTCCTCCTATACCTTCCAAACTACCTTTTAATTCCAACAAATTCTACTTCTCCTATATTACCCCAGAAGATCTTCTAACCGCGGTCCTTCAATCCCGAACCAATGACTACGGTCCAGACTCTGTTCCCGTTAAACTGATTAAGGCCTGTTTACCCGCAATCCTTCCTATCCTTCTCCACATATACAACTATTCCCTTCAAAACTCGATTTTTCCTTCTCAATGGAAAACAGCGTTGGTTCGCCCTCTTAACAAAATATCAAACCCCTGCTCTCCGAAGGATTTCCGTCCTATCTCCCTTCTATCCAATCTTTCCAAACCTTTAGAGCGCCTGGTCCAATCTCAAGTATCCAACCACCTTGAACAAAATAATCTCCTTAACCCTCTTCAGTCTGGCTTCCGTCCGTCATACTCCACTCAATCAGCGCTCCTAAAAATCACCCATGACATTCAAACTGCCATAGATAACCAACAGCTCACTATTCTAGTTCTCCTAGATTTTTCAAAAGCATTTGATACCGTAGACCATCAAATCCTCCTCACCAAACTCCAATCTCTTTCCTTTTCCAACAGTGCCATTAGCTGGTTCCAATCCTTTCTATCCAATCGATCCCAATACGTGGTCATCCCCGACAGCAATCCTTCTAGCCCTCTTCCTCTTTCCCGTGGTGTACCCCAGGGCTCCTCGTTATCCCCAACTCTATTTTCTGTTTACATCAATGATCTTCCTCTTTCCATAGTTCATTCCAAGTTTCACCTTTACGCCGACGATACCCAAATCTACCTATCCTTTAAGCCCTCTTTGCTACGAGATGCTGTAGACAAGCTGCAAGTAGATCTTAATAACATCAATGCTTGGGCCGCAGCTAATAAGCTTTCCCTGAATCCAGACAAATCAAAAGCCATTGTTATAGGTTCCCAATCCCTCATAAGTTCTACTTCCCCTTTTCCAGCCCTTTACCTTAACAGCATCCCTATAAAATATTGTAAATCAGTTAAAAATCTTGGGATCATATTTGATCAGAACCTTTCCTGGAAAAATCATATTTCCCAAATTTCCCGTCGGTCCATATTTATCCTTAGACAGCTCAACCTCTCCCGCCATCTCCTGCCAACAAAGACCCGTCAACTCCTCGTAACTTCCCTATTATTCCCCCAGTTTGACTATGGATGTTTGGTGTACGGTGGACTTTCTGGCGATCTCGAGGCAAAACTCAAACGCCTCATGAACTGTTTCATTCGTTTTATCCTCGGGATCCCCATAGACTCCCACATATCACATTTCTACCAGGAGCTAAATTGGCTATTCCCTCTTTATCGTCGTCAGTACTTCCTCGGCTCAGTCCTTTACCAAGTAATTCAATCCCGTAGACCTTCTTATATTTTTCAACTTCTTAAATTTAAATCCTCGGTTCACTCCCGTAACACCCGATCTCGTCCTTCCGATCTCTATATTCCTTCCCACCGAACAGCAATATTCGAAAAATCATTCGTCACCCGTGCCAGCTCGCTATGGAATTCCTTGCCTTCGTTTGTCCGCCATTCTACCAACCTAGAAACCTTTAAATCCCGACTCTTCCACCACCTTCTATCCCTCCAAGTTTTACCCAACACCTAGTCTATATTGAAGCTGTACACTATATATTGATACTGATAGCATTTATAAGTTTTAGAGTTTATACGTAAAATTCAAAATTATGTTGAAATTTCAAAATTATTCCTGTGGGACTTCTGTCCCGGAATAAGAATAAAACTTTTCATTTCATTTCATTTGTAACGAAGGACTAGTCTTGCACATCTAGTCTTCCGTTACAGAAGCAGACTAGTTGTGCAAGTCTGCTTCTGTAACGAAGGACTAGTCTTGCACATCTAGTCTTCCGTTACAGAAGCAGACTAGTTGTGCAAGTCTGCTTCTGTAACGAAGGACTAGTCTTGCACATCTAGTCCTCCGTTACAGAAGCAGACTAGATGTGCAAGTCTGCTTCTGTAACGAAGGACTAGTCTTGCACATCTAGTCTTCCGTTACAGAAGCAGACTAGTTGTGCAAGTCTGCTTCTGTAACGAAGGACTAGTCTTGCACATCTAGTCTTCCGTTACAGAAGCAGACTAGATGTGCAAGTCTGCTTCTGTAACGAAGGACTAGTCTTGCACATCTAGTCCTCCGTTACAGAAGCAGACTAGATGTGCAAGTCTGCTTCTGTAACGAAGGACTAGTCATGCACATCTAGTCCTCCGTTACAGAAGCAGACTAGATGTGCAAGACTAATCTAGTCCAGTGACAGTCTTGCACATCTAGTCTTCCGTTACAGAAGCAGACTAGATGTGCAAGACTAAACTAGTCCAGTGACAGTCTTGCACATCTAGCCCTCCGTTACAGAAGCAGACTAGATGTGCAAGACTAATCTAGTCCAGTGACAGTCTTGCACATCTAGTCCTCCGTTGCAGAAGCAGACTAGATGTGCAAGACTAATCTAGTCCAGTGACAGTCTTGCACATCTAGTCCTCCGTTACAGAAGCAGACTAGATGTGCAAGTCTGCTTCTGTAACGAAGAACTAGTCTTGCACATCTAGTCCTCCGTTACAGAAGCAGACTAGATGTGCAAGTCTGCTTCTGTAACGAAGGACTAGTCTTGCACATCTAGTCCTCCGTTACAGAAGCAGACTAGATGTGCAAGTCTGCTTCTGTAACGAAGGACTAGTCTTGCACATCTAGTCTTCCGTTACAGAAGCAGACTAGATGTGCAAGTCTGCTTCTGTAACGAAGGACTAGTCTTGCACATCTAGTCCTCCGTTACAGAAGCAGACTAGATGTGCAAGTCTGCTTCTGTAACGAAGGACTAGTCTTGCACATCTTGTCCTCCGTTACAGAAGCAGACTAGATGTGCAAGTCTGCTTCTGTAACGAAGGACTAGTCATGCACATCTAGTCCTCCGTTACAGAAGCAGACTAGATGTGCAAGTCTGCTTCTGTAACGAAGGACTAGTCTTGCACATCTAGTCCTCCGTTACAGAAGCAGACTAGATGTGCAAGTCTGCTTCTGTAACGAAGGACTAGTCTTGCACATCTAGTCTTCCGTTAAAGAAGCAGACTAGTTGTGCAAGTCTGCTTCTGTAACGAAGGACTAGTCTTGCACATCTAGTCCTCCGTTACAGAAGCAGACTAGATGTGCAAGTCTGCTTCTGTAACGAAGGACTAGTCTTGCACATCTAGTCCTCCGTTACAGAAGCAGACTAGATGTGCAAGTCTGCTTCTGTAACGAAGGACTAGTCTTGCACATCTAGTCCTCCGTTACAGAAGCAGACTAGATGTGCAAGTCTGCTTCTGTAACGAAGGACTAGTCTTGCACATCTAGTCTTCCGTTTCAGAAGCAGACTAGTTGTGCAAGTCTGCTTCTGCAACGAAGGACTAGTCTTGCACATCTAGTCTTCCGTTACAGAAGCAGACTAGTTGTGCAAGTCAGCTTCTGTAACGAAGGACTAGTCTTGCACATCTAGTCTTCCGTTACAGAAGCAGACTAGATGTGCAAGTCTGCTTCTGTAACGAAGGACTAGTCTTGCACATCTAGTCTTCCGTTACAGAAGCAGACTAGATGTGCAAGTCTGCTTCTGTAACGAAGGACTAGTCTTGCACATCTAGTCCTCCGTTACAGAAGCAGACTAGATGTGCAAGACTAATCTAGTCCAGTGACAGTCTTGCACATCTAGTCCTCCGTTACAGAAGCAGACTAGATGTGCAAGTCTGCTTCTGTAACGAAGGACTAGTCTTGCACATCTAGTCTTCCGTTACAGAAGCAGACTAGATGTGCAAGTCTGCTTCTGTAACGAAGGACTAGTCTTGCACATCTAGTCCTCCGTTACAGAAGCAGACTAGATGTGCAAGTCTGCTTCTGTAACGAAGGACTAGTCTTGCACATCTAGTCCTCCGTTACAGAAGCAGACTAGATGTGCAAGTCTGCTTCTGTAACGAAGGACTAGTCTTGCACATCTAGTCCCCCGTTACAGAAGCAGACTAGATGTGCAAGTCTGCTTCTGTAACGAAGGACTAGTCTTGCACATCTAGTCCCCCGTTACAGAAGCAGACTAGTTGTGCAAGTCTGCTTCTGTAACGAAGGACTAGTCTTGCACATCTAGTCTTCCGTTACAGAAGCAGACTAGATGTGCAAGTCTGCTTCTGTAACGAAGGACTAGTCTTGCACATCTAGTCCTCCGTTACAGAAGCAGACTAGATGTGCAAGTCTGCTTCTGTAACGAAAGACTAGTCTTGCACATCTAGTCCTCCGTTACAGAAGCAGACTAGATGTGCAAGTCTGCTTCTGTAACGAAGGACTAGTCTTGCACATCTAGTCCTCCGTTACAGAAGCAGACTAGATGTGCAAGTCTGCTTCTGTAACGAAGGACTAGTCTTGCACATCTAGTCTTCCGTTACATAAGCAGACTAGTTGTGCAAGTCTGCTTCTGTAACGAAGGACTAGTCTTGCACATCTAGCCTTCCGTTACAGAAGCAGACTAGTTGTGCAAGTCTGCTTCTGTAACGAAGGACTAGTCTTGCACATCTAGTCTTCCGTTACAGAAGCAGACTAGATATGCAAGTCTGCTTCTGTAACGAAGGACTAGTCTTGCACATCTAGTCCTCCGTTACAGAAGCAGACTAGATGTGCAAGTCTGCTTCTGTAACGAAGGACTAGTCTTGCACATCTAGTCCTCCGTTACAGAAGCAGACTAGATGTGCAAGTCTGCTTCTGTAACGAAGGACTAGTCTTGCACATCTAGTCTTCCGTTACAGAAGCAGACTAGATGTGCTAGACTAATCTAGTCCAGTGACAGTCTTGCACATCTAGTCCTCCGTTACAGAAGCAGACTAGATGTGCAAGACTAATCTAGTCCAGTGACAGTCTTGCACATCTAGTCTTCCGTTACAGAAGCAGACTAGATGTGCAAGTCTGCTTCTGTAACGAAGGACTAGTCTTGCACATCTAGTCCTCCGTTACAGAAGCAGACTAGATGTGCAAGTCTGCTTCTGTAACGAAGGACTAGTCTTGCACATCTAGTCCTCCGTTACAGAAGCAGACTAGATGTGCAAGTCTGCTTCTGTAACGAAGGACTAGTCTTGCACATCTAGTCTTCCGTTAAAGAAGCAGACTAGTTGTGCAAGTCTGCTTCTGTAACGAAGGACTAGTCTTGCACATCTAGTCCTCCGTTACAGAAGCAGACTAGATGTGCAAGTCTGCTTCTGTAACGAAGGACTAGTTTTGCACATCTAGTCCTCCGTTACAGAAGCAGACTAGATGTGCAAGTCTGCTTCTGTAACGAAGGACTAGTTTTGCACATCTAGTCCTCCGTTACAGAAGCAGACTAGATGTGCAAGTCTGCTTCTGTAACGAAGGACTAGTCTTGCACATCTAGTCCTCCGTTACAGAAGCAGACTAGATGTGCAAGTCTGCTTCTGTAACGAAGGACTAGTCTTGCACATCTAGTCCTCCGTTACAGAAGCAGACTAGATGTGCAAGTCTGCTTCTGTAACGAAGGACTAGTCTTGCACATCTAGTCTTCCGTTTCAGAAGCAGACTAGTTGTGCAAGTCTGCTTCTGTAACGAAGGACTAGTCTTGCACATCTAGTCTTCCGTTACAGAAGCAGACTAGTTGTGCAAGTCAGCTTCTGTAACGAAGGACTAGTCTTGCACATCTAGTCTTCCGTTACAGAAGCAGACTAGATGTGCAAGTCTGCTTCTGTAACGAAGGACTAGTCTTGCACATCTAGTCCTCCGTTACAGAAGCAGACTAGATGTGCAAGTCTGCTTCTGTAACGAAGGACTAGTCTTGCACATCTAGTCCTCCGTTACAGAAGCAGACTAGATGTGCAAGTCTGCTTCTGTAACGAAGGACTAGTCTTGCACATCTAGTCCTCCGTTACAGAAGCAGACTAGATGTGTAAGTCTGCTTCTGAAACGAAGGACTAGTCTTGCACATCTAGTCCTCCGTTACAGAAGCAGACTAGATGTGCAAGTCTGCTTCTGTAACGAAGGACTAGTCTTGCACATCTAGTCTTCCGTTACAGAAGCAGACTAGATGTGCAAGACTAATCTAGTCCAGTGACAGTCTTGCACATCTAGTCCTCCGTTACAGAAGCAGACTAGATGTGCAAGACTAATCTAGTCCAGTGACAGTCTTGCACATCTAGTCTTCCGTTACAGAAGCAGACTAGATGTGCAAGTCTGCTTCTGTAACGAAGGACTAGTCTTGCACATCTAGTCCTCCGTTACAGAAGCAGACTAGATGTGCAAGACTAATCTAGTCCAGTGACAGTCTTGCACATCTAGTCCTCCGTTACAGAAGCAGACTAGATGTGCAAGACTAATCTAGTCCAGTGACAGTCTTGCACATCTAGTCTTCCGTTACAGAAGCAGACTAGATGTGCAAGTCTGCTTCTGTAACGAAGGACTAGTCTTGCACATCTAGTCCTCCGTTACAGAAGCAGACTAGATGTGCAAGTCTGCTTCTGTAACGAAGGACTAGTCTTGCACATCTAGTCCTCCGTTACAGAAGCAGACTAGATGTGCAAGTCTGCTTCTGTAACGAAGGACTAGTCTTGCACATGTAGTCCTCCGTTACAGAAGCAGACTAGATGTGCAAGTCTGCTTCTGTAACGAAGGACTAGTCTTGCACATCTAGTCTTCCGTTACAGAAGCAGACTAGTTGTGCAAGTCTGCTTCTGTAACGAAGGACTAGTCTTGCACATCTAGTCTTCCGTTACAGAAGCAGACTAGTTGTGCAAGTCTGCTTCTGTAACGAAGGACTAGTCTTGCACATCTAGTCTTCCGTTACAGAAGCAGACTAGATGTGCAAGTCTGCTTCTGTAACGAAGGACTAGTCTTGCACATCTAGTCCTCCGTTACAGAAGCAGACTAGATGTGCAAGTCTGCTTCTGTAACGAAAGACTAGTCTTGCACATCTAGTCCTCCGTTACAGAAGCAGACTAGATGTGCAAGTCTGCTTCTGTAACGAAGGACTAGTCTTGCACATCTAGTCCTCCGTTACAGAAGCAGACTAGATGTGCAAGTCTGCTTCTGTAACGAAGGACTAGTCTTGCACATCTAGTCTTCCGTTACATAAGCAGACTAGTTGTGCAAGTCTGCTTCTGTAACGAAGGACTAGTCTTGCACATCTAGTCTTCCGTTACAGAAGCAGACTAGTTGTGCAAGTCTGCTTCTGTAACGAAGGACTAGTCTTGCACATCTAGTCGTCCGTTACAGAAGCAGACTAGATGTGCAAGTCTGCTTCTGTAACGAAGGACTAGTCTTGCACATCTAGTCCTCCGTTACAGAAGCAGACTTGATGTGCAAGTCTGCTTCTGTAACGAAGGACTAGTCTTGCACATCTAGTCCTCCGTTACAGAAGCAGACTTGATGTGCAAGTCTGCTTCTGTAACGAAGGACTAGTCTTGCACATCTAGTCCTCCGTTACAGAAGCAGACTAGATGTGCAAGTCTGCTTCTGTAACGAAGGACTAGTCTTGCACATCTAGTCCTCCGTTACAGAAGCAGACTAGATGTGCAAGTCTGCTTCTGTAACGAAGGACTAGTCTTGCACATCTAGTCCTCCGTTACAGAAGCAGACTAGATGTGCAAGTCTGCTTCTGTAACGAAGGACTAGTCTTGCACATCTAGTCTTCCGTTACAGAAGAAGACTAGATGTGCAAGTCTGCTTCTGTAACGAAGGACTAGTCTTGCACATCTAGTCCTACGTTACAGAAGCAGACTAGATGTGCAAGTCTGCTTCTGTAACGAAGGACTAGTCTTGCACATCTAGTCCTCCGTTACAGAAGCAGACTAGATGTGGAAGTCTGCTTCTGTAACGAAGGACTAGTCTTGGACATCTAGTCTTCCGTTACAGAAGCAGACTAGATGTGCAAGTCTGCTTCTGTAACGAAGGACTAGTCTTGCACATCTAGTCTTCCGTTACAGAAGCAGACTAGATGTGCAAGTCTGCTTCTGTAACGAAGGACTAGTCTTGCACATCTAGTCCTCCGTTACAGAAGCAGACTCAAATATATAATATAATATGTAATAATTGAGGTAATAAGTGTTGTTAAAATGAACTAAATCAGTCTATTAAAGAGGGGGGGGGGGGTACTTTGTACTGTTTATTTCTACCTCTTGGTTAAATTGTATCATGTGTTCTATAGTTCTATTGTTGCATCATGTGTTAGGATGAGTCAATGAATATTGTATTGAGTGTTGCAAGTTGCCATATTTTAACATATATTGCATTATCACTGATGTTCATATTGTTATGCTAAAAATGCTTTAAGGTTTGTTATTTCTTCAATTATACCATGGTATAATTCCTCTCCATATAAATAGCACTCAAGTTATTAGAAGGAATTCAGAGTTCCCGAGATGTTCAAAGCTACAATTGTTCTTTTAGCCATAATGGTAATGTATTACTAGATTTATAAATGTTTATAAAGTTTCAATAATTAATTAAGAAATCGTTTGCAATATTTGCGATACAATTTAAAAGAGAATTCTAGTTTCCATCCTTATAATGTAAAGATATTTGTTATTTATTTTAAGGGCTTCGCATTTAGGGACATGAGCCCTAAAATACATAAATTCAAAAATTCAGGCTCTTCCGCTTCACGATGGAAGCTTTGAGTAGCGAGTAATTTTTATTTTCAGAAATTTATCTAATGTACTGTTCTGTTTATTATGAATAAGATTTATATCATGTATGTTTATTACGATCCACTGAGAAATGTTTTTTTTTTCTTTTATTATTATTACTATTTTTTGTAGCCAGACCCTTGTACCTGTTTTTCAAACAAAATACAGAATTTTATCTACCTATCTATAAATTCAAAAATAAATTCTTCATTTACATTATCTAAACATTTTCCAATTGACATTTAAACTTAATTAGTAAATATATATATATATATATATATATATATATATATATATATATATATATATATATATCAGAGATGGGCATAATTTTATTTATAAATAAAAATACGAATTTATTCTTACTTCATATATTTGTAAATATGAATATAAATAAATTCGTATTCATAAGTGTGAATACGACTTTATTTTTATTCACGTATATAAAATATAAAAATACAAATAAAATTTTATTCGCAAATTTTCCTGCGAATACAAATAAATTCGTAGCAAAAATTGTAAATAATCACAAAAAATGTGAATATTCACAAATAATCAAGTGAGTACAAAAAAAATCACATTAAAATATATGAATACAAATTTATTCACAAAAAAATTCGCAAATAAATTATGAATTTATTCGAATTAACGATAACATGATATTACATTTTTTTATTTATTTTTTTTTCAAGGCGCTTAACGTCTAGGTTATTAGCGCCTAGAGTCATTTTTTATTTATTACCCGGAGCCTGCCGCGGCACCACCAGCCACTCTGCAGGGACATAGTTGGCCATCTGTACCTCTGGGGGTCCATAAAAAAACAAAAAAAATGAATCTAGGTGCTGATAACCTAGCCTTTAAGGGCCTTAATAAAAAAAAAAAAAAAATAAAAAAAAAAAATCACCTTCAATAACGTTCGTAATATTATCTTAATACGAATAAATTCATAATTTATTTGCGAATTTTATGGTGAATAAATTTGTATTCACAAATTATAATGTGAATAAATTTTTATTTATATATTTTAATGTGAACTTTTTTGTAATCACTTGATTTTTTGTGAATATTCACATTTTTTACAATTTTTCTGTGAATTTATTTGTATTCGCAGGAAAATTTGGGAATAAAATTTTATTTACATTTTTATATTTTATGTATGTGAATAAAAATCAATTCGTATTTACACTTATGAAGTACGAATTTATTTATATTCGTATTTACATATATATGAAGTAAGAATAAATTCGTATTTTTAATTATAAATAAAATTATGCCCATCACTGATATATATACAGGGTGATTCAGGGGATTTTAGACATCATTTCCAACAAAAAAGTTCCTTTGAAGTATGGTCCGATTCTGAAGGGAAAAGTAGTTATGTCCAATTTTCTTTTTTTTTTTCTTTTTTTTTAACTTTGACATAGTTTTTATTGAATAAGAAAGGATTGCTCAAAAACTGTTCATGATAATTAAATAATAATTATGCCACCATAAAATAGACAAAATTTTCTTCAAGAAAACAGTAGTTTAATCCACTAAACCCATTGATAAAAGTTACTTTATGGACGTCCAATACTTCTGTTTTTCTCGACGAATCAGCGGTTTTTCACGAACATTTTCCTCAGCCCACTAACGATCTACAGATTCGATGAAAAATTTGGTAAGCACAAAATGTGCCATATCTCCCAAATGAAGAACTTCTAATCGTTTCTTCCAGTTACTTTTTATTCCTTCCGGACTGGGGGCAATGGTTTCCCACAGTTTGGAAAAAAAAAGAATAGGGTCTTTTTGCGGACCACATCCAGTTACTTTTGAAGTAGCAGTAGTGATTGTATCAGTGATTTAGCGCATTCGCATAACTCCTTTTCCTTCCTATTTGAGGATTCCGATGACCAATTCTATTGGTTCTTGTTGGGAGTAAAGTAACCTTCAACAGTGAATTAGCTTTTGTTTATGAAAAAGCTCTGTTTATGTTAGTTAGAAAAAATGAGTATTTTACAATTAGTTCGCGATGTTCCTGACAAAGTAAAAGGGATTGGTTTCTTACTGAGAAAAATTAATGGAATCCTATTAATTTTAGCGAGTTCGATAGACTAGAGTCGCTAAAATTAAAAGAATTCAATTAATTTTAGCGAGTTGGATTGACTAGAGTTTTGATATCTTCTTGAGCGAGCGGAAACGCGTAGCACGTATGCCCATAATGCTTAATAATTGTAAAATATCCAAAAGAGAGAGAGAGAGAAAAGGAATAAAATATGTTTGTTTACAAATATCGTTGTTTGTTATCCTTCATAACCTGCAAAACAGTCAACTTTAATGCTTAATAACTAATTTCATAGTTGAGAGAATTGATTTTGATCATATTAACCTTTTTATTAATAAATATTGCTTGTTATTATCTAGTATGGATTATAACCGTAGATAACGAGTCAAGTAGTAATAGATAATCAGCAATGATCCTGTAAGCTAATCAGTAAGCATATCAGCGAGTAGGAGTAACTGTTATAAATCACTACTGCTACTACAAAAGTAACTGGATGTGGTCTTCGCAAAAAGACCCAAACAATAATTTTATAATTACTTCACAGAAGGTATTTGAAAGAAACATAACTACAGCCCACATGTTTTTGACAAAAAGGAGCCAATCGTTCAATTTATACTTAATAAACTTCCACTTGATTTGCATAGATTTAATGCTTACTAAATGTAGAAGTGTTCCTGTAAGTATTGAATCTGTAGTTTGTTAGGCGGCTGAGGAAGAAATTCCCATGAAACCTCTGATTCGTCGAGAAAAACAGAAGCGCATTAATGGACCTCCAAGAAGTATGTTATATGAAATTATGGTAAAAATGCAGTTTCCAGCCCTCAAAACCGATTTCTTTCAAACTTTGCACAATAACGTATTTTGATGCACTAAACACGAATACGATAAAAAAAAACGTCGGATTTAACTAGGAAAGAAGTTATTAAGCACTTAAGTTCACTGTTGTGCAGGTTATGAGAGCTAATGTAAACAACTAAATTTGTGATGACTTTAAGGCATAAATTACGACTTTAAGGCATACGTGCTGTGCGTTTCCGCTCGCTCCGCTCGCTCAAAAAGATAACAAAACCCCAGTCAATCCAACTCGCTAAAATTAATAGACTATAATATTAAGCACTAAAGTTAGGAAGGTTATAAAACTAGGCATCAGCGTATTTGTAAACACGCGCATGCGCAGATATGTAACATTGGGAAACAGAGAACTCTCATTTGAAATGTTCAGAAACCATTTATTCAAAGATATTGTTAATTTTAAGGGCATCCTCACCCGTCGTCGCCTGTCGCTTAAGGGCATACGTGCTATGCGTTTCCGCTCGCTCCGCTACGCTCCGCTCGCTCAAGAAAATAACAAAACCCCAGTCAATCCAACTCGCTAAAATTAATAGAATTCTATTAATTTTAGCGAGTTGGATTGACTGGGGTTTTGTTATTTTCTTGAGCGAGCGGAAACGCATAGCACGTATGCCCTTAAAGTCTTCCTAGACATTCCTCTAATCCTCCAAGACATCTCTTTTAGCTTTTTTCTTCTTCTTCTTCTTCTTCTTGAGACTGGATGTTCGGTGGATACAAATCCCCAATCGCACTGAAAAATGCCTTTAAACGCTCTTCATATTTATGAGCGCGTTTGAAGAGAAATTCGGCTAAATATCCATCTAAATGTTCTTCTGTTTAGCATCAAAATATTTGTTTGACAATTGACTTGTTGACAATTGAAGTTCGATAGGCGCGAATTAGAACGATAATTATAAAGGCATTAGCAAATTATTAAGGGATTTCTGATATATAATACTTTTCATGAACGAAACAAGAAATGTGAGGAGTGTTTAATTATTTAAAAAAATGATTGTAAATAAATAACTGCTGATGAATTTCGATAATTTATGGTAAATTTCAATTAAACTTCCTTATTACGAACTTTTCCATACCCGCGCATGCGTATGTTGACAAATTTAGTTGTTTACATTAGCTCTCATAACCTGCACAACAGTGAACTTAAGTGCTTAATAACTTCTTTCCTAGTTAAATCCGACGTTTTTTTTTTATCGTATTCGTGTTTAGTGCATCAAAATACGTTATTGTGCAAAGTTTGAAAGAAATCGGTTTTGAGGGCTGGAAACTGCATTTTTACCGAAATTATTTTGTGTATATTATTATGTCTTATTGTATTGTAAAAGTTGATCATGTTGGTCACTGTATAATAAAGATGGCATTGGTGAGGCTTCCTGTTGAAATGAGAGACAATGTGTAATGTGCTGAAGAAAAATAGGCTTACGTTTTAGCACATTCCACCGAAGGAGAAAGTAGCTATTGAGGTTGCACTCAGGACGGAATTTTTCAAAAATCTGTTCAAATCTTTAACGATCCTACCTAGTAGACACCGAAAATGACCCCCGTTAAAATTCATATATATATATATATATATATATATATATATATATGTGTGTGTGTGTGTGTGTGTGTGTGCCTGTTAACACGATAGCGGCCAGAGTTTTTGTTTTTTCTTCAAGAAACTTGGTATATAGCGTTCAATTAGCAAACGATTGAAGGAGTTCGTAAACCACCAAAATCGGTCAAACGGAAGGGGGGGTTTACCCCGGACCAAAAACAGTAATTTGACCATGCACGCCGTACTTTTTGATATATTTCAACGAAACTTAGCATTCGTAGTAGTAATCTACAGAGAAAAATGAGTTGTAAAAATAAACTAAATCGGTTCATTAGGAGGGGAGGTTTACTCCGGACCCACATTACCAATTCGCCACTACCAGCCGTAATTTTTGTTATATTTCGACAAAACTCAGTATTCGTAGTGGTGATCTACAGAGGAAAATGGGCTGTAAAAATAAAGTAAATCGGTTCATTAGGAGGGGGGTTTACGTTCAAGATAGTTGGCTTCTTAATAAAACACTATTTCTGGGCAATATTGTTTTCAGAGTTGGGCAAACTGTGATTAATTTCATGACTAATGACTAATGATTGAATGAGTAATTGGAATGTGACTAACTATTGATGATTGATCAATCATATTTCTCCACGACTAATCAGTGACAACCAACTACTCTCTAGCCTACGATTGATGATTAATGATTAAACATGCTTTGACTAATGATTGGTGATTACTGACTAACCTTACTCAGATTAATGATTAAAGACTAAAAAAGGCCTTGATTTATGATTGATGATTAACTGGTTCATGAAGGAATTCCAAAGCCCAATCTGTAGATAGTATGTGTAAACAAGTTGGTATTAGTGCGATAAACGTTTTCCTGGAGAAATTAAAGAAATGGTGCTACATATTCGACTTAAACGGAATGAGATCTCTGGAACCATTCTTGAGAAAAAAACATGAATGGCTGGCAGGGACTTGATTTTTCCAGAGGTATGTTCTCGAAGAACTTCCATCTTCGTCCACTCTAGGTATTCCTACCAGATCAAAATCATTCGAGCATTTGTCAGAAAGACGAAAACGGATTTAGTTTAAATAAAAACACATTCAAATCTGAAAATTCTTCAAATCTGAAAGTAGAGGATTTTTTTAAGATTTCGAATGGTTCAACTACAATTTCACAACTTTTTTCAAGTTATCAATAGGTTGTACGAAAAGTCCAAAAACGTCTTGTGCCTGTCAATATAGTATTTGTTTTTAATTTTTAGAAATAGTTCTATTCAAAAATAATCAACATTCATATTTCTTAGTTTGGACGAATATCAAAAAATGGAACAACATGTTCCACTCAATTTAAGCTTACATGAATTTTATTTTACATGATCATCCCCCCTAGTTATAACTTACATAGAGTTCATACAACTCTGATCGATTTCAGTCAGAGAGTTTATAATATAAGTAGAACTTGGATAATTCGAACCCCTAGGGACCGATAAAAAAGTTCGAATTATCCAAAATTCGTATTACAAGTCTTTGAAAATAAAGAGGTAAAAAATCGAATTTCATATTTTCACATTTTTAAATTTTAAAAAATACATACATTTTATTTAGAAAATAACAAACATTTCATAAATTGATTATTACGAACATAAGCAATAAATAATTTATCAAAAAAGTAAAAATAAAAGTCTATTGTTTTGAAAAAAGTCATTTTCATGGTCAACATTTTTTTCTTTATTTTTCAGGTAAGTCCTTGGCAATTTCAGATTTTTCTTTATGCCTTTTTCAACTTCTTTAATCGCAGCTATTTTCTCTGACAACCTCAAAGTATTATAACTTCTAGGCTTCGACATCTTAAATCAACAACTCACTGAACTCCACTGTACACCAGAAATTCAATGCACAAACAACAGATCTAGGCGCTGACTGACTTATAACTGAATAAGAAATGAAGATGGGAGGGATGGCGAGAGGGAATTCTAGGATAAAACGACAGGATGGTGTATGTAACTACAACCCCTGGAAGGGAGGAAGCGCGACCCACCACTTTCCAGAACTCCTAGTCCAAGAACTAGACTATTGTTTATGTCCTAAATTCTAGGGACCGAGAGAAATATTCGAATTATCGAAGTTCGAATTATCCATGTTCTACTGTAACCCCAAATCATTAACCTGAATCTTTAAATGACAGATATTTTTTTGTAATAAATTCGATCACCATAGCGGCCCTCAATAAACGAAAACTGGCCAAGTTGGAAATGGATAAATAAGTGAGAGAGGGTATTATTAGGTTCTTGACAAGGTATTAAGACTTGTCCCTTATCACTTATTATCACTTGGCCCAATACTATGATATCATAACTTTCAAGGGCAAACTGTTTTTGGAAGGGGTCTGGAACTTGGCCTCTTTTTTTCAATGTTAGTTTTTTTTTAGGGGGTATACTACTATTCTTTAATTAGAAGGTTTATTGCTTATTAATCTATTGTTTGCTTCATTATCAGGCATTGTTGAGCTGCCAAAGCTCTGATAGCTCGGATGGAAGTGGAATCAGTGATAAACATGGAGGAGCAGGTGAGGAAGTTGATGGTGGACAGACTGCTACAACTAGAAGCTCCCGTTTGGTGGTGGGTAGGCCAGCGAGGAAAGCAAAAAAGAGGGACGAGTGTTATTAGCGGAAATTAAATAAAATGATAGCTTATGTGAATATTAAAAAAAATAAGGAAATAACAATTATGTATAGTTGGTGGTCGGGTGAATAGTGGCGGCTGAGGGTTTTTAGCGCGGTTCCTCCCTCCCCAAGGTAGGTTTTTCTTATTGATTATAGAATATAAATCTATTTGGCTATAAAACAGGATACGTAAAATTAGTGACAATATTAGATTTCTGAGCGAAATACTTTTAAGATTTTCTACCACCACGAACGGCTTTTTTCCTCTATTTTTATCCACTAGATAGGATTTATTTTGCATATTATTCTATATAAGTTTTATTCAGCAGGGGATTCTTATGAAATGTCGTGTTTTTGCTGTGGATTTTAAATACGATGTATCTAAGATTGGATAACATTAGCGAGTCTACATAGTTAAGAACCGACGACGGAGGTAGACTTCTTGTTATGATTTAGTCTACATATGTATATTAAGTCCTAAATCCAAAAAATAAACTTCACAACGGTTAGATACTATGAGCGAATATGGCGGTTCAATGCCAGTATAAACAAGGGGGCCGCAGGAAATTTGCCTGCTAAGAGTTAATCCTCATGAGCTGTAAATATACCCCAGGTATCTGCCGACACAAATACAAAGCCTAGGCGGAGAGCACCCCAAAAACGCAGATCCAATCATAAGGTTATATACTAAATATTCATAAAGACTACTTAGTTGTAAACCGATTCATCAATTAGCAATCAATAGTTTTCAACAAAGGTTATATACTAAATATTGATAAAAAGTATTTAATTAGAAAAAAAAACAATATTCCACAAGACTTGTTTTTGGTCCATTTGTGTCTACTCCATAGACTTAATTAGGTATATTCTTCTATTGTAGTTGGGCAACTAAACTTTGTTTTATTTTGTTAAATAAAGTTTTTTTTCTTGACTTGTTATTCGTCAAGACTTTTATTTGTCCTTGTGTATTTACTAGATAGGCTTTATTCGGCATATTATTCTATATAGGCTATATTAGGCAGGGTATTCTACTCAATCTTGAGTACTTCTTCTTGATCCTTCTGTACATGGGCGTATATAAAAACAATTTCGGGGGGGGGGGCTGAGACCATTTCCAGGGTATGGAATACTAAATATTTAGAGCTTGGAATAGTTTTAGGCAACTAAAACGCTATTACACGTAAAATAAAATATGTTTTATAAACTAAGTGATCTTATTTAATTTATTTTTAAGGGTTTTACGAGAAGTTTTTATCATCAATTCAAAATTTCGGGAGGGGCTGCAGCCCCCTCAGCCCCCCCCCCCCTCATATACGCCCATGCTTCTGTATACTCTAGAAAGGCTTTATTAGGCATATTTTGTATTGATTTATAGAGCTTTGCTTTAGTATGAGAGCCAGATTCTGTAATTTCCGCTTCTGTGTAAAAGTTAGCTACTGTCAGTGTCCCTGACGCCTTAACATCACTTTTATTCGAGATGTCCGAGAGGATTTTGACAATTTTCACGAGATATATATAAAAAAAAAAGTTTATTTCTTTTCTAAGCTTATCAAATGGCACTAGGGACATGAACAGAACCGCGCTAAGATGCTGCAGTTCCTGCGAGTCGGACTTTTATTTTAAAAATGGTTGTAGTCTGGCTTATCTGGTAGTGATTCTGCGTCTCCGCTGTAGCTGCTGACGCCAAGTTGAAGTGCGAGCTTGACGGGCCTCAAAGCTGCACTGTCTTAGGGCGGGCAGCTCGCAAATCGGCGTTAATCTGATGACGAGCCCATATGGTGCTGCCCTCAGCTCGCGGATTGCATCAGGAGGTGGCAAACTCTGCAGGCTTGAAGGTAAATCAGTCGTCCTATCGCAAAGATAGCGGTGATCCGAAGAGGATTAGGGATAGACTGATAACCTCCGCAGGATCTGTTCCTCAGCTGCCAAACGATTCCCCTGTGGCTAGACGCTCCGATACTTTATTTTAACAATTAAATATTAGGAAATTAATAATATCTACTTCATTTAACATGGTATTTAACAGAGAGTAAATGGAGGGATGTATTTATCAGAAACTAGCTGAATACCCGTGCTTCGTCACGGCAGATAAGTAGTTATTTTATTGCCTTAAATAATGTATCATCAAAACTAACCCTACTACATAATTTTGTGCAGTTTATTATAGCACGGTTCCCGTCATACTATATGTTATTCATCAATTGATAAGTAATCAAAGTATAATGATTGACACTGGAGCGTTCCGGACCAGTGTCACGAAACAGATAACCTAGAGATAACCCGTTAACTATAAGTTACCGGTAACAGGAGTTCAACCAGTACAGGTTAAAATCCGTTGTCAGTAATAAATGTAGGTTAAAATTTAAAAATTTACGTTTCCAAGATGTCATTTGGAAACACCCATTATATTTCAGAGAATTACAAAGAAGTGTTCTGACTGGGGATGCTGATGGGTGAGGCGTCTGTGCAAGGGTTCGGGATATTATTACCTCGAATAAAACTCTATGAGGGAGAAAATCACAGTTTATTTCTAGTAATTCAAGGACTGTCATCATGGTTGAAATTAGCTGCAAATAAGAATAATATTATGAAATGGATACAGTACTGTAACAGCTGACCTGTTATCCTTCTAGCAATGGTTGCTGCCTAGGTGTGCATGCTCTCTTAAAAACCAATTTTTAAATTGGTTTTAATTTTAAGTGGTTGGCAAAGCTACCACTAGGATCGCCTCTACTATGTTATGACTTTTTGAGTTGTTTTCTTCTGACGTCTACTACTAAGGGCGCTCTTTCACTTTTCTGCTTTATTATACTAAAAAGTTATCTTTTTACATGGGGATGCTTTCATTATTCATCAAGATCAATTGACAAAACGTCGGTCAAGCAGGAGCTGCATAACTAAACACTTTCCTCAGAATTTGGGGAGTGTAGACTGCATTACTGAATAATTTGCTGTAAATAACCTATATAGACAGGGGACGCTGATGGGTGAGGCGTCTGTGCAAGGGTTCGGGATATTATAACCTCGAATAAAACTCTATGAGGGAGAAAATCACAGTATATTTCTAGTAATTCAAGGACTGTCATCATGGTTGAAATTAGCTGCAAATAAAAATAATATTATGAAATGTGTGTGTGATTTTTGATATATTTCAAGAAGACTCGGTATTCCTTGTGGTTGTCTAAAAAAAAATATTTGAACGAGTTCGTTAACCAACAAAATCGGCCCATCCGGAGAGGGGGTTTACTCCGGAGCCAAAGTAGTTATTTGCCAATACCATTCGTAATTTTTGTTATATTTCGACGAAACTCGGTATTCGTTCTGGTCAACTAAAGAGAAAAATGTTTTGTAAAAATAAACTAAATCGGTTTATTAGGGGAGGGGGGTTACTCCCTATCAAAATTACTAATTTGCTCATACCGGTCGTAATTTCTGTTGTATTCTGATGAAACGCGGTATACGTCCACACAAGTTTGAGACTTGCGACAGGTGCTTTCTGTTCTAAGCAACACCAGCTGGGGAGCAGATCGTTGGAGTCTCATCAAGGTCTATAATGCTCTAATAGCTTCTAAATTAGACTATGGGAGCCAAGTATACAGCTCAGCGAAGGCCTCAGTGCTGGCTACTCTCGACGTAGTGCACAACACAAGTTTGAGACTTGCGACAGGTGCTTTCTGTTCTTAGCAACACCAGCTGGGGAGCGGATCGTTGCAGTCTCATCAAGGTCTATAATGCTCTAATAGCTTCTAAATTAGACTATGGGAGCCAAGTATACAGCTCATCGAAGGCCTCAGTCCTGGCTACTCTCGACGTAGTGCACAACACAAGTTTGAGACTTGCGAGAGGTGCTTTCTGTTCTAAGCAACACCAGCTGGGGAGCGGATCGTTGCAGTCTCATCAAGGTCTATAATGCTCTAATAGCTTCTAAATTAGACTACGGGAGCCAAGTATACAGCTCAGCGAAGGCCTCAGTCCTGGCTACTCTCGACGTAGTGCACAACACAAGTTTGAGACTTGCGACAGGTGCTTTCTGTTCTAAGCAACACCAGCTGAGGAGCGGATCGTTGCAGTCTGATCAAGGTCTATAATGCTCTAATAGCTTCTAAATTAGACTATGGGAGCCAAGTATACAGCTCAGCGAAGGCCTCAGTCCTGGCTACTCTCGACGTAGTGCACAACACAAGTTTGAGACTTGCGACAGGTGCTTTCTGTTCTAAGCAACACCAGCTGGGGAGCGGATCGTTGCAGTCTCATCAAGGTCTATAATGCTCTAATAGCTTCTAAATTAGACTATGGGATCCAAGTATACAGCTCAGCGAAGGCCTCAGTCCTGGCTACTCTCGACGTAGTGCTCAACACAAGTTTGAGACTTGCGACAGGTGCTTTCTGTTCTAAGCAACACCAGCTGAGGAGCGGATCGTTGCAGTCTCATCAAAGTCTATAATGCTCTAATAGCTTCTAAATTAGACTATGGGAGCCAAGTATACAGCTCAGCGAAGGCCTCAGTCCTGGCTACTCTCGACGTAGTGCACAACACAAGTTTGAGACTTGCGACAGGTGCTTTCTGTACAACCCCAGTCCATAGTCTTTCAGCAGAATCAGGAGAAACCCCATTACTCTTCAGGAGGAATAAATTAGCCATAAAATATATTTCAAAAGTCTACACAATGCCAAACCACCCATGTTACAGGTATCTCTTTCACCAAAAATATAAACAGCTATATCGGATGAAGGAAAACGGGACTCTGCCACTTGCCTTAAGAATGGAAGCAGCAGTTCAAGCACTCAAAGAAACAAACATACCCTTTGAAGAAGAAAGCATTCCTCCCTGGCTCCTACGAATGCCGCAAGTCAGTTTCAAATCGAGACAGAATTCTGCTGTAGCTCCGGACACTATTCTACACAGCGAAATAAACGAAATACCCAAAAAGCTCGTCCTGTTTGCTGATGGATCGAAATCAACTGAATCCTCCGCATGCGCGTTCACGGATCTAGACTCGGAACACAAATACAAGCTCGACGAAAGATGTTCCATATTCACCGCCGAAGCCCATGCAATTGTTGCGGCCCTTTACTTCTCAATGTCCTTTGATAAAACCAACATTATAATTTGCACCGACTCGGAAAGCACGCTAAAGAGTTTAAGGAAAATGTACCCCAGACACTTCTATTCGTACAAAATACAAAAATATTGCAAAGAGCTTGGCGACATGAGCAAAACAGTTACCTTCTTTTGGGTTCCGGCGCACGTAGGAGTCAGGGGAAATGAAGCGGCCGACAAGGCAGCAAAAAATGCCCACCAACTAAGCGAAACAACACCGACAATGCTTACCCACAAAGAGCTGTCCAAACCACTGTTAAATAAAATTAAAGAAGATTGGCAAGATATGTGGATGGTGTTGCCTGAAATTAAGCTCAAAATGATTAAAAGAAACACCAAAAAATGGAGCTCATCGACCCTAGACTGTCGACGAGAAGAGGTAATCATTGCCAGGCTAAGACACGGACACACAAGACTCACCCATGCCTTCCTTCTGAATGGACAAGAACCACCGAACTGTGAAGTATGTAATGAACGGTTAACAGTTCGACATATTTTTGAGAACTGTATGAAATGTACCGACATTTCAAAAGAACAATGTTCCTCAAAATCTAATGGAAGCACTAGGGGATGACTCAAAAATAATAAAAAACGACATCAAGTTCATTAAAGATGCTAACTTGTTTGCAGAAATATAAGATAAGTTAAAGATAAGTTTATGTTCATGTAGGTATAACTTAATATATATATATAAAAAAAAAAAAAAAATAGTTGTATTTTGAACGGTTAGATTTAATGTAAGGAATACTTGTAAATAAATATATTTAGGTGTAAGTGTAAGAATGTATGTATGTGTATGAGTATGTATATGGGTGTATGTATACATATGTATGTGTGAGTGTATGAGTGTGCGTTGTGAACATTTATATGTAATTCTATTGAAAAAAAAAATAAAATAATAAAAAAAAAAAGAATAAAAAGAAAAAAATGAAAAGAAAATAAAAAAATAAAA